>CM033801.1:17027021-17522021 GCA_019656835.1 Rhododendron ovatum | reverse complement strand
TTGTTAAAAATCAGAGAGGATGTGATGAAGCAATTTGAAGCCGGTTTCCTTAGGGTGGCTACCTACTCGGAATGGATAGCAAATCTTGTCCCAGTTCTGAAGAAGGATGGAAGAGTCAGAATGTGTGTCGACTATCGTGACTTGAACAGAGCAAGCCCTAAAGATAACTTCCCTTTTCTTCACATTGACATTTATTTTAGTCGACAACGCTGCCGGAAATGGAATGTTCTCTTTCATGGATGGCTTCTCGGGATACAATCAAATCAAGATGGCGAAGCAGGACCAAGAAAAGACTTCTTTCATCACTCAATAGGGAACTTTCTGTTACAAAGTTCTGCCCTTCGGCCTCTGCAGGGCCTATCCATCAAAGAGCCATGACAGCCATCTATCTTCGGTTTATGAGACCGATAGGAAAAGAGCGTAGTGTACGAAGCGAGAGGGTTAGTTGAGTGAGGTAGGGGTCGATGCAATTGAGATAGTGCTCCACTTGTAGACACCCCAATTTGGACTTGTCAAATTTCCTTAATTTGTGGCCCTGAGGCTCCCCGATGATGAATATGGATCAGAACAAGCCGTTGCTCCTTAAAGAAAATGGCCAAAATCATTCCCAAGCGCTTTGAAGCAGTCCCAAGTGCTCCAAACTGTTTTCCAAAAACCATTGACCGGCTCACTCGCAAGCGCTCGAGAGTGAAGTCCCAAGCGCTCGAGACCACTCCCGAGCACTCGAGACCTCTCCCAGTGCCCAATGGGTGAAGAAGATTCCCACTATCCATGCAAGCCATCATTGCATCCCCCCTTGAACCGGCTGAGGTGAGTCAATACTCAACCTCAGTCAGAAAAGAGATCAGCTAAAGATTTCTTTCCTTAAAAAAGGGATTTATTTCAAAATCACTTGATTTTCAAAACCATGGATTATATCCTCTATATATATACCTTGTCTTTCAGCTGAAAAGGGGGACGGAAAATTTTCTCTCTCTAAACTCCTCCTCTTCTCTCTTTCTTGTTCAAAGGAAAAAGTCTCAAAAACAAAAACTTCTTTCCCAACTTCAAAGGTCTTTTTCAAAATCATCAAGGAAAAGGGCAAGAAATCTAGAGTACCCTCAGTTTTTGATCTCTACATCCACCTTTCACAACCATCTAAGGAGCAAAGTGCCAAGCAAAGGTAGAAACATTTCTATCCTTGGTTCAAATCAAGAGGTTGTTCTCCCTTCTGAGGGGGGTCTCTCAGCCTATTCTAGTCCTTAATACTGGTGCATGGTTGGGAGACCTTAGTGAAAAAGCAAGAGCAAAGAGTCCACGAATAATGTTTTCCCAAAACCCCTACTGGAAACACTCTAAAGCGCTCCAGAGTGCTCCTGAGCGCTCGGGACTGTTTCCAGTCCCATGCACGGCATTTTGGTAAGTAGTAGGCTGGGGTGAGATGCACTTTTAAACAAAATGGTTATATTCTGGCATGCAGACACAGAAGATCATTTTTCCTAAAACAGAAATGTTTCTTGCGGATTTCAAGTAAGAACAAAGTTTTCCTAAGTTAAAAATAAGATCTTCTCTTGTTCAAAACTTAGATGAGGGTATTTATATGATGGAGTAGTGCCATTTTTCCGTTTGAGAGTAAACTGGCATGAAGCTCACTCCCAAGCGCTCCAAGCCATTCCCAAGCGCTCAGGAGTGCATGCATGTCATTGAATTTCACTTTCCCAGTCTTCTGTGTTTTCTGAGCTCTTGCATACGTAGACGTGTACATTTGCTCTTTTAAAATTATGGATCTGTTCGTGTAATGGCAAGGATACAAGACATGAAAACTAGAGGTCCTATCTCAGTCTTTCAAGTCCTCTGCTGAGCCAGTGGTCAGCTTAATAGTATTTCTTTTTACAGTCTTTATATTATGTTTTGTCGGTACTAACAGAAAGTGCAGGTGGCGGTCAGTAACACTCCCAAGCGCTCAAGAGTGCTCTTGAGCGCTCGAGAGTGAAGCCAGTGAGCAGTGTTTCATTTCTTGTTATCTTGCTGACCTTCATCACATAATCACCCCCCTATACACGTGCTCCAGCATACACAG
Source organism: Rhododendron ovatum (assembly GCA_019656835.1). NCBI lineage: Eukaryota > Viridiplantae > Streptophyta > Magnoliopsida > Ericales > Ericaceae > Rhododendron > Rhododendron ovatum. Next base: position 17,519,962 of record CM033801.1, on the reverse strand, counting down.
TTATTTGGCATCCTATTTGTGACTAACGAACTCTACAGGATTTGGTTAGTAACACTCCCAAGCGCTCGAAAGTGCTCTCAAGCGCTCGAGAGTTGATCCAGTGGCAGTTTACACTGCTTTGCCACCAGTGCATGTGTCCACCATCATTTCATCACCCCTTGTACACAAGCACCAGCATACACCTTCTATTTGCTATGCCTGTGGATACCTGCTACGTGCTTAATGAAACAAAATCCGTTTGAAAAATCCCACAAACGTTTAGTAGAGACCGACATCGCAGTCGGGCGAGGGGGTGCCGTGAAACCCTTCCCCCCTCGTAACACGGCTTCCAAACCCTCGAATGATCTCTGGTTCTCAATTCAAATCAATCAATTTTCAAATCAAAAACAGTTTCTCGGGTGGCGAACCATAAATTCGGGTGGTGACTCTTCAAATCTTTCAAATCGAATCAATGGAGCAGTATGTGTTTTTCGGGCCGCCCCGATCTCACCCGGGGCTGTGGTAGCCCACACCACTATTCATCTATTTCTCTCTCTATAAGAGAAACAGAAGTCAAGCTTGAATAAGAGAGCAAGACGGGGAATCTGATCTTGAAAAGAGGGATTTGAACCCTAAAAAAGAGAGACATTCAGACGAGATGCCCGTACTAATATATCAGTGCAGCTAAGAAGAAGAAGAGATTAATCTACCCTAGGGATCGGGGTTAACTTCATGTCATCTATCCAAATCTGTTGCTGGAAAAGATCCCACCTTCTTCTTCGTCTCTTCTTGCTCTTAGGGCACTTCACACGAGCTAATTGAAGAAAGAAGGGCACCCTAGCACCAAGATAGTGGAGTCCTAATAAGGACATTAGTGCCTTTGCTAAGAATGTGCATGGTTAAGAAGTCGGGGATGTTGTCATAAAAGAAATGGGCTATCTGTTGAAAAGTCTAGAACGATGGTTCTCTGATTCTGTCATTCTTTTGTTTCAAAAAATGAGTTATATAGGGCGAGTCGAGTTTCACTATGTAACGCCCCGAATTTTGGGTATGTTAAACAAAACATTTTATTACAAAAACGAAATGAGTCTGGCTCATTATTACATTATAAACCTTACAAAAGTGCTTTTATTCAAATAACGGAGGGAACTAGGGTTCCTATCTACTGCTGTGCTTCTTCCTCCATCCTGGCTAGCTCCTCGGCTCCGAAGGCCTCCAAGGTGTACATCTCACCCTATTCATCTATGAAGTCTGACACATTATACCGGCGTCGCCACCCATATAATATGTTAGGGTCACCAAAAAGGCAACTCCGTGAGCTACAACGCTCAATAGAAAATCCTTACCCACCAACCTTAACTTACAAACAAGGCTATCATAAAACATAAATTTCCACATGATACTCATATACATAGTTAACAATGACACATCCACATTCGTTAATCATCTATCGTTGGTGTCCAAGATTTTCGGGTTTCTCCTACGCGACTCATCGTAGACCGTGTCAACATTTTCATATTTCAAATCAACCTTTCAAAATCATTTGCATTGGCTCCGTACCGCGGATAACCAAGCTACACAACCAACCTCGATTCCGCCGCGCCGGGTTCCTGAGTATCCTCACAATGGTTCCGCCGCGCCGGGTTCCCATTGGCACACAAAACTTGCATTGGCTCCTCTTCGCGGATAACCAAGCCATATTACCAATCAGGCTACCACGTCCGGCCGCATTGGCAATCTTCACAATGGGCTACCAAGTCCGGCCACATTGTGGTTTTCACAATCCACGCAATGGGCTACCAAGTCCGGCCACATTACAAGTTTTCATACACACAACGGGCTACCAAGTCTGGCCACGTTGCGGTTTCAAAACACATCTCATCATTATCCACACCCTAGGTGTCATGTTTCTACTTTCTCAGTTCTTGTGTCACGTTATCATGCAAAGACTCCGTGGTGTAGGACTTTCCACATAACAAGCATTTATCGAAACTCAAAATGAATCAAACAAGGCTACATAACATGCTTGAATTACCAATAACGAACATCATGCATTTTATACGTTTTCAACAAAAGATAACCTTATCTACTTTAAATATATTGATCAAAGTTACTTCCTAATGAACTTATATACATAACTACTTTATATTTGGGATGCTAGGCGAGGATAACTATCGTTCTTCTTGGCGGTGGTCAGCTACGGAGTTTTGGTCGTCGGTTTTGGATTTTGGCGGCGTAACGGCGTCGGTTTGCTTCGAAAGGAAAAGAGATGAACTTTCTTTCGTAGAAACAACTTAACTAACTAATGTGGACTACTTTAAAGATCTATGGGTGGTTTTAAGAGGTGGTTTGGTGGTTTCTTTCAAGAACACTCAAGAACATAAGAAAACAAGAACTCTGGAAGCAAGAACTCTTGAAATTTCTAGAGAGAAGTGAGAGCAATGGTTGAAGGTATGAGTTCAAAGCTTGGAGAGCTTCTATTTATAGGCAAACTCTCCCTCTCTCCCTCTCTTGGCCGGCCCCCTCTCTCTCTCTCTCTAAGTCTCACTTTTTTTTCACATGTCAAGGTTGATTGAAAGGTTTGGAAGCTAATTTGGAAGGCTTGCATGGCTAGTTTAGTCCTTGGATTTGATCTTTGGAAGATTTGTTGGGAAGAATGAGACATTGGTACAAGATTTGGTGTTTGAATAACAATTTAAGGACAAAAGGTGATAGATTTTGGAAGATATTCAATCCATAAGTTGAAATGGTGAAAGAACAAAAAGTACAAGTCCCAGCTTCTTCTTCTTCCTTCCTCCTTCCTTCTCTTTCTCTCCCTCTCCCTCTTTCTCTCTCTCGGCCTCTCTCCTCTCTCTCTCTCCCTCACGGCTCTCTCTCTCCTCTCTCCTCTCTCTCTCTCTCTCATGTACTAGCTAAATACATATGTATATGTATGTACTAAAATGCAAGAATACAAATAAACAATAGGTATTTTTGTAAAAAAGGGTCAATTTAGTCTTACAGGGTCAAGATTCACTCTTTAAACTAATATAAAGGTAGAAGTACTTTAATTAATATAATAATGTACTTTTGTACTTTCGGGAATCTTAACAAACATTAGTTTAATGGGTCAAGTACTTAGTTGGAAGATTAACCTATTGACCAATGGATAATAAAATCCCTAACGGTTATTAACCAAAGGATAATAAGGTATGAGTACTTTAAATCATAAATTAAGTTTTTGAAAAAGACTACATGTCCTTTTGTTATTACACATGTGTTTATATATATATGTACTTAACCAATTATAATAAAGGAAAGGCTTTTGTCCAATGGGTAAAGATTACCCTAACGGTTATTGTCCAATGGACCAAAGTTACTAGGGTACTTTTATTAGAAAAAATAATCAAAAGTACTTTTCAAAATAATTATAAATGTCTATTTTTAAAAGATCATAGTACTTATTCAAATCTTTCAAAAATCCTTTTAATATAAAGAATTGGGTTTCTATTATCGAATGGATAATAGTTCCCCTAACATTTATCGTCCAAAGGATAAAGAATAAAGTTAAAACAATAAAAGAAAACAATTAAACAATTTCTAGTCTAGGGTTCGAAAAGGTTCAAAAGGTTCAAGATGGGTAAAACGGTCCATCTATGATTAGGGAAAAGTAACTAGGTGACTTTCTGGTTTGGTTACTCCATCAAGCCAGTTAGAAGCTAACTAGGCTTGCTAAGTAGGGCTTAAAAGTCAAGAAACGATCCTTAAGGGGCTAAAGCGTAATTAGGGTTTCTAGTCGAGAGTTTAACAATTGACCAAAACCAAACTATGACGAAAGTAAACAAGAAATCATATAGCCACTCAAGAGAAAATAAGTAATTCAAATAAAATTCAAATATTTAACGAAATTTTTACTGACCAAAATTTAGGGGCGTTACAATCTATCCCCCTTAAAATAATTTCGTCCCCGAAATTGGAGCGCGACTACAGATTAGACTAGGTTGCTAAACCAATCTCGGAATCATCGACTATCCCCCTTAAAACAAGAGTAGTTCACCATCAATTGAATTAAGCCTCATCACTTGCTTAACGAGATGGGGTTGAAGTTGCTTCTGCCGTCGAACAACTTGCCTCGTCGTACGCCTTTGGTAGGTCTCCACCGTAAATACTAACACCAAATGCAAAACTTCTACTAAATCATCATGCGAACTCGTATCTTATGATCCTTTCCCACTTCACGATATTAAATCCATTTCCAAAACAAAATTACTTCCATCATCGTAAAGCGTAAGTATTCCATCGAACATCAGCAAGTAATCCGGGAAAATTTCTTTTATATCCCTTCGACTTTGATCAAAAATTTATTTTGATCCTTCACCTTTTAATTTCGGCATAAAAATACTTCGACTTTCCAATTTTTTTCAATGCGGTCCTGTTGAAGGAATCCGTTTTCTCTTTGGATGGAAAAAAACAACGTTGACTTCTTTTGAGGGGCATTGTTGTCCTTTCCCCTCCTCCCTTACCCTAGGTTCATTGGAGAGAATCAAAACCCACGTTACCCACCTGTATACCAAAAATGGTCATATAAAAACGATCCCTTTGTTTATAAAAATGATCCCCCTTCAAATTAAAAGTCATTTTGTCTTCTTTTTTTTTTATTCACTTTTTTTTATTTGTTAATTTTATTTGAAACTTTTGTGACTTATTGATTCGTCTTGACAAGAGGAATCGAAAAAGTAAAAAATTTGGATCGAAACTCATAATTTTTTTCAAAAAGACAAATAAGTAAAAATAAACATCTTATTGACTTATGTACCTGCTTCAACACAGTTTCAACAAAAAAGTCTCCACATTGGCCAAACAAAAAAATAGTTTCACGTTTTTGCCAAAATAAAAAACAAAAAAATAGTCTACACATAGACCTACTTGCATATACCTACTTCAACACAGTTTCAACAAAAAAAAGCACTTTCAACACACAATATTCAATGCATATACCTGTTTCCCATTGTCTCACAAATCAATCCAAAAATAGTGGCACCATTCAAACCCATTGGCCTACTTGCCATTGACCATAATATTCAAAAGCAAAAGTCAGTTCAATTAGAACCATTCAATACATAATACCTACTTGTCAAAACAAACAAAGCACCATGACACAAGTCTGTCATATCTATATCTACTACTGGCAAGGAATCAAAATGCATCACAATAAAGCAAATTACATCAGAGCAAAAGTGGATCTGGACAAAAACAAAAGTGATCCTCATAATGCAATGCAATGACCCATGGTCAGTATTGGGACCATGTTGGCTTTGAATTTCCTGCTGTACTCACTGGACGGCCCTTCCAGTCCTGCCCCTTCCATCACCAGTGCTCCCTCCTCTGGTTCCAACACCACTCCCCCTTCCAGCCCTGCCCCTTCCACCACCTGTTCTCCCTCATTTGTTTACACCACCACTGCCCCTGCCAACATCAGTGCTTCCACCACTGCTCCCTCCTAATGTTTCTACCCTTTCCCCTTCCACCTTTGGTTCCACCACCATCAGTACCCCTTCCCCTTTCACCTCTGGTTCCACCACCATCAGTACCAACAGTTCCCACTGAAACTTGGCTTGCTTGAGGTGTTGCACTATCAGTTCCCACTGAAACTTGGCTTGATTGAGGTGCTGCACTATCAGCTACTGCACCTCTGCCCCTACCAAAGGTTGATTGAACACCCCCTCTCCTTGGCCTACCTCTTGGCCTGCCACTTGGCCGAGTGAACACTAACCCTCCAGGTAGGCCTCCTTCGAATTTATGGATTTGCTTCATTTTTGCAGGTCCTCATATTATGCCCCCACTGGCCACATTTCCCACATCTCAATGAAGTATTTTGTCTCCTTAGCTTATCTGGGTCAGGATTCTCTAACTCAGCTCTTTCTTTCCTTCTACATTTCTTAGGCCTTCCAGAAGACCTGCCATAGTTGGGAGGGAGAATTGGCACACACCCACTAGCATGCCACATGTTCCTTCCATTGATGGGGTAAATGATACCCCTATAGATACTAGCATTTGTCTCCTTCTTATAACAAAGGTTAATGTAATCTTCTATATTGGCATGCTTGTGGGTAATGCCAGTTATAGCATGTGTACATGGGATACCTTTCAAATCCCATTTCTTGCAGCTACAAGTTCTGTCTTCCAAATTCAGGCTATATTGTTCAGGTGGAGGACCATGTATTTGGTAATGTCCCTCACCACACCAAATTGCATTACAACCACCACATATTTTTTTATATTTCTCCACTTTATCTATAATGTTTGGATAGATGTTGTGTTCCCATGTGGTTATTTGCTCCCTCCTTTTGGTCATTCTCTTCATTAAATAACACCTAATTCCTTCCAACATTGTTATAATAGGTTTGTCCCTAGCTAACTTTATGTCTTTGTTAAAACCTTCACACAGGTTGTTAACAAGAAGGTCACATTTGTTTAAAGTAGAGTAATGAGACCTGGACCATTGCATGGGTGGTTTTTCTGCTAGCCATTTGTAAGCCTCAACATCAGTGGCCTTCATTGTCTCCATTGCTTTGTGAAAATCTTCAACAGTTGTGGCTCTAGCAGCTGACCATAGCTGCTTCCTCAACTCCATCCCCTTGTGCAAATCCCTAAAGTTGGTGTACAAGTGCCTGGTACAGAATCTCATCTCTGCATTTGGAGCAACTTGTTGTAATGCTGGAACTAGTCCCTACAAATAGCAATGGATTGGATTAATAAGAATGAACAACAACGTATGCAATAGAATACTTAAAACGAATGTAAGAATTGTTGACCTTTTGTTTGTCCGTTATGAATGTCCATGCACTGCTATTCTGTATTTGTAGGTCTTCAGTCACCAACTTCAAGAACCAGATCCATGAATCCTTGGTTTCACTCTCAACAACAGCATATGCAAATGGGAAAGATTGGTTGTTTGCATCAATGCCCATACCCACTAACAACTGACCCCCATGTGATCCTTTCAAATGGCAGGCATCCATACATACCAACCTCCTACAGCCAGATAGCATTCCTTGTTTCAATGCCCCCAAACAAATATAAAGTCTCTCAAATGTTGGCTGGCCATCTTCAGTTGGAGGAGTTATAGTATTGATGATGATTGTGGTGTTGGGATTTGTCCTTCTAACCTCTTCACAACAGTCCCTCGACAATATATATTGTTCCAAGTGTGTTCCCTCAATAAGGTCAAGTGCTTTCCTCTTTGCTCTGTATGCTTGAGTAGTAGACACATTAACCACAAGGTCCTTCTTCACTCTCTCTCTTTTAGGTGCTCCAATGGCATATTAGTGTAACGCCCCGAATTTTGGGTATGTTAAATAAGTAATTTTATTGAAAATAAACTGAGTCAGGCTCTTTATTACAATAAAACTCAAAAGAAGTACTTTTATTACAAACGGGAGGAAAGCTAAGGTTCCTAACTACTGCTCCGCTTGTTCTTCCATCCGGGCTAGCTCTTCGGCTCTAAAGGCCTCCAAGGAGTAAAGTTCACCCTGTTCATCTATGAAGTTTGACATATTATACAGGTGTCGCCACCAATATAATAGGCCCGGGTCACCAAAAAGGCAACACCCTGAGCTTAATCGCTCAATAGAATAATCCAAACCCTCTAACCCTTAACTTACAACAATACAACACATAGTCAAAGAATTTCTCATAGCATGCTTATCTAGCCAATACTAACAACAACACATTCGTATACGATAAACATTCGACGTTGGTGTCCAAGATTTGTGAGTTTCTCCTACGTGACTCCTCGTAAACCGTGTCAACATTTTTCACATTTCATAAACGTATCACCTTTTCAAAAACTCATTTTTAACACACTCAACCTCGGTTCCACCGTTCTGGTCTCCCGAGTATCCTCACAATGGTTCCGCCGTCCTAGGCTCCCATTGGCACACATTGCATTGGCTCCGTAACGTGGATAACCAAGCACACACCCAACCTCGGTTCTGCCGTTCCGGACTCCCGAGTATCCTCACAATGGTTCCGCCGTCCCGGTCTCCCATTGGCACACAAAACACACACCACACAATGGGCTACTACGTCCGGCCACATTGTGGTTTCCAAAATATTTTACACTTTTCAAAACACGCCATTTCATAAACCACACCATAGGTGTCATGTTTCTACTTTCTCGATTTCCGTGTCTCGTTTCTCATGCATAGACTCCGCGGTGAGACTTTTCACATACGATATCATTCATTGTAATATTAAATCTAACAAGATCATTCATTTTAAACTACTTGACATGCTTGAATCACTTAACAACGAACATCATGCAATTCATACATTTCCAACAAAAGATAATATTATCTACTTTAAATGAAATGATCAAAGTTACTTTCTAATGAACTTATTTTAGAGTTATGATATAAAACTACTTTATGTTTGGGATAGTAGGTAAGGATAACTACCGTTCTTCTTGGCGGTGGTCGGCTACGAAGATTCGGTGGTCGGTTTTAGATTTCGGGGGCAGTAACGGCGTCGGTTTGCTTCGAAAGGAAAAGAGATGTACTTTCTTTTCCTAGAAACAACTTTTCTAACCAACTAAGCTACTTTAAAAGATCTAACGGTGGTTTTGGAAGGTGGTTTGGTGGTTTCTCTCAAGAACACTCAAGAACATAAGAAAACAAGAACTTTGGAAGTAAGAACTCTTGAAATTACTAGAGAGAAGTTGGAGCAATGGTTGAAGGTGTGAGTTTAAGCTTGGAGTGAGCTTCTATTTATAGGCCAAGGCTCCTCCTCTCCCTCTCTCAACCGAATCTCTCTCTCTCTCTCTCTCTCTACATCTTTGATTTCTTTCATTTGTCATGCTTGATAGAAAGCTTGATGGGTTAAGCCATGGGGCTATCTAGGCTTGCATGGCTAATCTTAGTACCTTGGATGGGATTTTTGGAAGATATGTTGGAAAGGAGGAGACATTGGTACAAGATTCATGGTTTAAATAATTGAAAGTGGTACAAAGGAGGACAATGGTGGTAGATATGGAAGATATTTATCTTCCATGTTTGAAAAGATGAAGAATATCCAAGTACAAGTCCCATCTTTCTTCTCCTTCCTTCTTCCTTCCTTCTCTCTCTCTCCCTCTCCCTCTTTCTCTCTCTCTCTCGGCCTCTCTCCTCTCTCTCTCCCTTCACGGCTCTCTCTCTCTTCTCTCCTCTCTCTCTCTCATGTACTAGCTATATATATATATATGTACAATGAAAGACTAACACCAATAATAAATAAGTAAGTTTATAGGTACTAAGATCCTAGGGTTAAAAGGGTCAAGATTTCCCCAATAAACAATAAAAAGGTACTATTACTTTAATTAATATAATATTGTACTTTTGTACTCCCGGAAATCTTAACAAAACATTAGTTTAATGGGTTAAGTACTTAGTTAGAAGATGAACCTATTACCCAATGGATAATAAAACCCCTAACGGTTATTAACCAAAGGATAATAAGGTACGAGTACTTTAAATACTAAACTAAGTTTTTGAAAAAGACTATATGTCCTTTTGAAATTTACACGTGTTATATATATGTACTTAGCCAATTATAATAAAGGAAAGGCTTTTGTCCAATGGGTAAAGATTACCCTAACGGTTATTGTCCAATGGTCCAAAGTTACTTGGATACTTTTATTAGAAAAAATAATTAAAAGTACTTTTCAAAATAATTATAAATGTCTATCATAGTACTTTGTTTAAATATTTCAAAATTCTTTTAATATAAAGAAACGGGTTTCTATTATCCAATGGATAATAGTTTTCCCTAACATTTATTGTCCAAAGGGTAAAGAATATAACCAAAACAATAAAAGAAAATTATAAAACAATTTCTAGTCTAGGGTTTGAAAAGGTTCAAAAGGTTCAAGATGGGCAAAACGGTCCATCTATGGTTAGGGAAAAGTAACTAGGTGTCTTTCTAGTTTCGTTACTTCATCAACTCGGTTAGAAGCTAACTAGGCTTGCTAAGTAGGGCTTAAAAGTCAAAAAACGATTCTTGAGGGGCTAAAGTGTAATTAGGGTTTCTAGTCGAGGAGTAAAATGATAAGGCGTTTGATTGCTTAAAGACCATGCGTTAAGAATTGAATAAGTAAAATCATCGAGCAGTTAAGAGAAATTACAAAATTTCGAATAACAACGAGATTTTTATTGAATGAAAAATCGGAGTTGTTACAACCTATCCCCCTTAAACAATTTCGTCCTCGAAATTTGGTGGACGCTAGGATTCGAACAAATGAGGGTACTTCATTTTCATGGTTTCTTCCCTTTCCCATGTGGTTTCTCCAGCTCCTCGGTGCTTCCACAAAACTCGTACCAACTTGATGATCTTGTTTCGGATAGTCTTCTCACTTCGGACTTGAAGCTCTATCGGTTCTTCTTCGTATGTCGCGTCTTCTTCGATAGTGATGGCTTCCCAATTGAGAACATGAGTGGGCATGGCTAGATACTTGTGAAGCATGGAAACGTGAAACACGTTGTGCACTCGGTCTAGCTGGGGTGGCAATGCCAGACGATATGCAACCTTCCCGATCTTCTCCACGATGTCAAAGGGTCCGATGTAGCGTGGAGACAGCTTTCCTTTCTTCCCAAATCTGATGACTCCTTTCTTTGGTCTAATTTTCAGGAACACATGATCTCCTACAGCAAAAGACAAAGGTCGGCTCCTCTTATCCGCATAACTCTTCTGTCGGCTCTGAGCGGTCTGGATTCTTTGTTTGATAGTCTTGACCTTTTCCGTGGTATCCCGTACTATGTCAGGCCCGATCAATCCTGTTTCCCCAGCATCGGTCCAACAAACTGGAGATCGACAGGGTCGACCATACAGAGCTTCATATGGTGCCATCCCAATGCTTGCTTGATAGCTGTTGTTGTAGGCGAACTCCACCAACGGCAAATGCTGCTCCCGATTTCCAGAGAAATCCAAGGCGCAGGCTCTCAGCATATCTTCCAGGGTCTGAATAGTCCTCTCCGTTTGTCCGTCGGTTTGTGGGTGAAAGGTCGTGCTAAGCCTCACATCCGTTCCCAATGCTTTCTGCAATCCTTTCCAAAAGTGGGATACAAAACGTGGGTCTCTGTTAGACACTATTGAGATTGGTACTCCATGGAGGCGTATGATTTCTCGAATGTACAACATGCTTAGTTGCTCCACGTTTTCTGTCATCTTGACAAGCAGAAAGTGTGCAGACTTGGTGAGTCGATCTACGATCACCTAGATGGCTGTGTTGGACTTGGCAGATCTTGGCAGTCCCGTCACGAAATCCATCGAGATGTGCTCCCACTTCCAGGTCGGTATTGGTAAAGGTTGAAGATCTCCTCTAGGTTTCTGATGCTCAGCCTTGACTTGTTGACACACCAAATAGGTAGATACGAACCGTGCTACATCCTTCTTCATTCCTTCCCACCAGTACGTTCTTCGCAAGTCATGATACATCTTTGTACCACCAGGGTGAACTGCGAAGTTCGAATGGTGAGTTTCTCGGAGTACATCTTCTCGAAGAGTTCCAACATCAGGCACAAACACTTTTCCTTTGAATCTCAGGCTGTTGTTTTCCTTGATAGTCCATCCTGGCACCGCCTTTCCTTCTCGGATTCGATGTCGGACGAACTCACAATTCTGCTCGAAGGTTTGGGCTAGCAAGATTTCCTGATGAAGCGCTGGCTCTGCAACTAGAGCGTATAGTCGTGCGTTTCCACTTTCTGATGACGGTCGCAGGTTGAACTCGTTAAGGGTGTTCACCATCTCCCATTCCTTGATGGCAGTCCTGACTTTTTGTGTTCTGTCCTTTCGACTCAGAGCGTCGGCTACCACGTTGGCCTTGCCAGGGTGATACTGGAGCGTAAACTTGTAGTCCTCCAAGTATTCCATCCATCGGCGCTGCCTCAGGTTCAACTCCTTCTGAGTGAACAAGTATTTGAGGCTCTTATGGTCGGTGAAAACTTTGAATTGTTCTCCCCACAGGTAGTATCGCCAGGATTTGAGGGCGAACACTACTGCAGCCAATTCTAAGTCATGGGTAGGATAATTCTTCTCGTGCGATCGAAGTTGTCGAGATCCGTAGGCTACGACTTTCCCATTCTGCATCAGCATGCATCCTAAACCATCTCTCGAAGCGTCGCAATAAATAGTATAATCTACCCCTCGCTCAGGGATGATAAGTACTGGTGCGTTGGTCAGTCTCTTCTTTAATTCTTGGAAAGATTTCTCACAGGCTTCATTCCAATCCAGCTTCACTCCTTTCTGAGTCAACCTGGTCATTGGCTTGGCCAAGGTTAAGAAGTCCGGGATAAATCTTCGGTAGTACCCCGCCAATCCTAGGAAACTCCTGATTTTAAACACTGAGGTCGGCTGTTTCCAGTTCAGCACTGCTTCGACCTTTCCTTCGTCTACTGCAATCCCTTCCTTGGATATTACATGCCCCAAGAACTTAACCACTTCTAGCCAAAACTCACATTTACTCGCCTTGGCGTAGAGTTGGTTATCTCGAAGTACTTGTAGCGCTATCCGAAGGTGTTCTTCATGCTCCTCCTTGTTGGCAGAGTGTATCAATATATCATCAATGAACACCACTACAAACTTGTCTAAGTAGGGTTGAAAGATCTTGTTCATGAGACACATGAATACTGCCGGAGCATTGGTCAGCCTGAATGGCATCACTACAAACTCATAGTGGCCATATCTGGTACGAAAAGCCGTCTTGGCAATATCCTTGTCTCGAATCCGTAGTTGATGATAGCCTGATTGGAGATCGATTTTAGAGAAACAAGTTGCTCCCCTTAATTGATCAAAAAGGTCATCGATCCTAGGCAACAAATATCGATTCTTGACCATAACTTGATTCAGCCTCCTATAGTCGATACATAATCGCAGTGTCCCCTCTTTCTTCTTCACGAACAGAGCAGGCGCTCCCCACGGTGAAGTACTTGGCCTGATAAATCCTTTGTCCAATAGCTCCTGCAACTGAGTCTTGAGCTCTTTTAGTTCGGCCGGGGCCATTCGGTATGGTGCCATCGAGATTGGTGCCGTTCCTGGTTGGAGTTCTATAGAGAAGTCTATCTCTCTTGGAGGTGGTAAGCTAGGAAGTTCCTCAGGGAAAACATCGGCATATTCGCACACGATGTGAGGTAATCCTAACTCCATCCTGTCAGTTTCTTCCATTTGGAGACTAGCTAGCCATCCAAATAGTTGATTCTGCCACCTAGATCTTTTCGTTGTCAAACTCGCTGCTTCTCTATCCCCCTTAAAACGGAAACGAGTTCCCTCTGGGGTGTAGGCCATCACTATCTTCTGATGATAGTCTATGACTGCTCGGTGAGCCGATAGCCAGTCCATGCCTAGAATTATGTTGAAATCCACCATGTCGATCACTCTGAGATCGCAGGTCAGGCTTGGGTTGGCCACTTCTAACTCACACCCTCTACACACTAGATTAACAGTTATGCTCCCCCCCGTTGGTGATACTACTTTCGTAGTTTTGCTCAGGGGTTCCGTTTCTAGTGCTAGGGCAGTTACACAAGCAGTAGATATGAACGAATGCGATGCTCCAGAATCGAATAAAGCTTGTACACAGGTGCTATATAACAATAGTGTACCTTGGATCACAGAGGGATCCTGCTCCTGCTCCTCAGTCTGTAGGGCAAAGATACGCCCTCCAGTGCCTTGCTGGGTTCCAATGAGCTGCTTTCCCTTGTTTTGCCCGTTCTGCTGCTGCGGTGGGCCTCTAGGGTTTTGCTTCACAAAGCTGGCCTACCCGGGTTGTTGAGTTTTCTGATTCCCAAAGCTCCCATTCTTTTTCTTTCTAGGGGCTGGGGGCACTCATGCCTGTAGTGACCCATGGCTTGGCAGTTGAAGCACTAGACCGTTGCTCTGCTCTGGCTGCCCCTCTGCGGTTCACCATGCCCGGATGCAACAGTCTTCCAGGGTTGGTTGTTTTGCGCCCGGGTGAAAGGCTTGGTTGGGTAGGGTCCGTGGTTGTTGTTAGGTGGCTGGGTTCCGATAGGCCGGCCAGTGTTGCCCGTTGCCTTCCTCCATCTAGTTTTGAAGTCAGCCTCCTCGCTTTCCAGGCAGGGGGCACACTAAACCACACCATTATAGGTGGTAAAGGCTTGTGCCACTACGGCCCTTCGAGCGGTAGTCAGCCCCCACTCAAATCTCCTTACCTTCCTGTCTTCGGTTGCCACAGCGGTTGGAGCGTAACGGGACAGCTCTTCAAATTTGGCCGTGTACTGGGTCACGGTCATTGTTCTTTGTTCCTTGTTTCAGGTTCATGAACTCTTGCTCCTTGGCTAGACGAAGGGGTGTAGGGAAGTACTTGTCGAGGAATAGGGTTTCAAACTCGGCGAAGGTCATGGTGGCTAAGGCATGGGTGGCCTCCATCAATTCCCACCAGTAACGAGCTTCCCCCTTCAGCTGGTAAGTGGCTAAGGCCACACGGTCTCCGTTTCGAGTGATTTCCAAGGTGTCCAGGATCACCTTGGTTTCCTTCAGCCAGGCTTCAGCTATGGTAGGGTTAGGATCTCTGTTGAAGGTCGGGGGTTGGCGCTTGCAAAATTCATTCATTGCCCGGGTTCGGGTCATTGGTCCATCATCGCGATTCTGGTTAGGGCGGTTAGCGTTTAAGGCAGTTATAAGTGCTTGCATGATCTGAGCTAGGTCGGTGTTAGTGTTAGAGGATTCGCCATTCTCGTATCCTAGTCCACTGCGTCGGTTCACCATCTACGAGTAGAAATTGTAATGGGGCGGTTTAGTCTACTTAAAATTTTTCTTTTGTAAACACAATTTTATCGAATAACGTGCAACGGTATATTAGTAAAAGCCAGCTTTTCATTGATAAGCAAGAAATTACAATCATAAGCATAGAGTTCTACTATAAAACAAGTAGACTGAAAACAAGATTCCTAATACAAGATGAGATGATCCTACTACATGATTCTTCTAGCCTTAGTGCTTCAAGGGCAACTCAAGCTATCAGAATCTTATTCTAGTACTACTACTCTACGGACGGGGCGGAATGAGTCCGAATAACGCTCTCAGCTGCTCCATCCATTCCTTCTCCCTGATCTCGAGCCAACGCTCTCCCTTCCGGCGAATCTTCTTAGCTAGCTCTCTAAACAGTGGTTCTTGAGGGTCAAGTGTCAAGTACTGCTCCTCACTGGTAAAGGGTGTCATTACTACTATCTCGTATAATTGTTCACCGGTCTCGGGGTCACGGATTCCCAAGTGTGGGATGGAAATGGGGCTCTCGGGTGATATTAAGGTCTTGTAGTATAGTAGGTTCGCTACAGTGATAAGGGTACGGCAATCCATATCTACAATAAGGAAAGTTATATATTAGACTTAAGATGGTGGGATGTAATCGCATGCACACAATTATACATAAACAGTGATCATGCCAAAATAGAGAACACAAGTCTTTTATTTCATAATAAACAAGTACAACATGGAAGGCTTACTAGCCACAACTTCCTACCAGGATTGATTACATCAAAAGAATCCAACTTCTACTTAAGCTTCCTTAATTACTCTAGAAAATACTAGGGAACTCCATCCGATAAGCGCCTATGTCGGTTTCAAAAGGTGGTGGTGGCACATCTCCGGAGTTAACGGTTATATCCATGACTTGGGGTTCCGCTCTTTGGAATGCTGCTTCCTCCTCGTCGGATTCCCAATCTTTGTCGTCGGTCGACGCATCGGGATCTGGTCCGTTCATTGCTTGCTCCCAATCTTCTTCGTCACTGAACTCTTCGGGGTCCTCTTCAGGTTCCTCCATAGGTTCTTCCTTCGGATCTTCCTCGGGATCCTCTTCGGGTTCTCCCGCTATCATGTTGATAGGCGGGATCATCGAAATTTGGGCGAGGGCTGCTCCCGCATGGTCCTCTCCATTAGCCTCAATTAAGAATTCCACATTGTTGGGAGGTGCTATTTGGACTAGGACGGGTGCTGCTTCGGCATCATCCCCTCCCTCGGGAAGTATGATAGTGCCATGCTCTTGATAGAAGTCATAGGTGTAGGGAAAGGCATATGGGAAGTAAGGATCTTCTATCAGTTGGTTCGTCATTGACCTTAGGGTACTTGCGAGATGGTGCGCTTCGGCTAGTAGGTTGATTTGGTAGGAGCTCAAGTGATTCATCTACAAGGAAAGAACTCTATTAGTCAAGTTTTGGAAAGGAAGTTTTATTAAAACTTTAGAGAAAACTTTTTCGGTTTCTATGTTCCACATTCGATCTTTGATTTAAGTCATCATCCAATTGTTCGGGAATTCCTAGCTCGGCGGTACTACCAATTCCGCGCCTTGCTTCAATCCGAAGTTTGTTTTGACAGAATTCCACCCAATTTGGGACGGTAAACTTAAACTCAATTCGCAACGGTGCAACGGTCAAACTATCTCGTGGTTCTACCCATTGTACCCATGGCCGAGGTTTTGAACCTAAAGCTTTGATACCAAGTTGTAATGCCCCGAATTTTGGGTGCGTTAAATAAGTAATTTTATTGAAAATAAACTGAGTCAGGCTCTTTATTACAATAAAACTCAAAAGAAGTACTTTTATTACAAACGGGAGGGAACTAAGGTTCCTAACTACTCCTCTGCTTGTTCTTCCATCCGGGCTAGCTCTTCGGCTCCAAAGGCCTCCAAGGTGTAAAGTTCACCCTGTTCATCTATGAAGTCTGACATATTATACTGGTGTCGCCACCAATATAATGGCCAGGGTCACCAAAAAGGCAACACCGTGAGCTTAATCACTCAATAGAATAATCCAAACCCTCTAACCCTTAACTTACAACAATACAACACATAGTCAAAGAATTTCTCATAGCATGCTTATCTAGCCAATACTAACAACAACACATTCGTATACGATAAACATTCAACGTTGGTGTCCAAGATTTGTGAGTTTCTCCTACGTGACTCCTCGTAAACCGTGTCAACATTTTCCACATTTCATAAACGTATCACCTTTTCAAAAACTCATTTTTAACACACCCAACCTCGGTTCCACCATTCTGGTCTCCCGAGTATCCTCACAATGGTTCCGCCGTCCCGGGCTCCCATTGGCACACATTGCATTGGCTCCGTAACGTGGATAACCAAGCACACACCCAACCTCGGTTCCGCCGTTCCGGACTCCCGAGTATCCTCACAATGGTTCCGCCGTTCCGGTCTCCCATTGGCACACAAAACACACACCACACAATGGGCTACTACGTTCGGCCACATTACGGTTTCCAAAACATTTCACACTTTTCAAAACACGCCATTTCATAAACCACACCCTAGGTGTCATGTTTCTACTTTCTCGATTTCCGTGTCTCGTTTCTCATGCATAGACTCCGCGGTGAGACTTTTCACATACGATATCATTCATTGTAATATTCAATCTAACAAGATGATTCATTTTAAACTACTTGACATGCTTGAATCACTTAACAACGAACATCATGCATTTCATACGTTTCCCACAAAAGATAATATTATCTACTTTAAATGAAATGATCAAAGTTACTTTCTAATGAACTTATTTTAGAGTTATGATATAAAACTACTTTATGTTTGGGATAGTAGGTAAGGATAACTACCGTTCTTCTTGGCGGTGGTCGGCTACGAAGATTCGGTCGTCGATTTTGGATTTCGGCGGTGTAACGGCGTCGGTTTGCTTTGAAAGGAAAAGAGATGTACTTTCTATTCCTAGAAACAACTTTTCTAACCAACTAAGCTACTTTAAAAGATCTAACGGCGGTTTTGGGAGATGGTTTGGTGGTTTCTCTCAAGAACACTCAAGAACATAAGAAAACAAGAACTTTGGAAGCAAGAACTCTTGAAATTTCTAGAGAGAAGTTGGAGCAATGGTTGAAGGTGTGAGTTTAAGCTTGGAGTGAGCTTCTATTTATAGGCCAAGGCTCCTCCTTTCCCTCTCTCAACTGAATCTCTCTCTCTCTCTCTCTACATCTTTGATTTCTTTCACTTGTCATGCTTGATAGAAAGCTTGATGGGTTAGGCCATGGGGCTATCTAGGCTTGCATGGCTAATCTTAGTACCTTGGATGGGATTTTTGAAAGATATGTTGGAAAGGAGGAGATATTGGTACAAGATTCATGGTTTAAACAATTGAAAGTGGTACAAAGGAGGACAATGGTGGTAGATATGGAAGATATTCATCTTCCAAGTTTGAAAAGATGAAGAATATCCAAGTACAAGTCCCATCTTTCTTCTCCTTCCTTCTTCCTTCCTTCTCTCTCTCCCTCTCCCTCTTTCTCTCTCTCGGCGTCTCTCCTCTCTCTCTCATGTACTAGCTATATATGTATATATATGTACAATGAAAGACTAACACCAATAATAAATAAGTAAGTACATAGGTACTAAGATCCTAGGGTTAAAAGGGTCAAGATTTCTCCGATAAACAATAAAAAGGTACTAGCACTTTAATTAATATAATATTATACTTTTGTACTCCCGGGAATCTTAACAAAACATTAGTTTAATGGGTTAAGTACTTAGTTGGAAGATGAACCTATTACCCAATGGATAATAAGTACTTTAAATACTAAACTAAGTTTTTGAAAAAGACTACATGTCCTTTTGAAATTTACACATGTGTTATATATATGTACTTAGCCAATTATAATAAAGGAAAGGCTTTTGTCCAATGGATAAAGATTACCCTAATGGTTATTGTCCAATGGTCCAAAGTTACTTGGGTACTTTTATTAGAAAAAATAATTAAAAGTACTTTTCAAAATAATTATAAATGTCTATCATAGTAGTTTGTTTAAATCTTTCAAAATCCTTTTAATATAAAGAAACAGGTTTCTATTATCCAATGGATAATAGTTCCCCTAACATTTATCGTCCAAAGGGTAAAGAATATAACCAAAACAATAAAAGAAAATTATAAAACAATTTCTAGTCTAGGGTTTGAAAAAGTTCAAAAGGTTCAAGATGGGCAAAACGGTCCATCTATGGTTAGAGAAAAGTAACTAGGTGTCTTTCTAGTTTGGTTACTTCATCAAGCCGGTTAGAAGCTAACTAGGCTTACTAAGTAGGGCTTAAAAGTCAAGAAACGATTCTTGAGGGGCTAAAGTGTAATTATGATTTCTAGTCGAAGAGTAAGATGATAAGGCGTTTGATTGCTTAAAGACCATGCGTTAAGAATTTAATAAGTAAAATCATCGAGCAGTTAAGAGAAATTATGAAATTTCAAATAACGAGATTTTTATTGAATGAAAAATCGGAGTTGTTACAATTAGGGTTAGATCTAATACTATCAACATACTTATTGGCAAGGTACATTGAAGTTACATGCCTCACTCTGAATGATCTTAAACATTTGTGTTTCTTTTTGTAGGTTTTCACCTGAAAAGATTCACCTTTCTGTGAAAGCGACCCCAAAATACTCCAGGGACATTTCTCATCGGCATGTATTGCTTTTATTCTTGTTGTCTCATTCTTCACAAACTTTATGTCTTTCCCTTTCTTTATTGCATACTCTCTCACTGCTTCCCTAAACTCTTTTGCATTTGAAAACTTCATCCCTGGATAGAACTTGACATTTCCCATATCAGTTTCTGCTCTAAACTCAGGATTTTTGTCCTTCACCTCATCATCAGAATCTGAGTAAACACTGTGGAGGTCTTCTGATGAAACATCTCCATAATCATCCCCATCATTTACCTCCATATTCACCTCCTCATTGACTTCTTTTTTCTTTCCTTTTGTTCTTTCCTAACCCTTCCCATTCAATTCCATTATCAACAAAAGCCTCAAATAATTCATCATCATCTGACTGCCCGTAGTCACTATCTTCAAAAAAGGAGGCATTAGATTCACTACTGGTGGTGACCACTCCTCCTATGTCTACATCACCAATGTCTACATCTCCTAAGTCACCATCATCAAGGAGAAAATCCTCATAGTTAAGATTAAGGCCAAGTCCTATATCAGGTGGTCCAACCTTATCACTTGGCCCACTTTGCCCAGCCTTATCACTTGAACTGTCTTGAGTTTGCATCATTGCAAGGGGACTAACAGGTTCTACGTATATGTCCACTACCCTACTTGGAGGAAGTTGGTCAATCATATCCAATACATCCTTATCAGTCAACAACATTTTCAACCCATTGTTTATAGTTCTCCCAGTCATCACATAATAATAGTTTATCATACCCGTGTACCCCAATTGCTCGACCAGGTCACCAACTTCCAGTAAAGAAATTGTATCATGGTTGCAGTTATCTACGTATACTATAGAACCACCCTCATACTTGATTCTAGGCACATTAAAGAACTTACCCCCATGATGAATTTGCATTGTAAACAATCCACTGCCTCCTGCAATTTTAAAATACCATATTTAAAAGCCTAATCAGTGAAAATAATAGAAAACAACCCATCATGCATAGAACACATACAAATTGCATAAAAGCACCCACCCGAAGTGAATAAACAAATCGTACAACTATTGTGCTTCTATTTTAGTGAAAAATGACCAAAATCAAAACCCTAAATAGACAGAAAAATCATTTTTTTTTGGTATATCAAGACAAAAAATGTTGCGTTGACATTCTTCGATCAGAAATCGTGTATCAAGACCAAGAATGCTGCGTGGACATTCTTCAACCAGAAATCGAACATCAATCAAGACCAAAAAAATCATTTTTTTTTAGATTTCTAGACCAAAACTGACCAAAATCGAAACCCAAAAAGTAATCTCACCTACGGTTCTTCCATCTTGCGACATTCTTCAAGCCGAAATGCTGCGTCTCCCGCGCGATCGTCTCACCCGGGGTTGTGTTTTTGAGTTTCTGAGATTGGGTTTGTTGGGTTTTGAAATTTTTGGTGTTTTGTTTTTGGTACACAGGTGGGTAACAACATTGGTTTTTGATTCCCTCAAATGGGTCTAGGGTAAGGGAGGAGGGGAAAGGACAATAATGCCCCTCAAAAGGAGTCAACGTCATTTTTTCTATTCAAAAAGAAAACGGATTCTTTCGACAGGACCACATTGAAAAAATTGGAAAGTCGAAGTATTTTTATGCCAAAATTGAAAGGTGAAGGACCAAAATGAATTTTTGATCAAAGTTGAAGGGATATAAAAGAAATTTATCCCTACGATACTCTTCAATATTCGTAAAGGCACTGAAAGTACCTTTGCAGTCTCGGGAAAATAAGGCCTTGGCAGCATCGACTTCTAGCGGCTGCTTCCAATCCAGTACTGCTTTGACCTCGATTCCATCCTTGGATACCACGTGCCCCAAGAACTTAACCACTTCTAGCCAGAACTTGTCTTGGCATAAAGTTGGCTATCTCAGAGTACTTGTAGTACCATTCGAAAGTGTCCTTCGTGCTTCTCCTGATTGGCTTGATAAATCTTTTGTCCATCGGCTCCTTCAATTGGGTCTTGAGCTCCTTTAGCTTGCAGGGTCATTTGATACAGCGCCATAGAGATTGGTGCGATTCCTGGTTAAAGTTCTATAGAGAAGTCTATTTCTCCTTAAGGCGATAAACCAGGAAGTTCTTCAAGGAAAACATCAGCATACTCGCATACGATGTGTGGAAATCCCACTTTCATTCTATCGGCTTCTTCCAATTGGAGGCTGGCTAGTCATCCAAATAGTTAATCTTGCCACTTCGATCTTTTCGTCGCTGGACTCGCCGTCTGTCTATCCCCCTTAAAAGGATACGAGTCCTTCGTAGGGTATAGGCTGTTACTAACTTCTGATGACAGTTTATGACCGCTCAACGTGCAGATCGCCAGTCATCCCCAGGATTATGTTGAGATCCGCCATGTCGATCACTCTAAGATCACGAGTCAGGCGCAAGTTAGCTACCTTGAGTTTGCACTCTCCACACACTAGACTAACAGCTACTCTCCCCCAAACGGTGATGTGATTTCCATACTCGCTATTAGGGGTTCTGTTTCTTGTGCTAGTGTGGTTACGTAGGCAGTAAATATAAAGGAATGCGATGCTCAAGCTTGTACGCAGGTACTATAATAGCGTACCTTGGATCATCGAGGGATCCTGCTCCTGTGCCTCAGTTTGTAGCACAAAGATACGTCCTCCAGTGCTTTGTAGGTATCCCATGGGCTGCTTTCCCTTGTTTTGCCCATTCTGCTGCTGTGATGAGCCTCCAGGGTTTTGCTTCACAAAACCTGTTTGTCCAAAGCTCCCATTGCCCTCCTTCTGAGGTTGCGGGCATTGGCGACTGTAGTGGCCCATAGCCTGACAGTTGTAGCACCAAACTGTCATTAAGTCTCGACCACCTCTCTTCTGCTCGCCATTTCCGGAGATTGCAGTCTTCCAAGGTTGGTTGCCTTGAGACGGGGTAAAGGGTTTGGGTTCGGATTGGTCCACCGGCATTGCCCGTTGCCTTCCTCCATCGAGTTTTGAAGTCAGCCTCCTAGCTTTCCAGGCGGAGAGCACACTGGACCACACCATTATAGGTGGTAAAGGCTTGTGCCACTATGACCCTTCGAGCGGTAGTCAGCCCCCACTCGAATCTTCTTGCCTTCTTGTCTTCGGTTGCTACAACGGTTGGGGCGTAACGGGATAGCTCTTCAAATTTGGCCGCGTACTGGGTCACGGTCATCGTCCCTTGTTTCAGGTTCATAAATTCCTGCTCCTTGGTTAGGCGAAGGGGTGTAGGGAAGTATTTGTCGAGGAATAGGGTTTCGAACTCGGCAAATGTCATGGTGGCTATGGCATGGGTGGCCTCCATTAACTCCCACCAATAGCGGGCTTCTCCCTTCAGCTGGTAAGTGGCTAAGGCCACATGGTCTCCATTCCGGGTGATCTCCAAGGTGTCCAAGATCACCTTGGTTTCTTTCAGCCAGGCTTCAACCATGGTAGGGTTAGGATCTCCGTTGAAGGTCGGGGGTCGGCGCTTGCAAAATTCATTCATTGCTCGGGTTCGGGTCATTGGTCCATCGTCGCGGTTTTGGTTATGGCGGTTAGCGTTCAAGGCAGTTACAAGTGCTTGCATGATTTGAGCCAGGTCGGTGTTAGTCTTAGAGGATTCACCATTCTCGTATCCTAGTCCGCTGGGTCGGTTCACCATCTACGAGGGGAAATCGAAAGGGGGTGTCTTAAAACAAATTTTCTTTTTGCAAATGGTGTTTTTTTTCAAAAGTCAAAAGTAGTTTATCAAGTAGTATGCAACAATACTCTCTTTAATAAAACCAAGCTTTTCACAAATAAGCATAGAGTTCTACTATAATGGCAAGTAGGGACACGTACGTGAATAGAGATCAAAAACATAATAGAATAAGCCCTTTATTAACATAGGAAGAGTACAGATTAGGAGATTCTTAAATAGATAGGAGTGATCCTAGTTTTTGACATCCTACATCCCGAAGGATTACAATTGGCCTAAGATATGCCTAATTGGCGCCGTTGGTTTCGGGTCTCGCCCATCCTCGAGATTTTCTACCATCTTTCATCCAAAGCTTGGGGTAAACGACGTTCGTACTCCTTTATGACTGCGGCGAGTGCGACGATCATGGCGAGAGCCCAGTACCAAAAGGTGTTGAGACGGTTATTTACGGCGAACCACCGTGGCATGCTTATTATGAGCACCGCACAAAATATGATGAGGGCGAAGAGTTGCAACCATAGGGTTTGAATTGTTATGGTTATTTCGGCTCGCTCGATTTCTCGGAATATGGCGTCTTCCGGAAATCCTCGTCGTCGGGTTGCCATGGCTTGGCTCGGTTCTGTTTGATAGGATAGAATTTGGAGGAGTTAAGATGGTAAGAGGGATGAAAAAAAAAATGAAAGTGGTGATGGGGTATATATAGGGGCCGAAAAGGTGGGTGGAGGAGGGAAAAAAGTTTGAAGTTTAAAGTTTGAAATTTGAATTTTTGGAGGTTAAAATTTTGAAATTTGAAGTTTAAGGGGGAGTGTGGTTTGCCGGCCTAATGGGGCTATGCTCGGCACTCACTCGGTGCTAGGCTCCCACTCTCGTCCCTTAAAATATTTATTCAATAATGGTTCCTCCACGAACTAGTAAATAAAATTTGCTCAATTAGCAACGTTTTGGCAAAGGTTTACTAACACCAAAAATATTTTCGAATTTCTAAGTTCCACATTCGATCCTTGATTTAAGTCATCATCCAATTGTTCGGGAATTGCCAACTCGGCGGTACTGCCAATTTCTACGCCTTGCTTCAATCCAAAGATTGTTTTGACAGAATTCCACCCAATTTGGGATGGTAAACTTAAACTCAATTCACGTTTGTGCAACGGTCAAACTATCTCGTGGTTCTACCCATTCTACCCATGGCCGAGGTTTTGAACCTAAAGCTTTGATACCAAGTTGTAACGCCCCGAATTTTGGGTACGTTAAACAAAACATTTTATTATAAAAACGAAATGAGTCTGGCTCATTATTACATTATAAACCTTCCAAAAGTGCTTTTACTCAAATAACAGAGGGAACTAGGGTTCCTATCTACTGCTCTGCTTCTTCCTCCATCCTAGCTAGCTCCTCGATTCCGAAGGCCTCCAAGGTGTACATCTCACCCTGTTCATCTATGAGGTCTGACACATTATACCGGTGTCGCCACCCATATAATATGTCAGGGTCACCAAAAAGGCAACTCCGTGAGCTACAACGCTTAATAGGAAATCCTTACCCACCAACCTTAACTTACAAACAAGGCTATCATAAAACATAAATTTCCACATGATACGTATATACATAGTTAACAATGACACATCCACATTCGTTAATCATCTATCGTTGGTGTCCAAGATTTTCGGGTTTCTCCTACGCGACTCATCGTAGACCGTGTCAACATTTTCATATTTCAAATCAACCTTTCAAAATCATTTGCATTGGCTCCATACTGCGGATAACCAAGCTACACACCCAACCTCGGTTCCACCGCGTCGGGTTCTCGAGTATCCTCACAATGGTTCTGCCGCGCCGGGTTCCCATTGGCACACAAAACTTGCATTGGCTCCTCTTCGCGGACAACCAAGCCATATTACCAATGAGGCTAAAACGTCCGGCCGCATTGGCAATCTTCACAATGGGCTACCAAGTTCGGCCACATTGTGGTTTTCACAATCCACGCAATGGGCTACCAAGTCCGGCCACATTACGAGTTTTCATACACAACGGGCTACCAAGTCCGACCACGTTGCGGTTTCAAAACACATCTCATCATTATCCACACCCTAGGTGTTATGTTTCTACTTTCTCGGTTCTTGTGTCATGTTATCATGCAAAGACTCCATGGTGTAGGACTTTCCACATAACAAGCATTTATCAAAACTCAAAATGAATCAAACCAGGCTACATAACATGCTTGAATTACCAATAACGAACATCATGCATTTTATACGTTTTTAACAAAAGATAACCTTATCTATTTTAAATATATTGATCAAAGTTACTTCCTAATGAACTTATATACATAACTACTTTATATTTGGGATGGTAGGTGAGGATAACTACCGTTCTTCTTGGCGGTGGTCGGCTACGGAGTTTTGGTCGTCGGTTTTGGATTTCGGCGGCATAACAGCGTCGGTTTGCTTCGAAAGGAAAAGAGATGAACTTTCTTTTCCTAGAAACAACTTAACTAACTAATGTGGACTACTTTAAAGATCTATGGGTGGTTTTAAGAGGTGGTTTGGTGGTTTCTCTCAAGAACACTCAAGAACATAAGGAAACAAGAACTTTGGAAGCAAGAACTCTTGAAATTTCTAAAGAGAAATGAGAGCAATGGTTGCAGGTGTGAGTTCAAAGCTTGGAGTGAGCTTCTATTTATAGGCAAACTCTCCCTCTCTCCCTCTCTTGGCCGGCCCCTCTCTCTCTCTCTCTAAGTCTCAAAGTCTCACTTTTCTTTCACATGTCAAGGTTGATTGAAAGGTTTGGAAACTAATTTGGTAGGCTTGCATGGCTAGTTTAGTCCTTGGATTTGATCTTTGGAAGATTTGTTGGGAAGAAGGATACATTGGTACAAGATTTGGTGTTTGAATAACAATTTAAGGACAAAAGGTGATAGATTTTGGAAGATATTCAACCCATAAGTTGAAATGGTGAAAGAACAACAAGTACAAGTCCCATCTTCTTTTTCTTCCTTCCTCTTTCCTTCTCTTTCTCTCCCTCTTCCTTTTTCTCTCTCTCGGCCTCTCTCCTCTCTCTCTCTCTCACGGCTCTCTCTCTCCTCTCTCCTCTCTCTCTCTCTCTCATGTACTAGCTAAATACATATGTATATGTATGTACTAAAATGCAAGAATACAAATAAACAATAGGTACTTTTGTACAAAAGGGTCAATTTAGTCTTACAGGGTCAAGATTCACTCTTTAAACTAATATAAAGGTAGAAGTACTTTAATTAATATAATAATGTACTTTTGTACTTTCGGGAATCTTAACAAACATTAGTTTAATGGGTCAAGTACTTAGTTGGAAGATTAACCTATTGACCAATGGATAATAAAACCCCTAACGGTTATTAACCAAAGGATAATAAGGTATGAGTACTTTAAATCATAAATTAAGTTTTTGAAAAAGACTACATGTCCTTTTGTTATTACACATGTGTTTATATATATATGTACTTAACCAATTATAATAAAGGAAAGGTTTTTGTCCAATGGGTAAAGATTACCCTAACGGTTATTGTCCAATGGACCAAAGTTACTAGGGTACTTTTATTAGAAAAAATAATCAAAAGTACTTTTCAAAATAATTATAAATGTCTATTTTTAAAAGATCATAGTACTTGTTCAAATCTTTCAAAAATCCTTTTAATATAAAGAATTGGGTTTCTATTATCCAATGGATAATAGTTCCCCTAACATTTATCGTCCAAAGGATAAAGAATAAAGTTAAAACAATAAAAGAAAACAATTAAACAATTTCTATTCTAGGGTTCGAAAAGGTTCAAGATGGGTAAAACGGTCCATCTATAGTTAGGGAAAAGTAACTAGGTGACTTTCTAGTTTGGTTACTCCATCAAGCCAGTTAGAAGCTAACTAGGCTTGCTAAGTAGGGCTTAAAAGTCAAGAAACGATCCTTAAGGGGCTAAAGTGTAATTAGTATTTCTAGTCGAGAGTTTAACAATTGACCAAAACCTAACTATGACGAAAGTAAACAAGAAATCATATAGCCACTCAAGAGAAAATAAGTAATTCAAATAAAATTCAAATATTTAACGAAATTTTTACTGACCAAAATTTAGGGGCGTTACACACTCTGATAAGGTAATGAATTCCATTTAGGTTTGGCAAAGCCAATATATGTGACAGGAAAAGTCGTTCAGAGAATATATAATATGGAGAAGAGTATATAAGACTCGTGATTCAGGCAAACCAATCTTCTCTGAATTCAAATAGGAAGATTAGGGAACGGGAAAAGAAAGAACGGGATATCTATCTATCTTACTATACGATGCACCTAGCTTATCACAGACTGAAGTCGGAGAAGTGTTGAAGAAAAGAGGAAAGAATGGATAAGAAAGATTAGGAGCTTTCACTCGCTTATTGGATGAGGTGGGAAGACTCTTTCTACGAGAATCAAACTCGTGTACGAGGGGGAACACAGGACGTAAGCACGAGGGTTGCCTTTACAAAGATTTCCCTTCTTTGCTTCTTTTGTTTGAAATAGGACTTAACTAAACGAGGGTCCGAAGGAGCTTTCATCGATTACCTATCCTATTTAGTTCCAGACGCAGCCTCGGTGGGTAAGAAATGGATGGAAGAGAATCCGGATCAACCAAGTATCGTACGCCCGACCCAAATTCACTCGATTCAAGGGGTTGCAATCAAGCACTGATAGCCAACTAGTTCAAGCTAGTTCCTTACTTCACTTCCAAGCTCTCCGGATCTCGATATCGAATGATCCGCACATTCATTAGCTCCTCGGTAGATATGCTCGTACAAAGGTTAACCAACCCCGGACTCCACTCCTACTGTTAGCAACGTCCGAGCCTAGCTTATTTTTCCTCGATCTTTAGCCCGCTCAGGAACTTGCTTCCGTTAGCAACATCTGCCTTATTAAAGGGATAGTTACACCCCTCCTACTATGAACCGAACCGAAAGTCAACAACAAAGTTCGATTCTTTTATTACCCTCGACTTCGCTATAAGCTTAGTTCCCAACAAGAAAGTAGGAGTTTGAACCACTCCCTAGCCATGCACCTTCAGCCTCTGGCTATTAAGGTTCTATAGAAAGAGATTCTCTTACCTTATTGATCGGTACCTGTTTGGAAAGATAGTTCCAAACCTCACTGGTTTACGAGATTCTTACTACTGATCTTACAACACCGACTTCTGACTCTTCAGATGATTCCTACTTTGTGAGTTAGCTACTTGATTGGTTTAGGAAATTAAGAAAGAAAGTCGCTTCCCTATGGTCCTCCTACCCCCTGAACGGGGATAGTTCACGAGAAGAATGAAATAACTAAGGCCCGGACGAAGCCCCAATAGAGTTTCTTTATTGAACACAAGACAAGGTCAAGCGAGAGAAGGAAAGCTAATAAGAAAAGCAAGTTTTCACCCAGCCAGGGTTCTTTCCCTAGATAATGAAATAGAAAACCCGAGCAGGGCTATGGAATATGGTCCAGCCGAGCAAATAGTTTCCGTTGATCCTGTTTCAAAGTAATCTGTCTCAATCAGCTTTCCAGCAGGATAATATAGCTCCTTTTTTTTTGTAGAGGAAATGGGGCTAGGGCAATCTCAGAGTCCCTTAATTGGGTTTGAAAGGATTGGCATTTCTGCTTACCTTGGATAGGGTTAGAGGGCCATTGATCAATCCTGTTCAAGATAGTTCTATGGAGTTTGTTTGCCTAATACAATAGGAGTGACATAATACAAGTTGAAGGCTAAGCCATAGGCCTAATCCCTAGGGTTCCTCCAGCCATATTTCCAGTATACCCTTTTTCTTTTCCAGTTGGGGTGCTAGTTAGTTGATCTAATATCCCCTCTTAGTCTAAAGAGTCAGTCACAGCTTCAGTTTATCCCTGAGTGGAAGTGGGCGTTCACAGTTTTCCAAGCTCATCTAATCTTTCTGTTTTCGAGCCGATTGTTGAAGTAATAAGCTTCGTCCCTGTCCTTGTCAGTTCAGTAGCTAAAGCCACTCTTCGCTTTACTTGAGTAGCTTCGCCCCTGGAGATCTATCTAGTTTCATTTCCGTTCTTCTTGCTTGAAGTTCTATTACATTTAGTTCAATTCCATCTCTTGGGAGGTCTCTTACAGCCTGTTTCCTTTGAAGTTGGCATTGAATAAGTTGGCAAAGAGAAGCCGGCTGTCTCTTTTTCTCAGCCAATGAGAAAGCATGTGGTGGTAAAGCCTGTGAGAATTAGATGAGACTTCTTAATCCAGTTTGAAAGCCTCCAAGTCTCCTTTACTGGGGGTGAGACAATCCATCCTGTTCTTGCATCTAGTTCCATTGCAGGCATTGCTAGTTACACTTTTTTTATGGGTCCAATGAGGGAATACTCATATACGAGCTGTCCATACAAAGCAATCAATGGATAATGGATAGAGTCGAAAGGCTTGGAGGCATCGACCGCCACCCAAGAGCAAACTCTACGTGGAAAAAAACCTTAAGTATTATTTGTGCAAGACCGCTTTCATTGGGGAAATCCTTCTCGTCAATCTCTACCCTTGGTAAATTGCCTTCTCCCTTTTTTTTTCATAGCCTCACATAATATCTGCTCTTGCATGCTCATAGGCTCCCTTTGGAAAGCATATAAGGCGCGAACCGCTCCATTGTAGGAGGTTCCGGAAACCACATTATGATTGGCCAGGCCGCGACATCCATGGCCTCCCTGGATTCGCATCTCCATACGTGAATATGCCCGTGTTCCTTCCCAGGTTTCCTTTCTTCTTGATCAAGGAATTTCAGAAGGCTAGTAGGGCTCCTCCCATCTTATGCCCCTAAGGTCCTGGCGCAAAAAGGCAACCCGCCCCGATTCCGCTTTTGTAGGGGAACTAATGCAAAGTGGAATAGTAGGAGAGGCTTCCCTTCCAAGGAGGCCTCCGCTACATCAATGGTATTGAAAAAGTTCCCCCCCTCTGAGACCTTCAAGAGGTTCTTTTTCCTTAGCAGGACAGCCCTCTCCCCAGCCTCTGAAAGAAAGAGTCAATTTCCACAAAGGCCCAGCCTATACTGCCACTTTATGTAAGCCCGGGCATCCAGAGAGAAGAGCCTTCCCCTACATGAGTGAGCAAGAATAATGATGAAGTCGGTGCTGCCCCATGCCAGCATTTGACCGACCCGCCTATTCATGCATCCGTAGAGAGTACAAAGTCACCTCTGTTCTTCTAGCTTGAGAGGTCCTTTGTGTAGTAAAGAAAAAGTACGCGAGGTACCCAATAGTGTGATTCTTCCGAATCGAGGAAGCGCCTAGGAATCTTGTCGACCAAAACAGGGGTCTTTTTTGGACCTTTTCATGAAGCCCGAGTCGCCCTTAGTAGTAATCCAAGCCAGCAGGATGAAAGAAAACGAGAACTCGGGGTTGGAGTCAGATTCTGAAGTAGATAAGTTGTTCCGCATCCGTCCTACTATTTGTAACATGTACCCTCTCCGTATTTGGAATCTTACGTCAGGAAAAGGGAATTTGAATCAAACTTCAGGTAGGGTTTATTATTGTAAGACGGCCGGTAATGAGCAGTTTCCAGAACAAAAGGAAAACTAAACCGACCCATCTAAGGTACAACCTTTTGATCACGTTGAATCGAGCTCAAAAGAGCCTGCTGTCACTCGAGAAGTGGTGCAAGAAAGATTGAGAATGCTATTCGATTGTCAAGCCCTTCTTGTGGCCAGGCAACTCGTATACTTAAAAGCTGCTATATTTTAGCCGTTCCTCCCGTCTTTTTCATTAAAGACCGATTCCACTAATAAGAGTTCAATCAAAAGGATCAGACTTGTCAAAAGCTCATCTTTTTCATTAAAAAAGAGTGATCTAACCAATAAACAAACTAGATTCAAGCAAAGGGCGAGGGAATGATCAGGATTGAGAGGCTGCACTTCAAAGGTATGGCTATCTATCCATCTCTCTATGGAGTCCACTGTAGGGAGGTATTCTCAAATAGATACATTTCATAGCCGAACACGTGGTAATTGGGAGCACGTGGTAAGTATGACAGGAGTTATCGCCGGGCAGTGTGGTGAACGGCGATATGGACCAATAAAATGGGAGGTCATTAATCTATGCAGTCTGTTCGGCTGATAATGACAAAAGACATGTGAAGTCATTTGTCCAAATACAAACGATGAGAACTAGATGCATGTAAGGTCATTGGTCCATACAGACTATTTGGCAAAGAGATAGCCGAACGGGGAAAAAGGTTGCCCTGAATTTGTAAGGCGGCAGGGACGCTCTAAAAGGTTCCTGAAACAGTGATATTCAGTAAAAGAATGAGATCCCGAGTATATAGGATCTGCAAAAGATACCCAACGAGAATGGGATGTTCGGCCAATAATGGAAAAGAATCTTAAAAGGACTCTTTTCCATTAAACTAATAAAGGAAATGAGAATCCTTGATATCACTGGGTTTCCTATACGAGTTGGGAATCCTATGGAAACAGGGATGCTTGGGCAACAAGCATACACAAATTTATAAATATGAGGTAAACCTAGAGGAAAAAGGTACGCAATACACTGCATTCTTATTGCTTTCCTACCAATAATTGGGGTTTGAATGCTAGTACATGATACTAACTTTGGCATCGAATGGCCTTTGCCACGAGAGGCAAAGGTGCACTCACCCCCTGTCTATTTTGCAGATTAGGGTTCGACGATGAATTAGGGTTCCGGAGAAAAGGCAGGAATAAGCCGTTGCAATCCAAGGAGATCCGAAGCATCAATTGTTTTCATCCCCCTACAATTGGCGCCGTCTGTGGGAAACGAACAATTTTTCAGAAAAGTAGTCATGATGGAAGAAGATCCAGTTACTCCGTTTAGTTCAAAGGACCAATTGGGTGGGGGAAGAGAAATCCCCACCAGGTGCTCCGAAAAAGCCCACCGGTAGACATAACGGGGATAACTCCAGAGAAAAAGGAGATAAAACCGCTTCTGGCTCCACGAGAAGGAGTAAGTCTCATTGAAGAGAAGAGTCAGTCACCCATTCAAGAAGTATACACAATGATAACGATGTCCTCGATAAAAAGAGAAGGGAAATCGAGGAGTATGCTCGTTTAATTAGAAAACGAGAGTACGAGATACAGGAATTACAGCGGGTACGAGAGCACCCAGAAGATTCTAGACTTTCTCGTAGGAATTCCCAGAAGGACGGACGGACGGACTCTGGTAGTCCATAAGCAGACTCATTCACGAAGGAGAACGAGCAGGAGTCCTAACAAAGGGAGATACGAAGCTTCTCCACGAAAAAGGAGAAGCAGAAGTAAAAGCCGAACACCGGAGAGAAGGGCCTCTTCACGAAAAAGGAGGAGCAGAGACCGAAGTTCCACCCCCGAAAAGGAGGAAACAAGGAAACACCACCGAGATAGGTACGAGAGACCTGATGCTGATTGGGTCAAGGCTACGGCTCACAAATCAAAAGAGCCCGAGGATGGGACAGTAACTGCACGAGAAGTAGCACGAAAGGCCCTAAGTAATATTGCAGCCTCTCCTTTCACAAAGAGGCTTCAAGAGGCTAGGTTGCCGAGCAGGGTGAAGGACGGTACATTCGTACTTTATGAGAAAAATACAAATCCCGTGGCTCACATATAGCATTATCAACAGGCTATGTTTATGCATGAGGGGGATGATGCCATCTTATGCAAGATGTTCCCCTCCAGTCTTGGCAAGGTGGCTTTAGCTTGGTTTCATAAACTGGCCCTACGATCCATACGAGGATGGAGACAGTTGGCCGAGAAATTCACTGCTCGGTTCTTGACAAGCAGAAAAGCCCCAAAGACTTTTGAAAGTCTTTCCACTATGAAACAGGAGGAAAATGAACAGATCAGAGATTATGCAAAGAAGTACTGGGAAACTTTCAATGAGATTGAAAGATGCAGTGAGGAGTATGCAATTGCCACCTTTAAGACTGGATTGCCTGTTCGGGGAGAGCTTCGTTGCTCATTGAATAAACATCCGGTAGCCACATTGGCTAAATTGATGGAACGGATAGAGCAACACGCCAGAATGAAGGATGACATACTCCATGAAGATGGCAGGACTGTGGCCGAGCAGCCGAAGGCACTTGTCAAAAAGGTGGATAAGCCAGAACCCAAGATTGATAGAGAGAGAAGGGAGAATGGGCAGGCTAAGAAAGAGCCGTACAAGGACAAGCAAGTTCTTGACCCCAAATCTTTCTTTTCTATCACTATAGTTTGGAAGGAACCAATTTATAGGATTCTTTATCGAATAAAGAACTAGCCATGTTTTAAATGGCCTCCAAGTCTAGGCGGAGACAAGGATGCAAAACGTGCTACGAATCAGCACTGCAGTTACCATAAAGATTGGGGCCATATGACTGAGGATTGCGAGATGTATTTGGTCTCACGGGGCTATCTCAAGGAATTTATTCAGGAGGATCCAATGGAGAAAGGGAAAGCTATGGAACTGGGTTACGAGCAAAACCCTAAAGGAGTAATCCATATGATACATGGGTTGGCCACACTTATACAAGAAATGAGGTTTGGCTGTTACAAAGGCAAGTCAAGCATGATCAGCATGTGATGCGACTGGGAAACAAGAGAGGGCGAGATAATGATGTGTGCAATGAGAGCATAGCTTTCACTGATGATGACCTGGGAGAGGTCCAAATACCCCACAACGATGCTTTGGTCATAACCCTACGAGTTGGGGAATATGACATTGAGAGGATTCTAGTGGACTCAGGAAGTTGTACAGAGGTGATGTATTACGATGCATTCAAGAAGCTGGGGCTGGCCCAAACAGATTTAGAGCAATCTACAACACCTCTGATTGGGTTCGGTGCAGGAGCAGTCTGGCCTCTTGGAAAGGTAACACTACCTGTTCGGGCTGGATCAGTGGGGTTGAAGACAGATTTTTTAGTAGTCGATGTCCCTTCCTCCTATAACGCTATTATAGGGAGGACATGGTTGCACAAGATGAGAGCAGTCTCCTCGACTTATCACCATATGGTGAAATTCCCAGGTTCAAATGGGATTGAGGTACTTAGAGGCAATCAGAAAGTGGCCCAACAGTGTTTGATTTCCATTATTAAAAGAGCCCCAAAGGTCTACCACATTCATACATTAGAAGTACCAGATCAACCAACTATCGAGGATGTTGGAAGAAGTCCAGCTTAAAAGGTGGTAGAAGGCTTGGAGAAAATCCAGATCAACGACACTGATCCTAAAAGATATTTTTTAATAGGGGAATCATTACCAGCAGAGGAAAAGGCTAAATTAATAAGATTTCTGAAGGAATATGTTGATGTATTTGCATGGGTACCAGAAGAAATGCCCGGAGTGGATGCAAGTGTGATCTGTCACCATTTAAACATTGATCCTCAGTATAAGCGGATCATTCAGAAAAAACGGAGGGCAGTCGTGCATCACGTGGATGCAGTAATTGAAGAGGTTGATCGTTTACTGAAGGCTAAAGCCATATGTGAAGTCTACTACCCAGAGTGGTTATCCAACACCGTTGTGGTGAAGAAAAAGAATGGGAAGTGGCGTGTCTGCGTAGACTTCACAGACCTAAACAAAGCGT
Source organism: Rhododendron ovatum (assembly GCA_019656835.1). NCBI lineage: Eukaryota > Viridiplantae > Streptophyta > Magnoliopsida > Ericales > Ericaceae > Rhododendron > Rhododendron ovatum. The sequence continues at coordinate 17,485,338 of CM033801.1, read as the reverse complement.
GCCCTGAGGATAGTTTTCCTCTGCCCAGGATTGACCAATTGGTTGATGCAACCGCTGGTTAGGAGCGAATGAGTTTTCTCGATGCATATCGAGGATATCATCAAATTGCTATGTTTGGGCCTGATCAAGAGAATACTTCGTTTATCACACCATGTGGGTTGTACTGCTATAGTGTTATGCCGTTTGGGCTAAAAAATGTTGGGGCAACATACCAAAGACTTGCAACCATCATGTTCAAGAAGCTCCTTAGAAAGACTATGGAAGTTTACATAGACGATATGGTGGTGAAAAGCCAAGATAAAAGGGGGCATATAGCTGATTTAAAAGAAGCTTTCAAAATCCTGAGAGAGTACAAACTGAAACTCAATGCCTCGAAATGTGCGTTTGGAGTTGGTTCAGGAAAGTTCCTAGGCCATTTGGTGACCATGAGAGGGATTGAGGCTAACCCTGATCAAATTGTAGCCCTGCAGAGGCTACAAAGTCCCAAAACCACCAAGGAAGTCCAGAGGCTGACTGGAATGGCTGCAGCACTTAACAGATTCATCAGCAGGTCAAGTGACAAGTGCAAACCCTTTTTTCAATTATTAAAAAAGAGGGAGGGATTTGAATGGGGAGCATAGTGTGAACAGGCCATCCAGAACCTGAAGAAGTATCTGGCTGAGCCCCCACTTTTGTCAACTCCACGGCCAGGTGAGTTTTTAGTTTTGTACTTAGCTGTTTCTGAGCATGCAGTAAGTGCAGTCTTGTTGAGGAATTTGGGAATTGAACAAATCCCTATTTGTTATGTTAGCAAGACACTACTGGATGCAGAGACGAGATATCTGCCCTTAGAAAAACTTGTCCTGGCACTTAGGACAGCCACCAGGAAACTGCCACACTACTTCCAAAGCCACAAAGTTGTGGTTTATACTGAGTTTCCATTGAAATTATTGCTACGAAAAGCAGACTTCTCGGGAAGGATCTCGACGTGGTCCATTGAGTTAAGTCAGTACGATCTCGATTATCAGCCGCGCGCAGCAATCAAAGGCCAAGTGTTGGCAGAATTTTCTCCTACGGTGGCTCCCTTGCCTCCTACGAGAAAGGAACAGGCAACTAAGACATCACCCATGAAGAATCAACCCTCAGCCGAACCGGATCCTATGGAATGGAAGCTATTCGTTGATGGATCAGTATGTAATACTGGTTCTGGAATTGGTGTTGTCCTTTTTCCTCCTCAAGGAGTACTCATAGAACTATCTATTTGGCCCGATTTTAGTGCTTCGAATAATGTGGCTGAGTATGAGGCACTTTTAGCTGGATTAAGGAGTGCAAAGACCCTAAAAGCAGAATGGGTTAGGGTGTATTGTGATTCACAGCTTGTGGTGAATCAGTTGTCCGGCGAATATGAAACTCGAAATGAAAAGATGGTGGCCTACGTACAGGCAGCCAAGGACTTGCTTGATACCTTCAAAAGGGTATATATTGAACAGATAAGTTCTGGACAGAATGCTCATGCAGATTCATTAGCTTGGTTGGCTGCAGCTGTACCAACTGAGTTCAAAAGGAAGGTGGCAGTAGAATATCTGAATGAGCCGAGCATTGGGAGGAGTGTAGACTTGGTATTGGATGTGAACCAAGGGCCAAGTTGGATGGACCAAATCATAGAGTTCTTACGAGACGAGATACTCCCTTCTGACAAAAAGGAGGCTCACAAGATAAGGATCAAATCTGCTAGGTTTTGGCTGTCCCTAGAGGGTAAGTTATACAGAAAATCCTTTACAGGCCCATATTTGCTATGCGTACATCTTGAGATGGTACAGAAGTTTCTTCATGAAATCCACGAGGGAACATGTGGGAGCCATGCTGGAGGAAGATCCATTGCCCACCGAGCAATTACCCAAGGCTACTGGTGGCCACACATGCAGGAAGATGCAAAGGTGTATGTGAAGATTTGTGAGAAGTGTCAAAAATTCTCACCAATGATTCGAACACCCGCCGAGGATCTGGTGCCTTTGACAAGTGCCTAGCTGTTTTCTCAATGGGGAATGGACATCGTGGGTCCACTACATAAAGCAACTGGGAATCGAAAATTCCTACTAGTAGCAACTGACTATTTTACTAAGTGGATTGAGGCAGAACCACTGGCCAAAATCACTGAACCCATGATAGAAAGGTTCGTGTGGAAGAGCATCATCACTCACTTTGGGGTCCCTTACTCATTAATTACAGACAATGGATCCCAATTTCAGAAGAAATTCAAGGCTTTTTGTGTCCAGTATGGAATACGAAATTATTATTCCACCCTAGCCTACCCTCAGAGTAATGGGCAGGCAGAGGCGTCTAACAAAACTATCCTTGATGGGATCAAGAAAAGGCTAGACAAAGCCAAAGGGAAATGGCTTGACGAGTTACCGTTAGTTTTGTGGGCTCACCGAACAACGCCTAGGAGGTCTATGGGATAGACCCCTTATTCATTGGCATATGGAACAGAGGCTGTCATACCTCTGGAAGTAGGTCTGCCGACCAACAGGACCGTTTTGGTTGAAAGTGGAGGCAATGACAGAGCCCTCGGGATTGAGCTTGATCTCGCCGAAGAAAGAAGGGAAAAGGCCCTGGTGCATCTGGCTTCTTACCAAGAACAGCTAATGAAAAGCTATAACAAACATGTTCACCCCCGAGAGTTTGGTGTTGGGGACCTCGTACTTCGGAAGGTGCTCGGCAACACCAAGGTGGCCAACGAAGGCAAGCTGGGAGCCAACTGGATGGTAGGCATAGGGGCCTATAGATTGACAGATCTGGATGGTAATCCAATTCCAAGGCCATGGAATGTCCATAACCTACAAAAATTCTTTATTTAAAAAGCATTAAGTTCGGTTTTAGATTTGCACTACGTGATTGTGTGGGAATTACGAATATAATTTCCTTGTTCTAATTTTATTATTTTCAGTTGCAAGGGGTACGAATAACGCCCTCTTGAGTTTTATAGATTATGAATAAAATCACTTTTTGCAGTATCAATATTGTGTTCTTGGCATTTGGCTTAAAAATACAAACTACCGGCTTGGTTTCCCTCATTTGTATTGGGGAGCAGGGAACCGGTACCTATACATTAAGTACGTGAAACTTAACGAGTACAAGTACGAAACACTTGTACGGAATTTAAAGTTCGAGACACTTGTAAAGTTTATATAAAACAATTGGCTTGGCTTAAAAACATAAAGAGTATATGTTAGCCACATTTATTCAAGTACGAGAAACTTAAAATCGTTAAGTACGTGAAACTTAACAAGTATGAAAACACTTGTATGTTTGTTCTTAAGTACGTGAAACTTAAAACACTTGAATGCCTGTTTTTTAAGTACGTGAAACTTAAAATTCAGTTCAAACAAGTACGTGAAACTTAACACGTATGAAACACTTGTATGGATTTTTGAGTACGTGAAACTTATCAAAACACAAGTATCTTTTAAACGTACGAGACACTTCGAAATTCATAAGTACGTGAAACTTAACTGCAGAGCATTTCGTTTCTAAGTACTTCAAAGAGTATAAGCAATGATGATTCACACGATTTGCTACGTATTGAAAGCAAACAAATAGGATCAAAGTATGAAATACTTACGATTAAACTAATTTGCATACGAACAGATGCAACAAACAGGGAAGCCGAGCAAAATGTATAGTTATGCCACAAAGGGCCGAATACCTGTGTTACCAAAATAAAGAAAGTACTGATGCCGCGCAGGGCTCAAATATCATGGTCACTTAGGACCAACCAAATTGTTTCAAGGGAGTTTTTAAGCAAACTTACCAAAACAGCAATCTAGGTTCTGGACATCCGAAAGTGTTTTGTCTGGTTCCTCCGTTGTAGCATCACCATCTGTTACATTCTCATCCAAATTAATGGGCTCTAGGGTTGAATCCCGAGTAAGAGATTGAACAGGGTGCACGTCAGTAGCCGTGTCTTCTTCAGCATTAGCAAATTCTTCGATCTGTAGATCAATGTCGTCTTCAGGATGCTCCACTGGATCCTGAGTGCTTTGAGCATGAGTGCTTGGCAGATCATTGTCAACCCAGAAGGGTGAATCCTCGACAACCCCAAGTTTGGTCAGGCAAGCCTCCCTGCTGGCGATCCAGATTTGATCTTGAATAGCGGGCATCTGTTTGACATAGCTAGCAGTTGTAGCGTCAAAACCCTTCTAGTACCCTTCTTCATAAGCGGCTTTCTTGGTACTGTCAATTTCTGACATAGCCTGGTTGAGGCTCTCTTCGGCAATTTCAAGTTTGCCTTTAGCTTCATCGAAGTTAGACTTGGCTTTGTCTCTTTCCCTTTCCAACCTAGAGATTGTCCGAAGCAACCGAGTGTTGTCATTCATCAGCTTGATTCTTTCAGTATCGGCCTCTTGATATTTTTGGCCCAGTGTGACCATCTTTTGAATGAACTGAGAAAATATTAATTATAGTTTAGATCTACAAATTCCAAAGGAAAGGGGGTCAAAAGTGTAACGCCCCGGATTTTGGGTACGTTAAATAAAACATTTTATTGAAATAAAAGCTGAGTCTGGCTCTTTATTACAAACAAAACATAAAGGAAGTACTTTTATTACAAACGGGAGGGAACTAAGGTTCCTAACTACAGCTCCGCTTGTTCTTCCATCACGGCTAGCTCCTCGGCTCCAAAGGCCTCCAAGGTGTACAGCTCGCCCTGCTCATCTATGAAATCTGACACATTATACCCGCGTCGCCACCGGTATAATATGCCAGGGTCACCAAAAAAGGCAACACCGTGAGCTTAACGCTCAATAGAATATCCAAACCCTTCTAACCCTTAACTTATGAACATAAAGGCATAATAACAACAATTCAACTTAAATCATGCATATAGTCCAAACGAGTATTCAAATCCACGTTCCTTACTCAACTAACGTTGTGTTCATCTTTTAGACTCGTCGTAGACCATGTTATTAACTCACTTTCCTTTTTACCCAAAAACTCATTTTAACTCACCCAACCTCGGTTCCGCCGCGCCGGGTTCCCGAGTATCCTCACAATGGTTCCGCCGCGCCGGGTTCCCATTGGCACACAACCGCATTGGCTCCGAACCGCGGATAACCAAGCACACACCCTACCTCGGTTCCGCCGCGCCGGGTTCCCGAGTATCCTCACAATGGTTCCGCCGCGCCGGGTTCCCATTGGCACACAACCGCATTGGCTCCGAACCGCGGATAACCAAGCACACACCCTACCTCGGTTCCGCCGCGCCGGGTTCCCGAGTATCCTCACAATGGTTCCGCCGCGCCGGGTTCCCATTGGCACACACACACACATCTTACTCACATAATGCACCCAAAACCGGTCATTATGTAGTTTCAAAATCATTTCCTTTCTCGAATACACACTTTTTCATCTTTATTAACACACCCTAGGTGCCATGTCTCTACTATCTTGTTTCTCGTGTCACGTTCATCATGCATAGACTCCGTAGTGTAAGACATTCCATACATCAAGTACTTTATCAAATCTCAAAATGAAACCAACAAGAATATACAATTCTAGACTACATAATCATGCTTGAAACACAATAACCACATCATGCATCTCATAAAATCTCACAAAGATAACCTCATCTATTTCTTATAAAACTTTCAAAGTTACTTTCAAATGAACTTTGTTTGATACAAATCTACTTTAAAGAAATCCTACATATACGTAGAGATAGGGGACAAGGAATTCTAACGTTATACGTGGGGTGGAAGATAAGAAGACCCTACCTTGCTTCTTGGCGGTAGAAGAAGACTAAGAAGATTCGGTCGTCGGTTTTCGATTTCGGCGGCGTAACGTCGTCGGTTTGCTTCGAAAGGAAGAGATATGAACTTTTCTCTTCCTAGAAACAACTTCTAACTTATCTAAGCTACTTTTAAAGATCTAACGGTGGTTTTGGGAGGTGGTTTGGTGGTTTCTCTCAAGAACACTCAAGAACTCAAGAAAAGAAGAACTTTGGAAGCAAGAACACTAAGAAATTCTAGAGAGAAGTTGGAGCAAAGTGAGAAGGTGTGAGTTTAAGCTTGGAATGAGCTTCTATTTATAGGCAAAGGCTCTCCCTCTCTCCCTCTTTGGCCGGCCCTCTCTCTCTCTCTCTATGTCACACTTTATTTCACATGTCATGCTTGATTGAAAGGTTGGAAGCTAAATTGGTAGGCTTGCATGGCTATGTTAGTCCTTGGATTTGATCTTTGGAAGATTTGTTGGCAAGGAGGAGACATGGGTACAAGATTCTTGGGTTAAACAAATGGAATTGGTACAAAGGAGTACAATGGAGGAAGATATGGAAGATATACACCTTTCAAGTTTGAAAAGATGAAGAATCACCAAGTACAAGTCCTATCTCCTTTCTTCTTCCTTCTTTCTTCCTTCTCTCTCTCTCCCTCTCCTCCTCTCTCTCTCTCGGCCTCTCTCTCCTCTCCTCTCTCTCGGCCTCTCTCTCCTCTCTCTCCCTCTCTCTCTCTCATGTACTTACTATATATGCACATATATGTATGTACTAACATGTAAGACTACAAATAAATATAGGGTTCTTTAGTACAAAAGGGTAGTTTAGTCTTTAAAGGGGTCAAGATTTCCCCAATAAACAAATATAAAGTACGGTACTTTAATAAATAAAATAATGTACTTTTGTACTCCGGGAATCTTAACAAAACATTAGTTTAATGGGATAAGTACTTTGTTTGGAAGATGAGCCTATTACCCAATGGTTAATAGAATCCCTAATGGTTATTATCCAAGGGATAATAAGGTACTAGTACTTTAAATACTAAAATAAATTTTTGGAAAGACTACATGTCCTTTTTATAAAATCCCATGTTTATATATATATATGTACTTAACCATTTAAATAAAGAAAAGGCTTTTGTCCAATGGGTAAAGATTACCCTAATGGTTATTAACCAATGGTCCAAAGGTACTTGGGTACTTTTATTATAAAAAATAATTGAAAGTACTTTTCAAATGTCAATCATGGTACTTTTATTTAAATCTTTCAAAATCCTTTTATTATAAAGAAATGGGTTTCTTTTATCCAATGGGTAATAATTCCCCTAACATTTATTGTCCAATAGATAAAGAATAAAACCAAAATAATAAAAGAAAATAATAATCAATTTCTAGTCTAGGGTTCAAAAGGTTCAAAAAGGTTCAAGAGGGGTAAAATGGTCATTCTTCGGTTAGGGAAAAGTAACTAGATAACCTTCTAGTTAGGTTACTCCGTCAAGTCGGTTAGAAGCTAACTAGGCTTGCTAAGTCGGACCAAAGTGTCAGAAACGATTCTTGAGGGACTAAAGTGCGATTAGGGTATCAAGTCGGGAAATACGATAATAAGGCATTCGATTTCTTAAAGACTAACCGTAAGAAGATTTAAATAAGAAAACCAACAAGCAGTTAAGAGAAATTAGGAAATTTCGAATAACAACGAGATTTTTATTGAACGAAAAATCGGAGTTGTTACAACCTATCCCCCTTAAACAAATTTCGTCCTCGAAATTAGGTAGACGCTAGGATTCGAATAAATGAGGGTATCTCATCTTCATGGTTTCCTCCCTTTCCCATGTGGTTTCCCCGGTTCCTCGGTGCTTCCACAAAACTCGTACCAACTTAATGGTCTTGTTCCGGATAGTCTTCTCACTTCGGTCTTGAATCTCTATCGGTTCCTCCTCGTATGTCGCGTCCTCTTCGATAGTGATGTCTTCCCAATTGAGAACATGAGTGGGCAAGGCTAGATACTTGCGAAGCATGGAAACGTGAAACACGTTATGCACTCGGTCTAGCTGTGGCGGCAGGGCTAGACGATAAGCAACTTTCCCGATCTTCTCCACGATGTCGAAAGGTCCGATGTAGCGTGGAGACAGCTTCCCTTTCTTTCCAAATCTGATTACTCCTTTCTTTGGTCTGATTTTCAGGAACACATGATCTCCCACAGCAAAAGTCAATGGTCGGCTCCTCTTATCCGCATAACTCTTCTGTCGGCTTTGAGCGGTTTGGATCCTTTGTCTGATGGTCTTAACCTTCTCCGTGGTATCTCGTACTAGGTCAGGCCCGATCAATCCTGTTTCCCCAGCATCGGTCCAACAGACTGGAGATCGGCATGGTCGACCATACAAAGCTTCATAAGGTGCCATCCCAATGCTTGCTTGATAGCTGTTGTTGTAGGCGAACTCCACCAATGGCAAATGCTGCTCCCAGTTTCCAGAGAAATCCAAGGCGCAGGCTCTCAGCATGTCTTCCAGGGTCTGAATAGTCCTCTCCGTTTGTCCGTCAGTTTGTGGGTGAAAGGCCGTGCTAAGCCTTACGTCTGTTCCCAACGCTTTCTGCAGTCCTTTCCAAAAGTGTGATACAAAACGTGGGTCTCGGTCAGACACTATCGAGATTGGTACTCCATGGAGGCGTACGATTTCTCGAATGTACAACATGCTTAGTTGTTCCACGTTTTCTGTCATCTTGACAGGCAGAAAGTGTGCAGACTTGGTGAGTCGGTCTATGATCACCCAGATGGCTGTGTTGGACTTGGCAGATCTTGGCAGTCCTGTCACGAAATCCATCGAAATGTGCTCCCACTTCCAAGTCGGTATTGGCAAGGGTTGAAGATCTCCTCCAGGTTTCTGATGCTCAGCCTTGACTTGCTGACACACTAAACAGGTAGACACGAATCGTGCTACATCCTTCTTCATTCCTTCCCACCAGTACGTTCTTCGCAAGTCGTGGTACATCTTTGTACCGCCAGGGTGAACTGCGAAATTCGAATGGTGAGTCTCTCGGAGTACCTCTTCTCGAAGGTTTCCAACATTAGGCACAAACACCTTTCCCTTGAATCTTAGGCTGTTATTCTCCTCGATAGTCCATCCTGGCACCGCCTTTCCTTCTCGGATTCGATGCCGGACGAACTCACAATTCTGCTCGAAGGTTTGGGCTAGCAAGATTTCCTGATGAAGTGCTGGCTCCGCAACTAGAGCGTATAGTCGGGCGTTTCCGCTCTCTGATGACGATCGTAGGTTGAATTCGTTAAGGGTGTCCACCATCTCCCATTCTTTGATGGCAGTCTTGACCTTCTGTGCTCTGTCCTTTCGACTCAGAGCGTCGGCTACCACATTGGCCTTGCCAGGGTGATACTGGAGCGTAAACTTGTAGTCCTCCAAGTATTCCATCCATCGGCGCTGCCTCAGATTCAACTCCTTCTGAGTGAACAGGTATTTGAGGCTCTTGTGGTCGGTGAAAACTTCGAATTGTTCTCCCCACAGGTAGTATCGCCAAGACTTGAGGGCGAACACTACTGCGGCCAATTCTAAGTCATGGGTAGGATAATTCTTCTCGTGCGGTCGAAGTTGTCGAGATCCGTAGGCTACGACCTTCCCATTCTGCATCAGCACGCATCCTAAACCATCTCTCGAAGCGTCGCAATAAACGGTATAATCTACTCCTCGCTCGGGAATGATAAGTACCGGTGCGTTAGTCAGTCTCTTCTTCAACTCTTGGAAAGATTTCTCGCAGGTTTCATTCCAATCCAGCTTCACTCCTTTCTGAGTCAGCTTGGTCATTGGCTTGGCCAAGGTTGAGAAGTCCGGGATGAATCTTCGGTAGTATCCCGCCAATCCTAGGAAACTCCTGATTTCAAACACTGAGGTCGGCTGTTTCCAATTCAGCACTGCTTCGACCTTTCCTTCGTCTACTGCAATCCCTTCCTTGGATACTACATGCCCCAAGAACTTAACCACTTCTAGCCAAAACTCGCATTTACTCGCCTTGGCATAGAGTTGGTTATCTCGAAGTATTTGTAGCGCTATCCGAAGGTGTTCTTCGTGCTCCTCCTTGTTGGCAGAGTATATCAATATATCATCAATGAACACCACTACAAACTTGTCTAAGTAGGGTTGAAAGATCTTGTTCATGAGACACATGAATACCGCCGGAGCATTGGTCAGCCCAAATGGCATTACTACAAACTCGTAGTGGCCATATCTCGTACGAAAAGCCGTCTTGGCAATATCCTCGTCTCGAATCCGTAGTTGATGATAGCCTGATCGGAGATCGATTTTGGAAAAGCAGGTTGCTCCCCTTAATTGATCAAAAAGGTCATCGATCCTAGGCAACGGATATCGATTCTTGACGGTGACTTGGTTCAACCTCCTATAGTCGATACACAAACGCAGCGTTCCTTCCTTCTTCTTCACGAACAGAGCAGGCGCTCCCCACGGTGAAGTACTCGGCCTGATAAATCCCTTGTCTAACAGCTCTTGCAGCTGGGTCTTGAGCTCTTTTAGTTCGGCTGGGGCCATTCGGTATGGCGCCATCGAAATTGGTGCCGTTCCTGGTTGAAGCTCTATAGAGAAGTCTATCTCTCTCGGAGGTGGTAAGCCAGGAAGTTCCTCAGGGAAAACATCGGCGTATTCGCACACGATGTGAGGTAATCCTAACTCCATCCTGTCAGTTTCTTCCATTTGGAGACTAGCTAGCCACCCAAATAGTTGATTCTGCCACCTAGATCTTTTCATCGTCGGACTCGCTGCTTCTCTATCCCCCTTAAAACGGAAACGAGTTCCCTCTGGGGTGTAGGCCGTCACTGTCTTCTGATGACAATCGATGACTGCTCGGTGAGCCGATAGCCAGTCCATGCCTAGTATCACGTCGAAATCCACCATGTCGATCACTCTGAGATCGCAGGTTAAGCGCAGGTCGGCTACTTCTAACTCGCACCCTCTACACACTAGATTAACAGTTATGCTCCCCCCCGTTGGTGTTACTACTTTCGAAATTTTACTCAGGGGTTCCGTTTCTAGTGCTAGGGCAGTTACACAAGCAGTAGATATGAACGAATGCGATGCTCCAGAATCAAATAAAGCTTGTACACAGGTGCTATATAACAATAGCGTACCTTGGATCACAGAAGAGTCCTGCTCCTGCTCCTCGGTCTGTAGAGCAAAGATGCGCCCTCCAGTGCCTTGCTGGGTTCCATTGGGCTGCTTTCCTTTGTTTTGCCCGTTCTGCTGCTGCAGTGGGCTTCCAGCATTTTGCTTCACAAAGCTGGCCTGCCCGGGCTGTTGGGCCTTCTGATTCCCAAAGCTTCCATTCCTTTGAAGCTGGGGGCAATCACGCTTGTAGTGGCCCATGGCTTGGCAGTAGAAGCACTGCACTGACGTCTTGTTCTGGCTGCCCCTCTGTGGTTCACTCTGCCCGGATGCGACAGTCCTCCAGGGTTGGTTGCTTTGAGCAGAGGTAAATGGCTTGGTCGAGTAAGGTCCGCGGTTGTTGTTGGGTGACTGGGTTCGGATAGGCCCGCCAGTGTTGCCTGTTGCCTTCTTCCAGCGAGTCTTGAAGTCAGCCTCCTCACTTTCCAGGCGGAGGGCACACTGAACCACACCATTATAGGTGGTAAAGGCTTGTGCCACTACGGCCCTTCGAGCGGTAGTCAGCCCCCACTCGAATCTTCTTGCCTTCCTATCTTCGGTTGCCACAGCAGTTGGAGCGTAACGGGACAGCTCCTCGAATTTGGCCGCGTACTGGGTCACGGTCATTGTTCCTTGCTTCAGGTTCATGAATTCTTGCTCCTTGGCTAGGCGAAGGGGTGTAGGGAAGTATTTGTCAAGGAATAGGGTTTCAAATGCGGCGAAGGTCATGGTGGCTATGTCATGGGTGGCTTCCATCAACTCCCACCAGTAGCGAGCTTCCCCTTTCAGCTGGTAAGTGGCTAAGGCTACACGGTCTCCATTTCGGGTGATCTCCAAGGTGTCCAAGATCACTTTGGTTTCCTTCAGCCAGGCTTCAGCCACAGTAGGGTTAGGATCTCCATTGAAGGTCGGGGGTCGACGCTTGCAGAATTCATTCATCGCCCGGGTTCGGGTCATCGGTCCATCATCGCGATTCTGGTTCGGGCGGTTAGTGTTCAAAGCAGTCACAAGTGCTTGCACGACTCGAGCGAGATCGGTGTTAGGGTTAGGGTTAGAGGATTCACCATTCTCGTATCCTAGTCCACTGCGTCGGTTCACCATCTACGAGTAAAATTGTAAAGGGGCGGTTTAGTCTACTTAAAAATTTTCCTTTGTAAACGTAATTTTATCAATTACTAAGCAACAATATTACTAACAACAACAAGCTTTTCATTGATAAGTAAGAAATTACATTCATAAGCATAGAGTTTCAAACATAAACATAGAGTTCTACTATAAAACAAGTAGACAGAAAATGAGATTCCTACTACAAGATGAAATGATCCTACTACATGATTCATCTAGCCTTAGTGCTTTTAAGGGCAACTTAAGCTAACAAGACCTTATTCTAGTACTACTACTCTACTGACGGGGCGGATTAAGTCCGAACAACGCTCTCAGCTGCTCCATCCATTCCTTCTCTCGAATCTCGAGCCAACGCTCTCCCTTTTTGCGAATCTTCTCGGCTAATTCTTTAAACAATGGTTCTTGAGGGTCGAACGTCAAATACTGCTCGTCATTGGCAAAGGGTGTCATCACTACTATCTCATATAGTTGTTCATCGGTCTCGGGGTCACGGATTCCCAAGTGTGGGATGGAAATGGGACTCTCGGGTGATATCAAAGTCTTGTAGTATAGCAGATCGGCTACGGTGATAGGGGTACGGCAATCCATATCTACAATAAGGAAAATTATATATTAGACTTAAAATGGGGAATGTAATCGCATGCATACAATGTACATAAACAACGATCACGTCAAATAGAAACACAAGTCTTTTATTTCATAATAAGCAAGTACAACATAGTAAAGGCTTACTAGCCACAACTTCCTACTAAGATCGATTACATCAAAAGGGTTCCAACTCAAGCTTTCTTAATTACTCTAGAAAATACTAGGGAACTCAATCCGAATAGCGCCTATGTCGGTTTCGAAGGGTGGCGGTGGCACTTCTCCGGGGTTAACGGTTATGTCAATGACTTCGGGTTCCGCTCTTAGGAATGCTATCTCCTCCTCGTCGGATTCCCAATCCTCGTCGTCGGTCGGTGCATCAAAATCGGGCCCGTTCATTGCTTGCTCAAAGTTTTCTCCGTCACTAAACTCTTCGGGGTCCTCTTCGGGTTCCTCCATAGGTTCTTCCTCCGGATCTTCCTCGGGATCTTCTTCGGGTTCTCCCGCTACCATGTTGATGGGCGGAATCATCGGAATTTGAACGAGGGCTGCTCCCGCATCGCCTTCTTCATTACCTTCGATCAAGATATCTACATCGATGGGAGGGGCCAATTGAACAAGGACGGGTGCTGCTTCGGCATGATTTTCTCCATCGTAAAATATGACACTGCCGTGCTCTTGATAGTAGTCGTTGGTGTAGGGAAAAGCATACGGGAAGTAAGGATCGTCTATCAGTTGGTTTGTCATGGACCTTAGGGTACTTGCGAGATGACGCGCTTCGGCTAGTAGGTTGATTTGGTAAGAACTCATGGGATTCATCTACAAGGAAAGATTTCTATTAGTCAAGTTTTGAAAAAGAAGTTTTTAGTAAAACTTTAGAGATCGAAAAACATTTTAGGTTTCTACATTCCACATTCGATTCTTGATTTAAGTCATCATCCAATTGTTCGGGAATTCCCAGCTCGGCCGTACTGCCAATTTCCGTGCCTTGCTTCAATCCGAAGATTGTTTTGACAGAATTCCACCCAATTTGGGACGGTAAACTTAAATTCAATTCACGACGGTGCAACGGTCAACTTATATTGTGGTTCTACCCATTCTACCCATGGCCGAGGTTTTGAACCTAAAGCTCTGATACCAAGTTGTAACGCCCCGGATTTTGGGTACGTTAAATAAAACATTTTATTGAAATAAAAGCTGAGTCTGGCTCTTTATTACAAACAAAACATAAAGGAAGTACTTTTATTACAAACGGGAGGGAACTAAGGTTCCTAACTACAGCTCCGCTTGTTCTTCCATCACGGCTAGCTCCTCGGCTCCAAAGGCCTCCAAGGTGTACAGCTCGCCCTGCTCATCTATGAAATCTGACACATTATACCCGCGTCGCCACCGGTATAATATGCCAGGGTCACCAAAAAAGGCAACACCGTGAGCTTAACGCTCAATAGAATATCCAAACCCTTCTAACCCTTAACTTATGAACATAAAGGCATAATAACAACAATTCAACTTAAATCATGCATATAGTCCAAACGAGTATTCAAATCCACGTTCCTTACTCAACTAACGTTGTGTTCATCTTTTAGACTCGTCGTAGACCATGTTATTAACTCACTTTCCTTTTTACCCAAAAACTCATTTTAACTCACCCAACCTCGGTTCCGCCGCGCCGGGTTCCCGAGTATCCTCACAATGGTTCCGCCGCGCCGGGTTCCCATTGGCACACAACCGCATTGGCTCCGAACCGCGGATAACCAAGCACACACCCTACCTCGGTTCCGCCGCGCCGGGTTCCCGAGTATCCTCACAATGGTTCCGCCGCGCCGGGTTCCCATTGGCACACAACCGCATTGGCTCCGAACCGCGGATAACCAAGCACACACCCTACCTCGGTTCCGCCGCGCCGGGTTCCCGAGTATCCTCACAATGGTTCCGCCGCGCCGGGTTCCCATTGGCACACACACACACATCTTACTCACATAATGCACCCAAAACCGGTCATTATGTAGTTTCAAAATCATTTCCTTTCTCGAATACACACTTTTTCATCTTTATTAACACACCCTAGGTGCCATGTCTCTACTATCTTGTTTCTCGTGTCACGTTCATCATGCATAGACTCCGTAGTGTAAGACATTCCATACATCAAGTACTTTATCAAATCTCAAAATGAAACCAACAAGAATATACAATTCTAGACTACATAATCATGCTTGAAACACAATAACCACATCATGCATCTCATAAAATCTCACAAAGATAACCTCATCTATTTCTTATAAAACTTTCAAAGTTACTTTCAAATGAACTTTGTTTGATACAAATCTACTTTAAAGAAATCCTACATATACGTAGAGATAGGGGACAAGGAATTCTAACGTTATACGTGGGGTGGAAGATAAGAAGACCCTACCTTGCTTCTTGGCGGTAGAAGAAGACTAAGAAGATTCGGTCGTCGGTTTTCGATTTCGGCGGCGTAACGTCGTCGGTTTGCTTCGAAAGGAAGAGATATGAACTTTTCTCTTCCTAGAAACAACTTCTAACTTATCTAAGCTACTTTTAAAGATCTAACGGTGGTTTTGGGAGGTGGTTTGGTGGTTTCTCTCAAGAACACTCAAGAACTCAAGAAAAGAAGAACTTTGGAAGCAAGAACACTAAGAAATTCTAGAGAGAAGTTGGAGCAAAGTGAGAAGGTGTGAGTTTAAGCTTGGAATGAGCTTCTATTTATAGGCAAAGGCTCTCCCTCTCTCCCTCTTTGGCCGGCCCTCTCTCTCTCTCTCTATGTCACACTTTATTTCACATGTCATGCTTGATTGAAAGGTTGGAAGCTAAATTGGTAGGCTTGCATGGCTATGTTAGTCCTTGGATTTGATCTTTGGAAGATTTGTTGGCAAGGAGGAGACATGGGTACAAGATTCTTGGGTTAAACAAATGGAATTGGTACAAAGGAGTACAATGGAGGAAGATATGGAAGATATACACCTTTCAAGTTTGAAAAGATGAAGAATCACCAAGTACAAGTCCTATCTCCTTTCTTCTTCCTTCTTTCTTCCTTCTCTCTCTCTCCCTCTCCTCCTCTCTCTCTCTCGGCCTCTCTCTCCTCTCCTCTCTCTCGGCCTCTCTCTCCTCTCTCTCCCTCTCTCTCTCTCATGTACTTACTATATATGCACATATATGTATGTACTAACATGTAAGACTACAAATAAATATAGGGTTCTTTAGTACAAAAGGGTAGTTTAGTCTTTAAAGGGGTCAAGATTTCCCCAATAAACAAATATAAAGTACGGTACTTTAATAAATAAAATAATGTACTTTTGTACTCCGGGAATCTTAACAAAACATTAGTTTAATGGGATAAGTACTTTGTTTGGAAGATGAGCCTATTACCCAATGGTTAATAGAATCCCTAATGGTTATTATCCAAGGGATAATAAGGTACTAGTACTTTAAATACTAAAATAAATTTTTGGAAAGACTACATGTCCTTTTTATAAAATCCCATGTTTATATATATATATGTACTTAACCATTTAAATAAAGAAAAGGCTTTTGTCCAATGGGTAAAGATTACCCTAATGGTTATTAACCAATGATCCAAAGGTACTTGGGTACTTTTATTATAAAAAATAATTGAAAGTACTTTTCAAATGTCAATCATGGTACTTTTATTTAAATCTTTCAAAATCCTTTTATTATAAAGAAATGGGTTTCTTTTATCCAATGGGTAATAATTCCCCTAACATTTATTGTCCAATGGATAAAGAATAAAACCAAAATAATAAAAGAAAATAATAATCAATTTCTAGTCTAGGGTTCAAAAGGTTCAAAAAGGTTCAAGAGGGGTAAAATGGTCATTCTTCGGTTAGGGAAAAGTAACTAGATAACCTTCTAGTTAGGTTACTCCGTCAAGTCGGTTAGAAGCTAACTAGGCTTGCTAAGTCGGACCAAAGTGTCAGAAACGATTCTTGAGGGACTAAAGTGCGATTAGGGTATCAAGTCGGGAAATACGATAATAAGGCATTCGATTTCTTAAAGACTAACCGTAAGAAGATTTAAATAAGAAAACCAACAAGCAGTTAAGAGAAATTAGGAAATTTCGAATAACAACGAGATTTTTATTGAACGAAAAATCGGAGTTGTTACAAAAAGCCTAGAGTTCGTGAAAATAACACTAACTCACCTTAATTCCACTGACGAGTCCAGTGGACACTAGCCGATCAGGTGCAGATCCAGATTCTTTCTACATGTCTATAGGGAGCAGCAACCCTTGAGCCAGGGCAAGTGTTGTTTCTGTGAACTAGCACTATCCCAACGTGAACAGGATGGTCTCCCCTAGTAAATGGAGGAGTCCACGTCTGGGGAAGGTTTTGGGTAATTGGTGAAATAGGGTGATGAGTTTCACTATCTGCTTGAGAGGCAGTGCCAGTTGGGTCTTTAGACCTAGGCCATTTGTCTCTATGAATGTCACTAGCCTCTACAGTAGTGTCCACTTCACGAGGGGAAGAGGAAGATCGAGCAGAACCACCCCTGGTACGACGGGGTGGTGGGGGAGCAAGCCCAATAGAGGATGCCCGGCCAGCACCACGCCCTCTGGCTGAGACGGTAAGCAGAGAACTTAAATTTAAAGGTTGACGAGACATACTTGCTAAGTTTGGAGGAGAAGGAGAATATCCAGAAGAGGATGATTGGCTGGTGTGGCGATTCAATACTGGCTGTTCGGGTTGATGACGAGAAACTACTTGTCTTTGAGAGGGTCTTCGGAGTCTCAAGTGGGGTAATGGGACGCCTTCTGAAACAGGAACTTCACCTGGTTGACCAGCAACAGTAACACAAGATGCGAGTCTCGAGTTCCTCGGCTGGGGAGTAGTAGAAGTAGAAGCAGCACTGGTACTAGGATGGGCAAGTCTCCTGTCGATAACTCCTCTGTACGAAGGGTCGTATCCCAGCAGTACGTCAGCATCACGACCCCGACCTGCTATTCGGGTACCAGGCTCGCCTGTATACTTTAAGATCTTGTTGATGTATTTTGTTTGGACGTTGCTCGGTACACGTCTAGGATGCGTGTTAGCGTTTTCAGCTGCAAAATAAACATCAAAAAACCAAACTTAGAAAAATCATACAAAAAGCTACGAGGAGGCAGTAAGAAAAATTGCAAAGATCATAAAATAAGGAGCATACGTGGGTATCCCCATATGTGGGGCCAGTGGAGGCCCACCACTTGATCGTCCTCTCTTAGTGGCTCAAAGGCTCCAGTGACGTAAAGGAAATCGATCTCATGATCCCGAGCAGAATCTGGCAGGTTTAGCACGAAACGCTTTTCTGCCCTTCTAACTTTGAAATAGTAGGTATTGTATTCAGGGTTTAGTACAATGCTGTACCACCACTGAATGTCCCAAATTCCTAGCTGAGTCCCCAGAATCCTATTCAAAGCAACTACTCCCATTATTAGCCTAAAAACATTTGTTGATACTTGCATATGGGTGAGACGGTACCAGTTTAGGATCTGGCGGAGTAGTGGGTGATGGGAAAAATCGGACTCCACCTTCGACAATGGCCACAATAGGGATACACATTCTATCCCATGAGCCACCATCCCTATCTGCTCCTAGAGGGGCGAGTTCGAGTCCTACGTTATCAGGAATGTGATATTCTATTCTAAATGCCGCCATGGCAGCAGGGGTATCACAGAGCTTCCTAAATTTACTGGGTTTTGGATCATGTTCATTTGCCATGGATATACTCGAAGGAAAAATAAAATTGGAAATGGGTGCGACTGAAACCCTAGAAACGACCCAAAAATCTGAGAATAAAGATCTCAGATGGAAAATAATGGAATGGGGGAGAAGTCTTAGTAGGAAACCTAAGCAGAAGAAATGGTGTAAGAACGAGGATCTTACAAAGATACTGTGACGATTTCCTGGAACGCAATCGAATTTGCAGATGGCGGCGATGGCCGATGGCGGGATGTTTTCGCCTGGTTTTAGAGAGAGAAGGAGAGAGTTTAAGTTTTGGTGAAAAGATCCAAAAGAATCCTCTTTGGGGTTTAAGTGCCAGGGACGGAGACGAAACGTCTCGTCTCACGCCGTTACTTGAAAAGTAACGGGAGAAAGGGATTGAACTAACGACATATTAAACGTCGTTTAGGCAAAGCGTCAGTTCACATTTAATGTAAAGCGTACAAGATGTGCCACATGGAGTCATTGCCTCGAGATGGTACGAATGCAAAGGCGCCAAAGCATCAAATGAATATTAAAACAATGACTGCACGGGATCAGAAGAGTTTGGTCTAAACATTTATCTCTAAAAGCTTCATGTATTGCCCCCGAACAGTGGCATGTAAATGAAGCTGGGGAGCAATTGTAGGGAGGTATTCCCGAATAGATACATTTCATAGCCAAACACGTGGTAATTGGGAGCACGTGGTAAGTATGACAGGAGTTATCGCCGGGCAGTGTGGTGAACGGCGATATGGACCAATAAAATGGGAGGTCATTAATCTATGCAGTCTGTTCGGTTGATAAAGACAAAAGAGATGTGAAGTCATTTGTCCAAATACAAACGATGAGGACCAGATGCATGTAAGGTCATTGGTCCATACAGACTATTCGGCAAAGAGATAGCCGAACAGGGAAAAAGGTTGCCCTGAATTTGTAAGGCGGCAGGGACGCTCTAGAAGGTTCCGAAAATAGTGATATTCAGTAAAAGAATGAGATCCCGAGTATATAGGATCTGCAAAAGATACCCAACGAGAATGAGATGTTCGGCCAATAATGGAAAAGAATCTTAAAAGGACTCTTTTCCATTAAACTGATAAAGGAAACGAGAATCCTTGATATCACTGGGTTTCCTATACGAGTTGGGAGTCCTATGGAAACAGGGATGCTTGGGCAACAAGCATACACAAATTTATAAATATGAGGTAAACCTAGAGGAAAAAGGTAAGCAATACACTGCATTCTTATTTCTTTCCTACTGATAATTAGGGTTTGACTGCTAGTACGTGATACTAACTTTGGCATCGGACGGCCTTTGCCACGAGAGGCAAAGGTGCACTCACCTCCTGTCTATTTCCCAGATTAGGGTTCCGACGACGAATTAGGGTTCCGGAGAAAAGGCAGGAATAAGCCGTTGCAATCCAAGGAGATCCGAAGCATCAATTGTTTTCATCCCCCTACATCGACTCACTGGAAAAGGGAGGGCGACGTACGAGTTCAATCCCACCTTGTTATCTGGGACATTTCTCTATTGTTGGTAGGGGATGGCAATACCCTTCTTTCATTCTCCTCTGCCTGATTGGAGTGGAGCGGATTCCTTATTTGGATTCGAATTTGGCATTGACTTTACGAGACGAGTTCTCGCTATGAAGTCAAGTTCCATAGACTGAATTTGATTGACACGTTCCATAGTAACTTGACTCTACGTGTTTGGCAAGCTCCTAAGGCTCCACGCGCTTCGGTGATTCACTCGCCTGATTGAATCAAACCTATATTTTTAACCTACCCTAACTACCACTTTTATTTTTTACCACTTCTAATATGAAAACTCTGCCACGGCTTCCGACATCGGGGGGAGGGCTTGCTGCACCTCCATCGAATCGATCTTATCCTCCTCAAACTCGCAAGTTACGACGATGATGATAGGAATTGGAATGGGAATTCCCAGTAATTTTGGTCTGGAGTTGAAGAGTAGCAGCACCAGGAGCTAAGAAAGGAGAGAAATAAAAATAAAAAAAAAAGAATAGCACAAACAAGGATAGCATTCACGTGGTCTCGTCCCTCGTAGATGGTGCGTAGCATTTAGGCCACGATAGCAAGTGTTCTGTAAGGAGCTGTGGGACTAATATAATAGAAAACACTTATGCTTATCAAGCCCTTAAGAGGAAGATGTGGTTTAGTTTTCCCTGTTTTTTGCAAGTGAATCAGATCGGCAAGATCCCCTCTTGTTCTTGCTGCTTGGGTCTCCCTTGGTTTGCTAGAATAGATGGGGCATTACCACTCTTTGCTAGGACTAGTAGCAGTAGGAGAAGGCTTGCTTAGTTGAACTCCCTAACTACCTGGCTACCATTTGCGTTGAGAGCGAGGATCGAGATAAGGAAGTGTATTAAGCCTACGCTAGGCAATTGGACGAAACTCTTACTGGGACTCTTCTATTCTACTATTGATTAACTGACCGATACAAGGGACTCTTCCACCTTGGTGCATTCCTGACCTGACTTGCTATTCTCTTCAGTTGGAGAAAACTGGCTACCTACAGTAAGTTGAGAGGATAGCATAAGCTAAGCAGCCAAAGCATAGTAGGCAGCGAAGGAAGCTAATGACTATTGGTGGTCGGGTTATAAAGAAAAGACTCTATCAACAGATGACAGAGATAACTTGACAGTCACTGATGCGGGCTCAACCCTTGCAAGAACGAGGCGTATTTCAGCTGGATTCCCTTGTGTGTCCACCACGGGCACCTTACATAGCAATACCAGTGGCCCACCTCTCACTAGTCCACTCAAGCTTCGCCTTACACGGCCCTTACCACTTCTCTGTCTCTCTACAACAGCTCTCCTCTCCTCAGTAGCTCTGCGAGCCTGACCCCGCATCTCTCTAAAGGCCCGAACTCCCAGTGGCCCTACCAAACACTCTCTCTAGTATGTGGCATAGTCCATGTCGGGAAGCAAGTGGCGCGTCAAGTTAGTGTCAGGCTGCGTGAATGTCTCTAGCTGCAGCCGTGTGTACTCTCCCATGTGTGAAGCCCGTGGTGGAAGTGGCCCTGGCACCTGGAACTCTGTATAGCCAAGTGACTGGCGTGTCACTCGATCTCCCAGGTACCATTGCCAACTAAAGGCTGACTCCAGCAACACCCTGCTAGCTATGACGACTTTACTCCTAGCCAAGTACTCAGGCTCTGGCCCTGCCACTCTCTAAGGATCCTAGTTGATCTACAACTAGGACAAGCAGGCAATGCACACAATTGATCAGCGACAACATTAAAGTAATAAAGGGAATACATGACTGACTATGGAAGCTTTTAGTGTTATACCTTTGATGCTCTCAGCTCGTCCAAGTACAACCGATAGGCATTTAGGTCCCTTCTTCCTTCTTTCGTCCCCATGTTCTCCTTGCTCCAAATCAGTGCGCGGGGGAGGGTGCTCAGGTTAGGATGCTTGCACATCGGCGGATACATCCGCAGCACTTCGTAGGCCCAGAGCTGTACAATGTTCAAACATTCAAAAGTATCAGCCACAGGGTATACAATAATAAAGTAGTCAATCAGGCTATGCAATCAAACGAACAAGTATAATGGCAATTGGATTTTACAATATGGAAATTATACCTCCCAGATCCTCCAGTATCCAACAGCTCCCTACTCCATCCTCGACGAGTCTCCCAGCAAGCCATAGGCTGCACCAAGGGCTGCTCCACCCCAGTCAAAGCGTGAGGCTGTCCTTAAGTCCCTCTGTAACGCCCCGGATTTTGGGTACGTTAAATAAAACATTTTATTGAAATAAAAGCTGAGTCTGGCTATTTATTACAACAAAAACATAAAGGAAGTACTTTTATTACAAACGGGAGGAAACTAAGGTTCCTAACTACAGCTCCGCTTGTTCTTCCATCACAACTAGTTCTTCGGCTCCAAAGGCCTCCAAGGTATACAGCTCGCCCTGCTCATCTATGAGATCTGACATATTATACCCGCATCGCCACCGGTATAATATGCCAGGGTCACCAAAAAGGCAACACCGTGAGCTTAACGCTCAATAGCATAATCCAAACCCTCTAACCCTTAACAAATGAACATAAGAGCATAATAACAACAACTTAGATCATACATAAAGTCCAAACAAGTATTCAAATCCACATTCCTTACTCAACTAACGTTGTGTTCATTATTTAGACTCATCGTAGACCATGTTATTAACTCACTTTCCTTTTTACCCAAAAAAAAAACTCCTTTTTAACTCACCCAACCTCGGTTCCGCCGCGCCGGATTCCCGAGTATCCTCACAATGGTTCCGCCGCGCCGGGTTCCCATTGGCACACAACCGCATTGGCTCCGTACCACGGATAACCAAGCACACACCCTACCTCGGTTCCGCCGCGCCGGGTTCCCGAGTATCCTCACAATGGTTCCGCCGCGCCGGGTTCCCATTGGCATACACACACACATCTAACTCACATAATGCACCCAAAACCGGTCATTATGTAGTTTCAAAATATTTTCTCCCTCGAATACACACTTTTTCATCTTTGTTAACACACCCTAGGTGCCATGTCTCTACTATCTTGTTTCTCGTGTCACGTTTATCATGTATAGACTCCGTGGCGTAAGACATTCCATACAACAAGTACTTTATCAAATCTCATAATGAATACAACAAAATTATCTAACTTTTGACCACATAACATGTTTGAATCATAATAACAACATCATGCATCTTTATAATCTCACAAAGATAACCTTATCTACTTCACATATAACGTTCAAAGTTACTTTCTAATGAACTTGTTTGATACAAAACTACTTTATACCTAGATAGAAGGTAAGTATAACTACTTGGGACAGAAGTTAAGGAAATCCTACCGTGCTTCTTGGCGGTAGAAATGATTACGAAGGTTCGGTCGTCGGTTTTGGATTTCGGCGGCGTAACGGCATCGGTTTGCTTCGAAAGGAAGAGATATGAACTTTTCTCTTCCTAGAAACAACTTTCTAACTTATCTAAGCTACTTTAAAGATCTAATGGTGGTTTTGGGAGATGGTTTGGTGGTTTCTCTCAAGAACACTCAAGAACTCAAGAAAAGAAGAACTTTGGAAGCAAGAATACTAAGAAATTCTAGAGAGAAGTTGGAGCAAAGTGAGAAGGTGTGAGTTTAAGCTTGGAGTGAGCTTCTATTTATAGGCAAAGGCTCTCCCTCTTGGCCGGCCCCTCTCTCTCTCTCTATGTCACACTTTATTTCACATGTCATGCTTTGATTGAAAGGTTGGAAGCTAAATTGGTAGGCTTGCATGGCTATGTTAGTCCTTGGATGGGATTCTTTGAAGATATGTTGCCATGGAGGAGACATTGGTACAAGATTCATGGCTTAAACAATTGAAAGTTGTACAATGGAGGTTAATGGGGTTAAGATTTGGCTAGGAAAGGAATCACCAAAGATTGGAAGTACTTTGGAAGACCAAGGTCAAGTACACATCAAATCCTTCTCCTTCTTCCTTCCTCTTTCCCTCTCTCTCTCTCCCTCTCTCTCTCTCCTCTCTCGGCCTCTCTCTCTCTCTCCCTCACGGCTCTCTCTCTCCTCTCTCCTCTCTCTCTCTCTCTCTCCCATGTACTAGCTATATACATATGTATATATATGTACAAACATGTAAGAATACAAATAAATATAGGGTACTTTTGTATAAAAGGGTAATTTAGTCCTTAAGGGTCAAGATTTCTCCAATAAACAATTATAAAGTACGGGTACTTTAATTAATAAAATAATGTAC
Organism: Rhododendron ovatum; assembly: GCA_019656835.1. NCBI lineage: Eukaryota > Viridiplantae > Streptophyta > Magnoliopsida > Ericales > Ericaceae > Rhododendron > Rhododendron ovatum. The sequence continues at coordinate 17,461,249 of CM033801.1, read as the reverse complement.
TTTTGTACTCCCGGGAATCTTAACAAAACATTAGTTTAATGGGGTAAGTACTTTGTTTGAAAGATGAGCCTATTACCCAATGGTTAATAGAATCCCTAATGGTTATTATCCAAGGGATAATAAGGTACGGGTACTTTAAATATTAAACTATGTTTTTGGAAAGACTACATGTCCTTTTTATAAAATCCCATGTGTTTATATATATATGTACTTAATCAATTAAATAAAGAAAAGGCTTTTGTCCAATGGGTAAAGATTACCCTAATGGTTATTAACCAATGGTCCAAGGTTACTTGGGTACTTTTATTAGAAAAAATAATTAAAAGTACTTTTCAAAATATATATAAATGTCAATCATAGTACTTTTGCCTAAATCTTTCAAAATCCTTTTAATATAAAAAAATGGGTTTCTTTTATCCAATGGATAATAATTCCCCTAACATTTATCGTCCAATGGATAAAGAATAAAACTAAAATTATAAAAGAAATAATTAAACAATTTCTAGTCTAGGGTTCAAAAAGGTTCAAAAGGTTCATGATGGGCAAAACGGTCATTCTTTGGTTAGGGAAAAGTAACTAGGTAGCTTTCTAGTTAGGTTACTCCATCAAGCCGGTTAGAAGCTAACTAGGCTTGCTAAGTCGGACTAAAGGTCAAGAAATTATTCTTGAGGGGCTAAAGTGCGATTAGGGTTTCTAGTCGGGAAATACGATAATAAGGCATTCGATTTCTTAAAGACCAACCGTAATACGAATTAAATAAGAAAACCAACAAGCAGTTAAGAGAAATTAAGAAATTTCGAATAACAACGAGATTTTTATCGAACGAAAAATCGGAGTTGTTACACCCTCAGTGTTGGCAAGTACAACAGGTGCACCTTGCTACGCCTACTCGGGTACAGGGAAGCACCAAAGAGGTACAATAGGTACGCTCTGGCCATTTGCTTAACTTCCTGCCCCTTGGTCTCCTTTCGCTATAGGTACCTTTTGAATTGCTTGTACCTCACCATCCCCTCCTCGATCTTAGGCACTCCTCCCAAAAACCATTCCAGGGCCGCTCGGTCCTTGTGGATGCTTGAGTCAAATGGGATGGGTTCTCCTCTAACCGCAAAGTCCGTGGGCGTCACAGTCATCTCCCCAGGAGGTAGGTGAAAGGTATTGGTGGTATCCCTCCACCTCTTTGCAAGTGCTCCAATACAGCATGGTCATTTCTGACCGGGGAAAGAGTCTGAATGAACTCGCCAAACCCCGCCTCGTCCACTAGCTGCCTTACCCTCGGCGACAGGTTCTCGTACAGCTCAAGGGAGCTACTCGCTCCTCCAAAGCCGCGAATATCCCTTTGCCTTGCTCTTGCCTGTTTCAAACACAAAGACAAACAATAAGGGAATATGTCAGCATATAGAGCTTTCATTATGAAGTTCTAGGTAACCAATGCAGCCTATAACAGATGGTTCGTTCAAGTTATACATGTATACCTTGCATTTCAAAGATTATCTCGTGTTATTCTCAAATTCAAGTACTTGCAAGTGAAATTGAATTACAAAAGGGGATTTCCAAGAATATACCTTTGTCCAGGTGTTCGAGATGTGAATCTCAGGGTCTCTCAACATGAGCTCGGCGTCGTACTTCATCTGCCGTGGCTTGTAAGCCACAAAACCCGACAGCACGAACAAGTGTGGCGTGGGAGGCACGTACGCCTCCGCTGAAAAGTCAAGACGTGTGAAGTTCTCCGCCTCTATCACCGCTGTCACCCTAGGCCCCTACGCCTCCGCTCTGGCCCTCTCCTAGGCTTCCATATCCCTCACAGCCTCCTCCTTTTCGGTTCTCTCCCTCTCGGCTCTCACCGTCGTCTCCGAAGTCGCGATCTCTCTTTCTCGCTCCTCTCGAGCCTCCAAAACTGCGATCCCAATCACGGGGTTCTCTTTAAAGAGCCGCACTAGTCTCTCGTCGCTCAAAAACTCTACGGCATTCTTCTTGGTGATCGGTCTATGACTCGACGACGTCGCTGCTAGCCGAAATAGCACATCCACTTCCCGGTACATAAAAGGAGCCTCGGTGGTCTCCCCTTCGTCGGTCATAGCACCCTTCCCCTTCGCCAAGTCTCTCGGCGGAGATCTGCTTGGCCCGGTATTATATCCACCGGCACCACTTTCTTCAGCACCACCCGAACCTCCTCCGGTCACCACCGAGCCTTCTATGTCCATGCTGGGGTCCAACTGTAACGCCTCTGAATCTTGGTCAGTAAAAATTTCATTAAATATTTAAATTTTATTTGAATTACTTATTTTCTCTTGAGTGGCTATATGATTTCTTGTTTACTTTCGTTATAGTTAGGTTTTGGTCAATTGTTAAACTCTCGACTAGAAACCCTAATTACACTTTAGCCCCTTAAGGATCGTTTCTTGACTGCTTAACAAGTCTAGTTAGCTTCCAACCAGCTTGTTGAAGAAACCAAACTAGGAAGTCACCTAGTTACTTTTCCCTAACCAAAGATGGACCGTTTTGCCCATCTTGAACCTTTTGAACCTTTTCAAACCCTAGACTAGAAATTGCTTAATTATTTTATTTTATTGTTTTGGTTTTATTCTTTATCCTTTGGATGATAAATGTTAGGGGAACTATTATCCATTGGATAATAGAAACCCAATTCTTTATATTAAAAGATTTTTTGAAAGATTTGAACAAGTACTATGATCTTTTAAAAATAGACATTTATAATTATTTTGAAAAGTACTTTTGATTATTTTTTCTAATAAAAGTACCCTAGTATCTATGGTCCATTGGACAATAACCGTTAGGGTAATCTTTACCCATTGGACAATAGCCTTCCCTTTATTATATTTGATTAAGTACATATATATATATACATACACACACACACATGTGTAATTACAAAGGACATGTAGTCTTTTTAAGACTTAAATTATGATTTAAAGCACCCGTCCTTTATTAACCATTGGTTATTAACCGTTAGGGGATTTATTATCCATTGGGTAATAGGTCCATCTTCCAACTAAGTACTAAGCCTATTAAACTAATATTTTGTTAAGAATCCAGGAAGTACAAAGTACATTATTATATTAATTAAAGTACTTGTACCTATTTGTTAGTTTAAATGAGAACATGTGTTTAATTGGAATTATTTAATGGGATATTTGATTTGGAAAATCTAGTACTTGTACTTCTATCATTATATATGTATATATATATGTAGTGTACTAGGAGAGAGAGAGAGAGAGAGAGAGAGAGAGAGAGAGAGAGAGAAAGAAGAGAAAGAAGGGGGTACCTTGACTTGATCTTCCCTTGTACTTAAAATCCTTGGTGTATCTTCCTTCCTAGCCAAAAATATATCCTCTCATAGTCCTTTTATGGTTGTTTAACACCAAATCTTGTACAAACTATCCATCTCTCCGTCAAATCTTCCATAAACCAATCCTTAGTACAAACTAGCCATGCAAACCTAGGGTTTAGACCTTGATCTTTCAAAGATTAGCTTGACAAGTGTCAAAATTGAGAGAATGAGAGAGAGGGGGGACCGGCCTTGAAGAGAGGAGAGAGAGCCAAGGTTTTGCCTATAAATAGCAAGCCATTCCAAGCATTTCAACTCACACCTTCACTTCTTGCTCTCACTTCTCTCTAGAAACCATTTCTGTTTTTCCAGGCAGCCTACTGCCCTTCGAAAATCCTCAATTTTCTCCTTCTTAAGTTAGTTTTTAGAGCTAACTTTATTCGGGAAAATTGTAGAGAACTTAGAGACCTTCAAGTTAGACCCAAGAACCACCCCAATCGGTGAAGAAATGACAAAGATATTGTCATCCAAAGTTCAGTAAAAATGTCGGATTTCCATATCCAGACAGCTTACTGTCCCTTCTTTTATCCCCATTTTTCTCCTACCTAAATTAGTTTCTAGGATCAACTTCCTTCACAAAAGTTGTAGAGCGCTTCTAGAGCTTCAATTTTAACCCAAGAACGATCATATTCGGCCAAAGATTGACCGAGTTACGGCCATCCAAAATTCGGTCCAGATTTGCGAGTTTCACCACCCGTAGAATCTTTCAACTAGCTTATTTGGCCCCGACTAGTTTCGGATCAAGGTAGATTATTCTTACCCCTAACTCTAAGTTTATCCTTACTCATTTACTTACTTATTCCAAGAAAAACTTATGTTGTTTGATCTTTAAAAAAGAACGGTTTTTGAAAGTTAAAATGTTACCATGTGAATCGAAGTATTCGTATTCTGATATTTCAAGGAGTATGAGCTTGCATACATGAATCGATTGTAATTATGATAAGCACCCGTTAATGCAATGCAGGGTGCGCTAGTATCTAGTTTTAGTTAAATTTAGTTACTTATTAGTTATTATTAACGTTGCTTGCTCGTATAGTGTTCTAGTCCTATTTTGTAGGTAAATCGCCAAAAAAGGGAGCTTTCGGCACGAGACAAGGTTTTGCCCGAGCAGAAGTTGATTTGCCAAGGGGGAACCTGTCATCGCCCGAGCAGAAGTTGATTTGCCAAGGCGGAACCTGTCATCGCCCGAGCAGGAGTGGAATTGCCCAAGCAAGACCTGTTATTGTCAAGGCCGAAGCAGATTTGCCCGAGCAAAAGCTGGGTGGCCAAGGCAGATGACCCGATGGCCAAGGCAGAGGCAGAGTTGCCCGAGCAGAACCCATCATTGCCCGAGCAAGAGCCAGATTTGCCCGAGCAAGAGGAAGGCAACCAAGGCAATGCCCCACTATTGGCCTCGGCAGCGATGGGATAAATCCTCTTCCATCGATGCCGAGCCCCATAGCAGAGCACTCTAAGGCCGTTGCCATCGATGCCGAGGAACTTAAGAGCGAATTTTCTGAGCATCTTGGGAATATTCCAGGCGCGGACCTTCCGGAGTATAAAAGCTTATGTCAATTTTTGTACAAACAATTAGCATAGAATTAGATAGATTCAATAGTACTATTTTCTAGATCTAGATTAGATTTCTTTGCAATTCAAATTGTTCTTGAAGTGTTCTTCATTTTTCAGTGTTTAATCCTTTAATTTCCTGCCTTAGTTGTTACTTTTTGTTATTGTTGCCTTAATTAAAGTTGTTTATTTTCTCCCGATCTATCTTAGTCTCTAGTTTAATTCAAGTTTTGTTATTTCATTATGGTAGCTAGATTTTTGCTTGCTCCTATCTCTCTAGATATGGGTGAGTAGTTTCAAGGGTTAGGTCATGGGATGATTAGCATTCCATGGCTCGGGCGAAAATTGCATTTTCCACCCAATAAAGCTTCAAACTTTGATTTGAAAATTGATGTGGGGTTCGGGTTTGTTTGACAAGCTACCGAGGTGTTAACCTCTTTGATCTTGTGTAGGTGGGAGCGTCGACTACCCACCACACATGATGCTTAGAGCTCTTTCGCACGAGGTATTTGTCAAATGAATTCTAGAGCTAGCTTGGTTCTCAAATCATTCTATTTTCCGATTTGAGGACTATAATCAAGTACCTTAAATTGTGTAGTTGGGTGAAGAGTGTGATCTAGCTCGAGTCTTGGGTGTTAATAATTCCTAGACCTAGCCTATCTTTTCTCTAGTTAATTCGTTTCAATTTAGTCATTTTATTTCCACCTTTCAAAGTAAAACAAAGTTGGCCGTCTAAAGACCGAAAGCCCTTACTTGCTCTACAAATCCGACCAAGCCATATAATTTTTCCCTTGGGTACGATCCCAGATTTTCGGTTTATTATGCTTCAACCGACGTGTTAAACCCTACGCTTGGGGTATTATTCCATATCATGGAGCGAACGAAGCATATTACTTGTGATATATTATAGAGTTAGATGATCTTGTTAGATTACAATGAATGATTCATGCTTACCTTGTCCTACCGCGGAGTCTTTGCATGTAAACGAGACACGAGAACCGAGAAAGTAGAAACATGGCACCTAGGGTGTGGTTAATGAAAGGAAATGTTTTCCGAGGAAGGAAATATTTTTGAAACTACATTATGACCGGTTTTGGTGGCATAATGTGAGTTGGGTGCGTGTGTTCCAATGGGAATCCGGGAAAGCGGAACCATTGTGAGGTTGTGTGTTCCAATGGAGATCCGGTAAGGCGGAACCATTGTGAGGTTGTGTGTGTTCCAATGGGATTCCAGATCAACGGAACCATTGTGAGGTTGTGTGCGTTCCCATGGGAACCCGGAGCGGCGGAACCATGGTGAGGAATGGCTTGGTTATCCGCGGTACGGAGCCAATGCAATTGTGTGCCAATGGGAACCCGGCGCGGCGGAACTGAGGTTGGGTGAGTTAAACAAATGATTTTGAAAGGTTGATTTATATGTGAAAATGTTGACACGATCTACGATGAGTCGCGTAGGAGAAACACGAAAATCTTGGACGCCAATGATAGATGATTAACGAATGTGGATGTGTGATTGCTAGTGTTGTTGTAATGATTTACTGTTGTAAGGATTGGTGGGTAAGGATTTCCTATTGAGCGTTGTAGCTCACGGTGTTACCTTTTTGGTGACTCTGACATATTATATTGGTGGTGAAGCCGGTATAATGTGTCAGACCTCATAGATGAACAGGGTGAGATGTACACCTTAGAGGCCTTCGGAGCCGAGGAGCTAGTCAGGATGGAGGAAGAAGCGGAGCAATAGATAGGAACCCTAGTTCCCTCCATTATTTAAATAAAAGTATTTTTGTAAGGTTTATGATGTAATAACGAGCCAGACTCACTTCGTTTTTATAGTAAAATGTCTTATTTAATGTACCCGAAATTCGGGGCGTTACAACTTGGTATCAGAGCTTTAGGTTCAAACCTCGGCCATGGGTAGAATGGGTAGAACCACGAGATAAGTTTGACCGTTGTACAAATGTAAATTGAGTTTAAGTTTACCGTCCCAAATTGGGTGGAATTCTATCAAAACAATCTTCGGATTGAAGCAAGGCGTGGAAATTTGCAGTATCGTCAAGCTGGGAATTCCCGAATAATTGGATGATGACTTAAATCAAGGATCGATTGTGGAACTTAGAAATTCGAAAATATTTTTTGTGTTAGTAACCCTTTACTAGTTCGTGGAGGAGCCGTTCTTGAATAAATATTTTAAGGGACGAGAGTGGGAGCCTAGCACCGAGTGAGTGCCGGGCATAGCCCCATTAGGCCGGCAATCCACACTCCCCCCTAAACTTCAAATTTCAAAATTTTAACCTCCAAAAATTCAAATTTCAAACTTTAAACTTCAAACCTTTTCCCTCCTCCACCCACCTTTTCAGCCCCTATATATACCCCACCACCTCTTCCATTTCTTCATCCCTCTCACCATCTTAAACTCCTCAAAATCTCCATCCTATCCTATCGAACCGAGCCGAACCAAGGCAACCCGACGACGAGGATTTCCGGAAGACGCCATATTCCGAGAAATCCAGCGAGCCGAAATAACCATAACAATCCAAACCCTATGGTTGCAACTCTTTACCATCATCTTGTTTTTTGCGGTACTCACAATAGGCATGCCGCGGCGGTTCGCCGAGAACAACCGTCTCAACACCTTTTGGTACTGGGCTCTCACCGTGATCGTCGCACTCGCAGCAATCATAAAAGAATACGAACGTCGTTTACGCCAAACTTTGGTTGAGAGATGGTAGAGAATCTCAAGGATGGGCGAGACCCAAAATCAACGGCGCCAATTAGGCATATCTTAGGCCGACCTAGGAGCTATTGTAATCCTTCGGGATGTAGGATGTCGAAAACTAGGATCACTTTTGTCTGTTTAAAAATCTCCCAAGCTGTATTATTCCTATGTTATTAATAAAAGCCTTGTTTTGTTACTACTTGTCCTTATACATTTAAGTATTTAGTCACTATTCACGTATGTGCTTATCCTTGTGTCCCTACTTGCCATTATAGTGGAACTCTATGCTTATGATTGCATCTTTCTGCTTATCTATGAAAATTTTGCTTATGTTAAAGAGTACTGTTACATATTATTCTATAAACTACTTTTGACTTCTGAAAGAAACACCATTGCAAAAAGAAAATTTGTTTTAAGACACCCCCTTCCGATTTCCCCTCGTAGATGGTGAACCGACGCAGTGGACTAGGATACGAGAATGGTGAATCCTCTAACACTAACACCAACCTGGCTCAAATCATGCAAGCACTTGTAACTGCCTTGAACGCTAACCGCCATAACCAAAACCACGATGATGGACCAACGACCCGAACCCGGGCAATGAATGAATTTTGCAAGCGTCGACCCCCGACCTTCAACGGAGATCCTAACCCTACCATGGTTGAAGCCTGGCTGAAAGAAACCAAGGTGATCCTGGACACCTTAGAGATTACCCGAAACGGAGACCGTGTAGCCTTAGCCACTTACCAGCTGAAGGGAGAAGCCCGTTACTGGTGGGAGTTAATGGAGGCCACCCATGCCATAACCACCATGACCTTTGCCGAGTTTGAAACCCTATTCCCCGATAAATACTTCCCTACACCCCTTCGCCTAGCCAAGGAGCAGGAATTTATGAACCTGAAACAAGGGACAATGACCGTGACCCAGTACGCGGCCAAATTTGAAGAGCTGTCCCGTTACGCCCTAACTGCAGTGGCAACCGAAGATAGGAAGGCAAGAAGATTCGAGTGGGGGCTGACTACCGCTCGAAGGGCCGTAGTGGCGCAAGCCTTCACCACCTATAATGGTGTGGTCTAGTGTGCTCTCCGCCTGGAAAGCGAAGAGGCTGACTTCAAAACTCGATGGAGGAAAGCGACAGGTAACACTAGCGGACCTATCCGAACCCAACCGTCCAACAACAACCGTGGACCCTATTCCACCAAATCCTTTGCTTCGGATCAGAACAACCAAACTTGGAAGAACATTGCACCAGGGCGTGATGAACCGCAGAGGGGTGGTCAAGACATAGCCACAGTTCAGTGTTACAACTGTCATGCTATGGGCCACATTAGGCGCAACTGTCCGCAGCCTCAAAGAAGGAAAGATGGAGCCTTTAGGAATCGGGAGGCTCAACAACCTGAGCAAGCCGATTTTGCAAAGCAAAATCTCAGCGGCCCATCGCAGCAGCAGAATGGGCAAAACAAGGGAAAACAGCCCATGGGAATCCAGCAAGGCACTGGAGGGCGCATCTTCGCGCTGCGGATTGAGGAACAAGAGCAGGATCCCTCTGTGATCCAAGGTGCATATAAGCTTTGTTAGACTCTGGTGCATCGCATTCCTTTATATCTCCTGCCTGCATAGCTACACTAGCACCAGAAACAGAACTCCTAAGTATGGGTATGAACGAAACATCACCGTTAGGGGAGAATTTTGGCTGTTGGTCTAAGTATGTAGAGAGTGCGAACTAGGAGTAGCTAACTTGCGCCTGACCTGCGATCTTAGAGTGATCAACATAAGGATTTCCACTACATCGAGCAGTCATAAACTGCCATCAAAAGGTAGTGACAACATATACCCTAGGAAGGACTTGTTTCTTTTTAAGGGGGATAGACAGATAGTGAGCCAACGACGAAAAGATCGAAGGGTAGAACCAACTATTTGGATGGCTCGCTAGTCTCCAATTGGAAGAAGCCAATAGAATGGAAGTGGGATTTCCACACATTGTGTGCGAGTATGCCGATGTTTTTCCTGAAGAACTTCCTGGCTTATCGCCTTAAGGAGAAATAGACTTCTCTATAGAACTTTAACCGGAATTGCACCAATCTCTATGGCACTGTATCAAATGACCCTGCAAGCTAAAGGAGCTCAAGACCCAATTGAAGGAGCCGATGGACAAAAGATTTATCAAGCCAATCAGGAGAGGCACGAAGGACACTTTCGAATGGTACTACAAGTACTCTGAGATAGCCAACTTTATGCCAAGACAAGTTCTGGCTAGAAGTGGTTAAGTTCTTAGGGCACGTGGTATCCAAGGATGGAATCGAGGTCAAAGCAGTACTGGAGTGGAAGCAGCAGCTAGAAGTCGACACTGCCAAGGTCTTATTTTCCCGAGACTGCAAAGGTTCTTTCAGTGCCTTTGCGAATACTGAAAAGTATCGAAGGGCTTACCTCCTGATGTTCGATGGAGAACTTATGCTTTACGATGTTGGAAATGATTTTGTTCAAGTTGATCCATTGTTTGGAAATGGATTTAATATCGTGAAGAAGGAAAGGATCGTGCTAAGGAAACATTCGTAGGATACGAGTCCGCATGATGATTTGGTAGAAGTTTTGCATTTGCCGTTGGTATTTACGGTGGAGACCTTACCAAAGGCGTACGACGAGGCAAGCTATTCGACGGCAGAAGCAACTTCAACCCCATCTCGTTAAGCAAGTGATGAGGTTTAATTCGATTGATGGTGACCTACTTCAAATTTTTAAGGGAGATAGTTGATGAATCCAAGATCGGTTTAGCGACCTAGTCTAATTTGTAGTCGCGCGTCAATTTCGGGGACGAAATTGTTTTAAGGGGGATAGATTGTAACACCCCTGAATCTTGGTCAGTAAAAATTTCGTTAAATATTTGAATTTTATTTGAATTACTTATTTTCTCTTGAGTGGCTATATGATTTCTTGTTTACTTTCGTCATAGTTAGGTTTTGGTCAATTGTTAAACTCTCGACTAGAAACCCTAATTACACTTTAGCCCCTTAAGGATCGTTTCTTGACTTTTAAGCCCTACTTAGCAAGTCTAGTTAGCTTCCAATCAGCTTGTTGAAGAAACCAAACTAGGAAGTCACCTAGTTACTTTTCCCTAACCAAAGATGGACCGTTTTGCCCATCTTGAACCTTTTGAACCTTTTCAAACCCTAGACTAGAAATTGTTTAATTATTTTCTTTTATTGTTTTGGTTTTATTCTTTATCCTTTGGACGATAAATGTTAGGAGAACTATTATCCATTGGATAATAGAAACCCAATTCTTTATATTAAAAGGTTTTTTGAAAGATTTGAACAAGTACTATGATCTTTTTTAAAAATAGACATTTATAATTATTTTGAAAAGTACTTTTGATTATTTTTTCTAATAAAAGTACCCTAGTATCTATGGTCCATTGGACAATAACCGTTAGGGTAATCTTTACCCATTGGACAATAGCCTTCCCTTTATTATATTTGATTAAGTACATATATATATATATATATACACACACACACACACATGTGTAATTACAAGGGACATGTAGTCTTTTTAAGACTTAAATTATGATTTAAAGTACCCGTCCTTTATTAACCATTGGTTATTAACCGTTAGGGGATTTATTATCCATTGGGTAATAGGTCCATCTTCCAACTAAGTACTAAGCCTATTAAACTAATATTTTGTTAAGATTCCCGGAAGTACAAAGTACATTATTATATTAATTAAAGTACTTGTACCTATTTATTAGTTTAAATGGGAACATGTATTTAATTGGAATTATTTAATGGGATATTTGATTTGGAAAAATCTAGTACTTGTACTTCTATCATTTTATATGTATATATATATGTAGTGTACTAGGAAAGAGAGAGAGAGAGAGAGAGAGAGAGAGAGAGAGAGAGAGAAAGAAGAGAAAGAAGGTGGTACCTTGACTTGATCTTTCCTTGTACTTAAAATCCTTGGTGTATCTTCCTTCCTAGCCAAAAATCTATCCTCTCATAGTCCTTTTATGGTTGTTTAACACAAAATCTTGTACAAACTATCCATCTCTCCGTCAAATCTTCCATAAACCAATCCTTGGTACAAACTAGCCATGCAAACCTAGGGTTTAGACCTTGATCTTTCAAAGATTGGCTTGACAAGTGTCAAAATTGAGAGAATGAGAGAGAGGGGGGACCGGCCTTGAAGAGAGGAGAGAGAGCCAAGGTTTTTCCTATAAATAGCAAGTCATTCCAAGTATTTCAACTCACACATTCACTTCTTGCTCTCACTTCTCTCTAGAAACCATTTCTATTTTTCCAGGCAGCCTACTGCCCTTCGAAAATCCTCAGTTTTCTAATTCTTAAGTTAGTTTTTAGAGCTAACTTCCTTCGGAAAAATTGTAGAGCACTTCAAGACCTTCAAGTTAGACCCAAGAACCACCCCAATTGGTGAAGAAATGACAAAGATATTGTCATCCAAAGTTCAGTAAAAATCTCGGATTTCCATATCCAGACAGTTTACTGTCCCTTCTTTTATCCCTATTTTTCTCCTACCTAAAGTAGTTTCTAGGATCAACTTCCTTCACAAAAGTTGTAGAGCGCTTCTAGATCTTCGATTTCAACCCAAGAACAATCATATTCGGCCAAAGATTGACCGAGTTATGGCCATCCAAAGTTCGGTCCAGATTTGCGAGTTTCACTACCCGTAGAATCTTCCAACTAGCTTATTCGGCCCCAACTAGTTTCGGATCAAGGTAGATTATTCTTACCCCTAACTCTAAGTTTATCCTTACTCACTTACTTACTTATTCCAAGAAAAACTTATGTTGTTTGATCTTTAAGAAAGAACGGTTTTTGAAAGTTAAAACGTTACCATGTGAATCGAAGTATTCGTATTCTGATATTTCCAGGAGTATGAGCTTGCATACATGAATCGATTATATTACTTGTGATATATTATAGAGTTGGATGATCTTGTTAGATTACAATGAATGATTCTTGCTTACCTTGTCCTACCGCGGAGTCTTTGTATGTAAACGAGACACGAGAACCAAGAAAGTAGAAACATGGCACTTAGGGTGTGGTTAATGAAAGGAAATGTTTTCCGAGGAAGGAAATATTTTTGAAACTACATTATGACCGATTTTGGTGGCATAATGTGAGTTGGGTGCGTGTGTTCCAATGGGAATCCGGGAAAGCGGAACCATTGTGAGGTTGTGTGTGTTCCAATGGAGATCCGGTAAGACAGAACCATTGTGCGGTTGTGTGTGTTCCAATGGGATTCCGGATCAACGGAACCATTGTGAGGTTGTGTGCGTTCTCATGGGAACCCGAAGCAGCGGAACCGTGGTGAGGAATGGCTTGGTTATCCGCGGTACGGAGCCAATGCAATTGTGTGCCAATGGGAACCCGGCGCGGCGGAACCATTGTGAGGATACTCGGGAACCCTGCACGGCGGAACCGAGGTTGGGTGAGTTAAACAAATGATTTTGAAAGGTTGATTTTTATGTGAAAATATGGACACGATCTACGATGATTCGCATAGGAGAAACACGGAAATCTTGGACACCAACGATAGATGATTAACGAATGTGGATGTGTGATTGCTAGTGTTGTTGTAATGATTTACTGTTGTAAGGATTGGTGGGTAAGGATTTCCTATTGAGCGTTGTAGCTCACGGTGTTACCTTTTTGGTGACCCTGACATATTATATTGGTGGTGACGCTGGTATAATGTGTCAGACCTCATAGATGAACAGGGTGAGATGTACACCTTGGAGGCCTTCGGAGCCGAAGAGCTAGCCAGGATGGAGAATGAAGCGGAGCAGTAGATAGGAACCCTAGTTCCCTCCATTATTTGAATAAAAGTATTTTTGTAAGGTTTATGATGTAATAACGAGCCAGACTCACTTCGTTTTTATAATAAAATGTCTTATTTAACGTACCCAAAATTCGGGGCGTTACACCAACGGTTGAACCGCGAGCCCCACGACCCCCGTCTCCTCCGACGCACGAGGATCAACCTTTGCCGCGCGTCAGAGCACCTCGCCACCAACTTCCTGCTCTTGGGCACGGTTGTCATTGCCGCCATTTGCAATCACTGCACTGGAGCCCAGGACATCCTCTACCAGCTGTTAATCTCCTGTTTTGACCTCTATTGGCCCTCCCGCATCCTCCGGGTGATCAATAACATCACCGTCACCGCCATTGCCGTTGTGATCACCCATGGGTGTGTATTTGTGCGAGTTTTTGTTGATTTTATGGAAAAATCAAGGGTTTTGGGAAGGATCTGAGAGAGTTTGAGAGATGAGAGGAGTTTTGGAAGTTTTGAACCGACTAAAGCTGTTTATGAAGCGTCCCCGGGAAGTTTAAAGGTATAAAACAGGTTCGGGCTGGGTCTGGGCATGTTTCAGATCCAAATCCTGACAGGCCTTCGGCGCGCAGAGTGGGACCATTGCGTGATTGTCAAAATGGGCCTCAGGCCCAATCCAACTTCTTGCCTGGCCCTATCATATTTATCCCCTATTATAAGCCCATGGGTTCTTATTATGGTGTCGTAAAAATGTTTGGGTCGACCCGAAGCATTTTGTGTCCCCAGCAGTGTTCTGCATGTGCACGCTGAAGTCTAATTATCAATCAGCAACGATCCATCCGTCCAATTATTGTAGGGAGGTATTCCCGAACAGGTCCAAGAAGCGCCCGAATACGTTGTGAAGGAAGAGTCATCGCCCTATGGACTAGTGACATGAGAAGTCATTGGTCCAGAGAAGTTGTACGATTCTTGGTACAGTAAAACATGAGAAGTTATTGGACCAAATAAAAGGAAAGTGACATGTGAAGCCACTATTCAAGTAACTTGTTCGGCAATGAGAAAGCCGAAAAGGAGGAGAGCTCCTAAAATGGAAATGGTCCAAATAATTGATAAAGGACCAGTTACATGTGAATTAACTGGTCCAGGCCGTCTGTTCGGCCATGAGATGGCTGAACAAGTAGAAGAAGTCCTATCAGACGTTGAAGTAGAGGGAACACTCTGGAAGAGTCCAGAAACAGTGGTATTCCGTTAAAGAGTGAGATCCCGAGAATGTAGGATCTGTAAAAGATACCCAACGGGAATGGGATGTTCGGCTCATTATGGAAAAGAGTCTTATAAGGATTAAGGTAATGAACTGATAAGGAAACGAGAATCCAAGATATCCTGGTTTTCCTATACTAAGTAGGAAACCTAGGGCAATATGGATACTTGGGCAGCAAGTATCCATGAATCTATAAATATGAGGTAAACCTAGAGGTAAAAGGTACGCAATACATTGCATTCATACGTGACTTCCCATTGATATTTAGGGTTTATTACCAGTACGTGATACTAACTAAGGCATCAGAGGGCCTTTGCCACGAGAGGCAAAGGTGCACTCACTCCTTGTCTGTTTTGCAGATCAGGGCTTCCGACGACGAATTAGGGTTCCGGTCAAAAGGCACGAGGAGCCATTACAATCTAGTGCTGATCAAAACACAACTTGAATTTGTCCACCTACAATTGGCGCCGTCTGTGGGAAACGAAAGAGTTCCTTTTAAAATACGACCATGGTGGAAGTAGATCCAGCAACACCACACGACCCAAAGAATGTGTTAGATGGACGAAGGGATAAATCTCCACTTAGGGCTCCGAGAAAGCCCGAAGGTGGATACAAGAGGGCCACGAGTAAGGGCCGCCATCTTACCGTCCACGATAACTCCAAAAATAGAGAAGGGGAGACGACTTTGAGATCCACGAGAAGGAGTAAATCCCATCGAAAGGATGAATCGGTCACACACTCCAGGAGTGTGCACCGTAGCGAAGACGTTCTTGATAAAAAGAGGCAAGAAATCGAGGAGTATGCTCGTCTGATTAAAAAACAAGAACATGAGATCAGAGAACTAGAGAGAATCAGGGAACATCCGGAGGATTCCGGACTGTCTCGAAGAAATTCTAGAGGTAGTGGGTATGCTATGATACAATACAGAAAAGCTCCTTCACGAGGAAGAAGGAGCAGAAGCAGAAGTCCAACCCCAAGGTGACATAAAACTTCTCCACGAAAGGAGAGGAGCAAAACCCGAGCACTAGAGCGAAAGAGGGTTTCTCCAAGAAAAAGGAGAAGCAGAGGTCGAAGTTCTACCCCTGAGGAGGAAGGGGGTAGGAAACATCATAGGGACAGGTACGAAAGACCTGATTCCAATTGGGAAAGAACTAGACCCAACGAAAAGAAAGAACCAGAGGATGAAACCATGACTGCACGAGAGGCAGCACGGAAAGCACTTAAGAATATAGCATCCTCCCCTTTTGCAAGAAAGTTACAAGAGGCTAAGTTGCCGACCAGAGTGAAACATGGAACGTTCAACCCCTACGAGACAGATGCTGATCCCGTGGCACATATACAGCATTACCAGCAGGCAATGTTTATGCAGGAAGGAGATGATGCAATTATGTGCAAGATGTTCCCGTCAAGTTTAGGGAAGGTAGCTTTGTCTTGGTTTCATAGGTTGGGTTCACGCTCCATCCGAACATGGGTGCAGTTGGCCGAAGAATTCACTGCACGATTTTTGACGAGCAGGAAAGCTCCAAAAACTTTTGAGAGCCTTTCCTTTATGAAGCAAGGTGAGGACGAGCCGATTAGGACGTATGCAAAAAAATATTGGGAAACCTTCAACGCGATTGAAGGTTGCAGTGAGGAATACGCGATAGCCACGTTCAAGACAGGTTTGCCTGTTCGGGGCGAGCTGCGTAAGTCCCTAAACATGAGTCCAGTGCAGACACTGACAAAACTGATGGAGCGAATTGAGCAGCACGCTAGAAATGAGGATGACATTCTTCAAGAGGATGGTAAGCTGGCCACCAAGCAAGTAAAGGGGCCTATAAAGAAAGCAGACAAGCCAGAGCCCAAAACTTATCGTGAAAGGAAAGATTATGGGCAGGCAAAGAAAGAGCCGTACAAGGACAAACAAGCTCCAG
This sequence comes from Rhododendron ovatum, assembly GCA_019656835.1. Lineage (NCBI taxonomy): Eukaryota > Viridiplantae > Streptophyta > Magnoliopsida > Ericales > Ericaceae > Rhododendron > Rhododendron ovatum. Next base: position 17,444,673 of record CM033801.1, on the reverse strand, counting down.
ATCCCAAATCATTCTTCTCAATAAACACGGTCTGGAAAGAACCCATCTACAGGATTCTTTATCGAATAAAGAACCAGCCTTATTTCAAATGGCCCCCAACTCTAGGTGGGAATAAAGATGCAAAACGTCCTACGAATCAGCACTGCAGCTACCATAAGGATTGGGGCCATATGACTGAGGATTGTGAGATGTTTAAAATGCATCTTGATGATTTGGTCTCGCGAGATTATCTCAAAGAATTTATCCAAGAAGATCTCAAGGATAAAGAAAAAGCAATGGAATTGGATTACAAGCAGAATCCAAAGGGAGTAATCCATATGATACATGGATTAGCCGAACCTTATACGAGAAATGAGGTGAGATTGCTTCAGAGACAGTTTAGACATGACCAACATGTGATGCAGTTGGGAAAGAAAAGAGGGCGTAACGAAGAAGCATGCAACAAAGGCATAGTTTTTACAGATCAAGATCTGGGAGGAGTCTAGGTACCTCACAATGACGCTTTAGTCATAACCCTACGAGTTGGGGAATATGACATGGAAAGAATCCTGGTGGACTCTGGGAGTTACACCGAAGTGCTATATTACGATGCATTCAAGAAACTGGGACTAACTCAAGAAGATTTGGTACAATCAGTAACCCCTTTGGTTGGATTTGGAGTAGGAGCAGTTTGGCCGTTGGGAAAGGTAACTTTACCTGTTCGGGCTGGGACAGTGGTACTACGAACTGACTTCCTGGTGGTGGATGTACCGTCCTCCTATAACGTGATTATAGGGAGAACATGGTTACACAAGATGAGGGCAGTCTCTTCTACCTTCCATCAAATGATAAAGTTCCCAGGATCCAATGGGATTGAACAGATCAAGGGTAACCAAAAGGTAGCTCAATAATGTTTAGTATCCATCATAAAAAGAATCCACAACGCCCACCATGTCAATACTGTGGAAATTCCAGATCAGCCGACCATTGAAGATATCGGAAAGGACCCAACCGAGAGGGTAAGGGTTTGAAGAAAACACAGATCAACGAGACTGATCTAGATAGGTATTTTTTGATTGGGGAATCACTGCCAGCAGAGGAAAAGACTGAATTGATAAGTTTCTTAAAGACTTATGTCGACGTATTTGCCTGGACACCAGAAGAAATACCTGGGGTGAGTGCAGACATTATTTGCCATCATTTGAATATAGATCCACAGCATAAGCCAGTCATTCAAAAGAAAAGAAGGGCAGCCATACAACATGTTGACGCTGTAATTGAAGAAGTGGACCGTTTGTTGGAAGCCAAGGCAATAAGGGAAGTTTACTATCCAGAATGGCTATCAAATATTGTTGTTGTCAAGAAAAAGAATGGAAAATGGCGTGTTTGTGTAAACTTCATAGATTTAAACAAATCATGCCCAAAGGACAGTTTTCCTCTTCCAAGGATAGACCAACTAGTTTATGCAACTGCAGGATACGAACGAATGAGTTTTCTCGATGCATATCGAGGATATCATCAAATTGCCATGTTCGGCCCAGATCAAGAGAAGACTTCTTTTATTACACCACGAGGGTTGTACTGTTACAATGTCATGCCCTTTGGATTGAAGAATGCAGGGGCAACATATCAGAGATTGGCAACCATCATGTTCAGAAAATTGCTCGGCAAAACTATGGAGGTTTATATAGACGACATGGTGGTGAAAAGTAAAACTGGGCAAGCCATATAGCAGATTTGAAAGAGGCTTTTGAAATCTTGAGGAAATACAAACTGAAACTCAACGCCTCGAAGTGTGCATTTGGAGTCGGTTCTGGAAAGTTTTTGGGCCACCTTGTAACCTTAAGGGGGATTGAGGCGAACCCCGACCAGATAAAGGCCTTACAGAATCTGCAGAGTCCTCGAACAACGAAAGAAGTCCAATGGTTGACTGGGATGGCAGCGGCTCTTAATCGATTTATTAGCCGGTCAAGTGACAAGTGCAGACCTTTCTTTCAGTTGTTAAAGAAAAGGGAAGGGTTCAAATGAGGAGCAAAATGTGAACAAGCCTTCCAGGATCTCAAGGGATGTTTTGGCTTCTCCTCCCGTTCTTTCGACTCCGGAACCAAGTGCGTCCCTAGTTTTGTGCTTAGCCGTTTCTGAGCATGCTGTAAGTACAGTCCTCTTGAGAAATAAGGGATCCGAGCAAATCCTAGTCTATTATGTGAGCAAAACGCTGTTAGATGCAGAAACAAGATATTTGCCTCTCGAGAAGTGAGTCCTGGCATTAAGGACAGCAACCAGAAAATTGCCACATTATTTCTAGAGCCATAAAGTTGTGGTTTACACTGAGTTCCCATTAAAATCACTACTACGAAAAGTAGACTTCTCGGGAAGGATCTCAACTTGGTCCGTTGAGTTGAGCCAATATGACATTGATTATCAGCCGCACACAGCAATCAAAGGCCAAGTGTTGGTTGATTTTGTGGAAGAATTCTCACCCACAGTAGCACCTTTGCCTCCTACGAGAAAGGAGCAGAAAGCAAAATCACATGTAATGAAGAAACGGGCACCAACCGAACAAGATCCCCAGGAATGGAAGCTGTTCGTTGATGGGTCAGTCTGCAACACTGGATCAGGAATCGGGGTTGTGCTTTTACCCCCTGTAGGGTCAATGTTAGAACTATCTGTTCGGCTAGGGTTCAATGCATCAAATAACGTGGCAGAGTACGAGGCACTCTTAGTTGGCTTGAGAAGTGCAAAAACCCTAAAAGCAGAACGTGTTAGGGTATATTGTGATTCACAACTTGTAGTCCATCAACTGTCCGAGCAATATGAAACCCAAAGCAAGAAGATGGCGGCCTATGTACAAGCAACCAGAGATCTGCTTGATACTTTTCGAAAGGGTGTATATTGAGCAGATAAGTTCTGGAAAGAATGCTCATGCAGATTCATTAGCATGGTTAGCTGCAGCTGTACCAACTGAGTTTAAAAGAAAGATAGCCGTAGAATATCTGACTGAGCCGAGCACTGGGAGAAGCGTGGAGATGGTCTTGGACGTGAACCAAGGACCAAGTTGGATGGACCCAATTGTGGAGTTTTTACGAGATGAAACACTCCCTTCAGACAAAAAGGAGGCTCATAAAATAAGGACCAAATCTACTCGGTTTTGGTTATCCCCAGAGGGAAAATTATATAGGAAGTGTTTTATAGGGCCCTATTTACTTTGTGTGCATCCTGAAATGGTGCAGAAGTTCCTCCACGAGATTCATGAGGGAACATGTGGAAGCCATGCTGGGGGCAGGTCCATAGCCCATCGAGCAATCACCCAAGGTTATTGGTAGCCGTACATGCAAGAAGATGCTAAGGTATACGTAAAAATTTGTAAAAAGTGTCAGAAGTTTTCACCAATGATACGAATGCCAGCAGAAGATTTGGTACCACTAACGAGTCTCTGGCCATTTGCCCAATGGGGCATGGACATCGTGGGTCCACTACACAGAGCAACTGGGAATCAAAAATTCCTATTAGTTGCAACAGACTATTTCACTAAGTGGATTGAGGCAGAACCATTGGCCAAAATCACTGAACCTATGATAGAAAGGTTCGTGTGGAAGAGCATCATCACTCGTTTTGGGGTCCCTTACTCATTAATTACAGATAATGGATCCCAATTTCAGAAAAAAGTTCAAAGCTTTCTATGCTCAGTATGGGATAAGGAACTACTACTCGACTCCAGCCTACCCTCAAAGTAACGGACAAGCTGAAGCTTCCAACAAAACAACTCTTGATGGGATTAAGAAGCGGTTGGATAAAGCAAAAGGGAAGTGGCCTGATGAGTTACCATTGGTTCTATGGGCATACCGAACAACGGCTAGGAGGTCTACGGGAGAAACCCCCTATTCGTTAGCATATGGAACAGAGGCCGTTATTCCATTGGAAATAGGTCTGCCAACCAACAGGACCACTTTGGTTGAAAGTGGAGGAAATGATAGAGCCTTGGAGGTTGAATTAGATCTTGCCGAGGAACGACGATAGCGGGCCCTGGTGCACTTGGCCTCATACCAAGAGCAGCTAATCAAAAGCTACAACAAACATGTACATCCAAGAGAGTTTGGTGTTGGAGACCTTGTGCTACGAAAGGTGCTCGGCAACACTAAAGTGGCCAATGAGGGAAAGTTAGGGGCCAATTGGGAAGGCCCATATCAAGTTACTGAGATCGTGGGCATTGGGGCTTATCGATTGGCAGACCTGTACAGGAACCCGGTACCAAGGCCTTGGAATGTCCACAACTTGAGAATGTTCTTTATATGAATATGATTGAGCATATTTTTTCTTTATGCACGTCGTGATTGTGTGAGAGTTACGAATAAAACTCTCTTATGTTTTATTAGTTGCAAGGGGTATGAGTAACGCCCCCTTGAGTTTTGAATTTTTCAAACTCCAATGACATGTTCTTCTTTCAAATTTTTATTCTAGGTTCTATAATATGAAGTCTGCCACTTCTTTTTCAAACATCCTTCATATTGGGGAGCAGGGAATGGTCCCATACGATTCTACGTTTTCTTTGCTTTCTTTACATACGAGAAATGTTGCTTGTGTAAAGTACGAATAAACTTAAAACCAAGCACCAGTTTATACGAAATATATAACTGAAATGCTTTCAGTACGAGTAAACTTAGGCATATATCCAAAACATAATGAGAATATGCACAACAAACAAGGTTCACGTACGAAACACTTGGCATATCTTAGGAATGCATACGAATACATGCACAAGTACGTGAAATTTAAACAAAGTACGAAACACTTAATTCTGCACTCAGGAACGAAGACAGAGTATCAAAACACCTATGTTAAAACAAAGTTTGGAAAGTGTGACTGTCAAAACAAGGAGATTGAATTCATTCATCTTCGGTGAGATCTTGAATAGTTGCAGGAGCTGCTGGTGCAGTCGTGTCTTCCGTGGCATTTGCACCTCCAGGTTGACCACCACTGACTTCCTTTTGGCCAGGGTTGGTCATATCATTACCTGGTTCAACATCAGTAACCGGTTGCTCAGACGTGTGCACATCTTGCTCTTCATCTCCCTCCTCCGTAATGTCTTCTTCACGGCCAGCCGCTGAACTTGGAAGTTTAATGTTGGTCCAGAGGGGGAACAACTCAGGTATCTCAGCTTTTGCAAGGCAAGCTGTCCAGGAGGCCATCCAAATTTGATCTTATATCCCAGGCATCTGGTTCGTGTAGCTTTCCGTAGCAACTTTGATTCCTTCATTGTATCCCTGTTCGAATGTAGCTTTGGCTTCATTCTGGCTCTCCCCTAGTTCTTTCAGGGATTGGTTCAGACTGTCTTCAGCCCCCTTCAGCTATCCCTTTAGCCCATCAGTTACCCCCAGGGCTTGGTTCCTCTCTCTCTCCAGCCTAATAATAGTACGTTACAGTTTGGTGTTCTCACTGACAAGCTTGGCACGTTGGGGCTCGGACTGGCTGAGCTTCTGAGCCATAGCCACCATCTTTTACATCACCTGGAACATTCAAACAGATAAACACAGATACCAAAAGATATGGTTTACAAAGGAAAATTTTACCTTGGCATTATGGGACATGAATGAGCTTAGAAGATTGTCAGGAGAGCTTGCCACTTCTTTCTGCATGTCTCCAGGCAGCAAAAAGGCTTGGGACAGAGCAAGAGCAGTGCCTTCAGACTCAACACTATCTCGAGCAGTGATAGCTCGGTTCCCATGAGTGAAAGAAGGAGCCCATGTAGGAGCTGGAGATGAAGAGACTTGTGGGGGTCTTTCCTGAGATTCCTCCACTCGTTGACGTTTCTCTCGGTGGAAGGCCTCCATTTCTTCTGGGGAAAATCCTAGGGGAGCATCAGTTTGAATCTGGGCACGGTGCCCATGACCTTGAGGACCACTTTGGCCCCGAGCAACATTCCGACCTCGACCAGGAATGGTAAGAAGGCTTCCAAGGTCAATTGGCCGGTTCATTTCTGGAGGAGAGGGGGTGTAACCGCTGGAAGAAGAACTGGATGGGGAACTGAAAGCCTCTTCGGTGAGAGGGATTGGCTCGTCTGAAATTAGAGGTGTTCGAGAACGCCTCTCTTCTTGCTCGGGGACCGGTCTTGAAGGACCAGCTATAACAGGGTTGTCGGCTGCACGGGTACGCCGATCAATGAAACCATCGTATGAAGCTTTGTAACTAAGCAGTACCTGAGCTGCCCTTGCTCGGCCTGAAACGTATGTCCCTTCACCGTTGAAAGCAAGTGCACGTCTGATATCTGCTATGTGAACTTGAGGGGTTATGATATTATGGCCTCGATTGATGTTAGAAGCTGAAACATAACACATCACAAATAATTAGAAGCATGAGAAAGCTTTTTCTGAAAAAGAAGAACATATGAATTAGGAGGAGAGCACTAACGTGGGCTCCCGAATACGTGAGGAGCATGAAAACCAATCACTTGGCCATCCTCATCTCTGGGTTCGAAGTTGCCCGTAACGATCAAAAAATCATCATCGTCCCCTCGAGCAGAATCAGGGAGTTCAAGGATATGAGTTTCTTTCTAGAATCCCTACTTTTTAAGTAATATGTGAGGGCATCCCCGGTTCTGGAGATGCTGTACAAATGGTGGATGTCATATAAATCTAAGGAAGTCCCTAACATTTGATTTAGGGCATTTATACCCATAACCACTCAAAAGAAATTAGCAGAAACCTGCATTGGGGAAAGCCTATAATATGCCAGGACCTGATGAAGCAGGGGAGCTAAGGGAAACCTAACTCTGCCCTCAACGACGGCCACTATAGGAATGTGAAGGTTGTCAAAGTCAAAACTTTCATGGATGGCATCCTCAGGAGCAGTAGCCACGTTATCAGGAATCTCGTAACGAGATCTGAAACTTGACATGGTCCGAGGAGTATTACAATATCTCCGGAATCTCCCCATAACTAGAAAACTTTTTTGGTTCTTTGAAATAGAGAGAAAAGGGGTCGATGAAACCCTAAAAACGATTGTAAGCAATCCACGAGAGAAATGGAGCAAAAAGAAGAATGGTGACTTACGAATTGGAAGATGTAATCCCTAAAGTAGAAAAGGAGAAGCTTCGAGATGATGAACAGAGCTTCAATGGCGGGTAAAGCTTGAACTTTCTGCAGTATGAGTCTAAGAGAGAGAATGGGGTTTTGAAAATGGGACGAAAACCCAAAAATACCCTAAAAAGTGGGGTGGCGTATGTGAAACGTCACCCCAGACGCCGTTTGAGTGTTCCGTTCCCCAAAACACGTTTGCCCGCATTTAATGTAAGCAATATAATGATCGACACATGTAAAGATTAGGACTAAAAGCCTGTCCCGGCCAAACGAAGAGATGTTTTCGCCTTGGCAAAATGATGAAAATTGCACCAATATATGAAATAAGGTGTAGGAACAAAATAAATTTGCTCGGTAAAAAGAGTTTTACTCGTCATCTGAGTAAAACATAACGAGTAAAGCTGGGGAGCAATTGTAGGGCGGTATTCCCGAATAGGTCCAAGAAGGGCCCGAATGCATTGTGAAGGAAGAGTCATCGCCCTATGGACTAGTGACATGCGAAGTCATTGGTCCAAAGAAGTTGTACGATTCTCGGTACAGTAAAACATGAGAAGTTATTGGACCAAATAAAAGGAAAGTGACATGTGAAGCCAATGTTCAAGTAACTTGTTAGGCAATGAGAAAGCCGAACAGGAGGAGAGCTCCTAAGAAGGAAATGATCCAAATAATTGATAAAGGACCAGTTGCATGTGAATTAACTGGTCCAGGCCGTCTGTTCGGCCATGAGATGGCTGAACAAGGAGAAGAAGTCCTATCAGATGTTGAAGTAGAGGGAAAACTCTGGAAGAGTCCAGAAATAGTGGTATTCCGTTAAAGAGTGAGATCCCGAGAATGTAGGATCTGTAAAAGATACCCAACGGGAATGGGATGTTCGTCTCATTATGGAAAAGAGTCCTACAAGGATTAAGGTAATGAACTGATAAGGAAACGAGAATCCAAGATATCCTGGTTTTCCTATACGAAGTAGGAAACCTAGGGCAATATGGATACTTGGGCAGCAAGTATCCATGAATCTATAAATATAAGGTAAACCTAGAGGTAAAAGGTAAGCAATACATTGCATTCATACGTGACTTCCCATTGATATTTAGGGTTTATTACCAGTACGTGATACTAACTAAGGCATCGGAGGGCCTTTGCCATGAGAGGCAAAGGTGCACTCACTCCTTGTCTGTTTTGCAGATCAGGGCTTCCAACGACGAATTAAGGTTCCGGTCAAAAGGCACGAGGAGCCGTTACAATCTAGTGCTAATCAAAGCACAACTTGAATTTGTCCACCTACAATTATCAATCAATGACGATTCATCCGTCCAAATTTTCAATCATCAATGATCCATCCGTTCAATTTCAAATTAATGACGATCTATCCATCCAATTTTTAATCACCGACGATCCATTCGTCCAAAATTTTAATCAGCGACGATCCATTCGTCCAATTTCAAATTAGCGACAATCCATCCATCCAATTTCAAATCAGCGACGATCCATCCGTCTGATCATATTTGTTTCCCCAGCAGAGTTTACATCGACAATCGATTCGCTCTCCGATCCATTGGTGCATGGTATTTTTACATACTCGTCTGCATTTTCCATTTAATCGGCTTTTGGGCAGATTTTATGGGTGTCTAGAAATCTTTGACGTTACCCATACCAGTCAATGGTGCTCCGCATGCCATCAAAGAGGGACTATTGTAGAAACCCCAATCTGAGTCTCCTAATTGATTTACTTTGTTTTCCAGTTTCTTGTTTCCTTGATGATGAATTGGATCGAAAAGCAGTCTTAAGAATGGAAAGGTTTGAACTTGGAATGATTGGAACCCCTTTTAAACCTCTGTGAACCCCGAAACCCTAAGTCAAAACCCTAACCCTAGGTTTGACCAGCGTGCGTTGAATTGGCATCCACGCGCATGTGTTAGCTTGCCAGGTGTTGGTCAAAGGTCAAAGCTTTGACTGTTGACCAACACACGGGTAGGTAGCACATACGTGCGTCGATGTCACTCACACGCGCAGATCAATACCTGTCCCTTTCACCTTTTCTAGCTGGATTTTATAATCATCAGGGGGTCTACAGGGCTGTAGAACCCCGTTTTTGTTGCCTGAACAACGTTTTGCAAGTGCTTGGGGTGCCTCCCCTCACAATAACTCCCATCACCTTTTTAAACCTTTTTCACCACCAAGCAACCACAACCAGCCTTGTTGGCTGGTTATATCACCTTGTTTGGCACCAACATTACTCCTTCCAACCTTCTATATATACCCCCATTGGTCTTCCATTTTAAATGGTTACAAAATCTCAAAGGTTACCAAAATTCAAGCAAAAAAGGCCACACAAACCCTAATACACTTGATACTTCAACAACTCAAGCCATCTTCATACACTCATTTTACAAGCTCTACCTCCGTGTTCAATCCATTTCACTCAAGCAAAGGTATAAACACCTTCTTCTGCTTACTATTTTGATCCTTGAGCGGGGCTAGCAGGGCCAAGGCTAGTAATCGATACCAGTTCTGGCCCTAAAGTCAGCAGGGTTACAAGAATCGTGTGACTAGCACACCCACTCGCGCTGGACTCACACACGCGTGCCTATTATGGGCTGTACATGATGGTCCACGTGGGGATGGGATGCTGGTTATTTTCTATTTTATTGTATTATAAATCACTATGGTGCATGTTAAAAAAAAAAACTGATCTACTATTTTGTATGTAAAAATTCATAGTTTAGCTTAAATTGCTTAAACATTTGTTCTAGAATGCCTCTGGGTTGCTTCTGAGTATTTTTCAGTGCCAATACATGCAAAGCCAATTCCTGGAAGTCCAGTCAGAACATGCGCGCATCTATCCATGATTGACGCGCTAGTCATCTCATTTCCAGTGACTGGTTCTTGCATGGGCAACTTGGCCTCGAGCCATGTTTAAATACCCCCACTGTTTAGGGGTTGTATTTCAATTTTATTCATACTGTTTGGAATTATTATTTATGTCTATACATATAAACTGCTTGGTTTGCCCCTGGGTGGGCACTTGTCCTTCTAGAGCCTAGAAGGGGATAAAATTCAATCTGTGTTGAAAGATCAACACTCGTGCATTTGTATGGCTTTGGCACGCACTGGTTAACTTGCATGCACGTAGATCCATGCATGCAAATTGGCCACTGTTTGCGTCAAAATTCATACAATGCGCTGTGTTGATATTTTAAATCACAGTGTTGGGTTTTATTCCATTTATTTTTCAATATTTCACCCATCTATGTTATTTTGATCACATCCTGCAAGCTGTTACTATTTTAATCCCCGATTAATTGTTTTCCCGCCCTAATTGGCTAAAAAATTGATTAATAAAAGAAGAATCACAAATATTTTCACAAAATGCCTAAGTAGAGACCAATCTCCGGATTGGGCAAGATGGGTGCCTTAAAACTCTTTCCCTCTCATAACCTGGCTCCCGAACCCATATATGGTTATGTCAGACTAGTTCTTTCACTTTTTCAAAATAAACAGCGCGTCAATTGCTTCAAAATACGGTTCCTTGGGTGTCCGACCTTCAAACCCGAGTGGCGACTCTATATTCCGAGGGCTTGCTTCCCCGCTCGTGCTCCCTCAATCTGGGCCCTCGCCATTGGGAAAATGGAATTTCCTCAGGGCATGCTTCCCACACCCATCATAGGCGGCAATCGGGTGATTCCCTTTTTGATATACCACTAGGTACAAGTGACTGTGGTGTTTGTTGGAACCCCTAACAAAGCCCGTGACATACTGGGATATTAGGTGAACTCAACAAGGTTGCCCGCTCGATGAATATGATAAAAGAATTAGATAAAACAAGTATTAATCCTACGTCGAACTTTCTAGTTATGGCTCTCAAGTCCCCAGCAAAGTCGCCAAAAATTGTAGACACCTCCCAAATTGGGCATCGCCATATAATAGATCAAGTTTATTTGCTTTCCACTTTATAAACCAATATCGTGGATATTCCCATGGCTAGAAATATCGCCACACGATAACGGTTATCATCAAAACAGAGTCGCCATCTAGTTTATAAAAACTAGGAAAAACAGATAGAGATTCTGGGTACAAGAGCCAAGAGTATAATAAGCGGAAGGTGTTAGGCACCCCTCTTCATCCAGTCGTGAGACTGACCCATATTCGTTTGACATAGGATATATATATATATATATATATGCATTATTTAATTCTGAACAAGTAATCTATTTATTAGCCTTTAACAGTTAATAGATGAGCCGAGACAGTAATTAAAGCATGCATCATAAATAAGCAGAACACAACAAACTGTTCTAGGGAAATGGATCCCGCGTCTGGTGAATGGATGTCACGGCCGAGGGATACTCCTGGATCAATGTATCGGCCGAAGGATCGAAGACCCAACCGATGTTCTTCCTCACACCAGACTAAATGATTAACAGTAAATCAAAACGCTATGATTAATGTATAAAAGCATGAAATAAACCAAACCAATGGCCCCTGGGCCTCACCACCTTGATCCCTCAGTTGCTTGATTGCTTTGGATTGTTGGTGATTGACTGATTTACTTCTCGAAAACCCTAGGGTTAGGGTTTGTACTTCGGGGGTTTGATCGTCAAATTGTGGCTGCCTTAAGAAGGTAGGGCTTTTGTAGGGGAGATATGAGAGAGGGTTTTTGTAGAATTTTGTGGCTAGAGAGGATTGATTGTGATGTATATTGTGATGTATTTTGGAACCCTAAGTGCCTCTTTATATAGGCAATTTGTGACTCACTCCGGCCAATCAAATGGCGTGAATCAATAAGGTAGTATAGGGTAATAGGGTCTCTAGACAAAATCTACTTCGTAACCCGAACACATCGGAAAAAGGCTGCTAGAGTTTTGAGAACGGATCAAACGTTTGATAGAACATTCCAGAATCTAGAAAATAGACGATCTGGCAGCCGAGTAATGGATGTGGCGATCGAAGAATTGATTTGGCTACCGAGGAATCAATCTCTCAGGGAGATTTTCAAACAACATGTTTCACGGGTGAAAGAATGAAGTTGAGGCCGTGAGATAGATCTTATGGCCGGCAGAAGGATTCTCCTAGGATACTATATTTCTATCTGAAAGGCTATATAGCTCTGAATTGGGTCCTCTAAGTGGCTAAAAGTACTCACCAAAAGTCCATGGGTTTACGAGAAGTCAATCAGCAATCACTGTATCCATTCATTATCGGGATGGTCCCCAATGTGTGATTTGAAATAATCGTTAGGCCAAATTGGGGTGTCTACACTTACTTTTGCTTGGGTTCTTGGATTACCAAACGAACATTTCTCACAAGAGGGTTTCTGTGTGTTGAAAAGGAATTTGGTGGAGATATTTTTCTGAGTCTCTTTTGTGTTTGTACTTTCATGATGGGCAAGCTAACTCTAAGTGTTCTTACGGAGATAGCGTCTTCTTTCTAAGTTTTGACAAAAACATAGTTCTAAGCAATCAAAGCTCGTCCTTTCTTTCCTTCTTGTTAACAACATAATGACTTTGATTCTTAAAATCCCCTTTCTTTGGCAAAGAGATTGTAGTGTATGGCTTTTGCAATTTTAGAACCAAATCATTTAATAAGCATATCATAGAAGAGAAAATGGGAATTCATTTAGCTATAAAAAACAGAGGCCCAAAACATGTCCTAGCTTGATTTAGAAAACAAAAGTAATGTTTGATGTTTTTGCCATGTCACAACTTTGCAACTACTGCAGCATCTCGAGGTTGGCTCCTTTTTCCTTGTCTTTCACAGTTTTATACTCTTCTTCACCCTCTTCTTTGCCAAACAGAATCTTCAAGTCAAACCCAACTAGCACCTCGATCCAGTCTTCGGGGACGGGAGGTGAGTTCGTGGGTTCTTCTTCCATGTCATTATCAGTCCATTCTTGATCAAAGAAGATTTGCATCCCAGGATGCCTTTGCTTGGTGGCTCATCCTCCCATGTTTCTGCAAAACCACAAAATGGGAAGTCTTCACCTTCTCTTACAAACCAACCGTTAAGCGTTTTTGGGATCACTAATGCCTTTTCCTTGACTATGTTTCCTCTTGCCTTAGCCTTTTCTATGATTTCTTTTCTCTTTTCCTCTATTTCAGTCTCTATTGGGGTGTAGCCAAGACCAAAGGCGTATTGATTATGTGGGAATCAATCATTTGTGGGATGCCTTGTGATCTTTTGCCTAAACCCAATCCAGGAAAGTAGTTCTGCTTTTTCATCATCCATATGGCAGGGGTGCTTACGTAGAAACTTATTTCAGCCATCAAAGCATGCATGACAGTAGCTTCCTCAAGACTGAACCCAGTAAGAAAGGTTTCCTCAGTCCCCACTTCTTGCATAGGTGTGTCGGAATGAGTTTGAATCGATGATTCCTTTGGAATGGTCACGATCCTTCCGTCTACTGCAGACTTAACTTTTTGATGTAAAGTGGAAGGCACTGCCCAAGTGTCACGTAGCCAAGGCCTTCCCAGCAAGAGATTGAAGGTGGCAGGTATGTCCATGACATGGAATTCCACGTCTCTCTTTATCTTTTCTACTTCAACTGGTAGGGTAACACACCCAACCACTCTTCTCTTTGAATTGTTGTGTCCCCTTACACCTTGGCTTGAAGGACATATGCTGGTAGTGTCTATTACCAGCTTGTTAAGGGTTCTTTAAGGGCACACATTCAAAGCGGATTCGTTATCCACCAAAACCAACAGGATCCACTTAGCGAGACACTTGAGGGAGATGTATTGGGGTTTGTTGTGTGCAAGACCTTAACAAGAGGCAGATCCTTGTTAGTGAAAGCTATCATTGGTATGGGGGCTTTGGATGCCATTATAAGACCCACCAGATCCCCAGGGTGATGTCAATGGGAACCTTGGCTTTTCCCAGAGTTTTGAAAAAGGAATTAAAGTGTTCATAAGAAGACATGAGCAGTCCCCAGATAGAGATATTAGCTTGGATTTTCTTTAGTTGTCTTAACACCCTGTCTTCCTCAGGTTATATCCATTGGCTTTCCTCTTCCTCTTCTTCCATTACTCAGGTTGTGGCCGAGCCTTCTCCACTAAGTTTGGGAGGTTTGTACAATCTTCCATTTCGGGTGAGATGACCTATTTCTTCTTCTTGAGTGCCCCAAGGGTCAGCAGGCTCAATTCTCTTGGTGTCCCAATCGCTAGGCAGGGCTTGGCTCATTTCCAACCACCAATTCCGATTGTCAATCCCATAGATGTAGGGGAAGTTGGACTCTTCATCCGTCACAAGACACCCATTATTTTCAAGGAATGTCAAAGGATGTAACGACACTGATTTTAGGTAAATAAAAAATTTCGTTAAATATTTGAATTTTATTTTAATTACTTGGAATTTGCTTTTAAAATTCTTTTTTTATTACTAATAATCCGTTATAATTAGATTTAAGACTTATAGAATTAAATATCTTTGCACCGAATGATCTAGTCCCTTTCTAAAGACAAGTATGCTTGTAGCAAATGTAATAAAATCTTAAATTATATTTCTTGGCTAGAAATCCTACTTGACAAGTAGAATTAGCTTCCAACCGATTAGTTAGAGAAACCTAACTACCATTTCACCTAGTTAGATTCTCCTAACCCTAGGTGAACCATTTTAACCATTTTTGAGCCTTGTGAACCCTCCAAACCCTAAATGAATCACTAGACCATGGGAAGTAATCATAATGCTTCCAAAAGTGGTATACTTAGGCTTGCCATGCATGCAAACCTAAGGATTATAGCCCTAAACCTAATTACCCTCCAAGATTACTTTCCTAGATTTTCTTAGGTGTATATACACATATTAAGCCTACCATAAGCATGCCTATATACATATATGTAGACTTTCTAGGAATATCTTAACCATTGGACAATGTTTTGTCATTGAAAGCCTTACCATAATCATTACCTTTCTTTACTAGACTTAGTAAGGCTACTTAGACCTAAGTATACTTGGTTATATATATTTATAGACATCACAGCCTATTATAAGCATGCCTACATACTTAGCTATACACTTTCTAGGAAAAGACTTATCCATTGGTCAATAGACTACACTTGAAAGCCTTAACTTTTATCATCACCCTTTCCTCCTAGGCCTAATAGGACTACTTAGTATTAAGTATACCTATAGATATATATACATACTTACATGGTACAAGAGAGAGAGAGGGAAAGAGAGAGGCCGAGAGGGAGAGAGAGAGAGAGAGAGAGAAGTGTGTATATGTGTGTGCATGTGTTTATACACTCCCACGAGCTACCTCTTTAGCCCTTAAGCCTAAATCACTACTTTACAACCCATTTTTTTTACTACTTTAAGCATAAGATCTAGCCTTTAATCATCCTAGAAAATAACTTACAACCTAATCTAGGATGGACTAAACATGGAAGATTACACTTTTTAGCCTAATCATCCTTGCCTTAGACTTGTAAGACTTGCTTGGATAGGGTATGATTACCTAGGATTTTCTCTTAAAAGCCTTGAGATCCTACATGATTATATAGCCTTATGCCTAAAAAATGGATTGACAAGTGAGGGAAAGCCTTAGCATGCGGCTTGCCTGGACAAGACAATGGAGCAAATCCATGGGAGAGAGAGAGAGAGAGAGAGAGAGAGAGAGAGAGAGGAGCCCAACATTTTGCTATAAATAGGACCCCCCTCATGCCATTCAACTCACACCTTCAAACCTTCCAACTTCTCTATCTAAAAATCCTTGTGTTTGTTCTTTGTTCTTTCTTGTTCTTGGTGTTCTTGAGTTCTCCAAGAAACTCATCCAAGGCCGCCACTAAACCACCATTCGACCACCTTTTTGATCCAAAAAGTTTAGTAGTTTAGACAAGAATTAGTTTCAAGAGAAAAAGAAAGTCTTATCTTTTCTCTTTCGAAGCTACGGTAAGCTTACCGTAGGAAGTCACTCCGTTCAATAGCCGACGTGCTCTTTCCATAGCCGTACCTACCGCCAAGAAGAATAGTAGAATATTTCTACTCACTTTCTCTAGTAAAAATTATAGTTTTTTTTTTGTTGTGTTTAAAAAAAATGCATGTTAAGTTAAAGTACTAAAATTATCTAGCAAACTTGTTCTACTAAAACTTTGAAATGAGATATGATCATGTACAGTCCCGTACACACTATCTATAAGTATAAATAAAAATGTGTATAATGTTTGGATTGTCTGAAATGCATGAGAACTTGAAAAGTGTTTTACTAAAGGTTTGAAAAGAAATGACTGTATTGAATAACTCGACTTTATTTTCCGGAGAAACATATGTAATTTTGAACTTCTCAAAAAGAAAGAACGGATTTCAAAACGTAAGAAATAATAGTTTGATTGAAAGTATTCGTATTTTGATCTTTGGATAGTTATGAGCATGTATATATGTTTACTAGGATTTCTTGTTTTGATGTGTGATAAAGCATAAGTGGTTTCCACTCCAAATGTGTCCGTCCACGTGACACTATGCTTTAAGTGTGTGGTAATTATTGAATGTGATTCCGTAAACATGAGCATGATAAAGTAATATAGAGTTGGATGATCTTGCTAGTTTAGTTTTCAAGATTACAATGAATGATTTATGATTGCTTATGTGAAAAGTCCTACCGTGGAGTCAATACATGAAAACAAGACATAGAAATTGATAAAGTAGAAACATGACACTTAGGATGTTGTTAATGAAAGGTATGTTGAGAAGAAAATGTTTTGAAAACCGCAATGTGGCTGGAGGTGGTAGCACATTATGTGGTGTGTGTGCCAATGGGAATCCGGAGCGGCGGAACCATTGTGAGGATACTCGGGAACCCGGAATGGCTAAACCGAGATTAGGTGTGTGGCTTGATTATCCGCGGAGAGGAGCCAATGCAAATTGTGTGCCAATGGGAACCCGGACGGCGGAACCATTGTGAGGATACTCAGGAACCCAGAGCGGCGGAACCAAGGTTGGGTGAGTAAAAACGATTTTGGAAATGTTGATTTGGAAAAAGAAAAGTGAAAATGATGACACAGTCTACGAAAATGTTGCGTATGAGAAACTCAGATTTCACGGACACTAATGCCATTTGAATAGTGAATATGCATGTGTTACTGTTAAAGTTATGTACAATTTAGAAATCGTTGAAATTGCATGAGCTACTAGTATACTACTTATATGCCCTATTGTTTATAAATATGGGTTAGTGGGTATGAGATTATTCTTCTAAGCTCTTGTAGCTCACGGTGTTACCTTTGGTGACCCTGACATATTATACTAGGGGCGACGCTGGTATAATGTGTTAGACTTTGCAGATGAGCAGGGTGAACTCTACACCTTGGAAGCTTTCGGAGCCGAGGAGCTGGCTAGGATGGAGGAGCTGGTGGAACAGTAGTTAGGAACCCTAGTTTTCCTCCCTTTGTTGAATAAATGTACTTTTGTGAGAATTATGTTGTAATAATGAGCTAGACTCTATTTAGATTCTCAATAAAAATGTCTATTTAACGTTCCCAAAATTTGGGGCGTTACAACATCGTGTCAGATCTCTAGGTTCAAAACCTCGGCCATGGGTAGTTTGGGTAGACCATTGGATAGTTCGACCGTTGCACAAACATGAAATGAGTTTAAGTTTACCGTCCCAAATTGGATGGAATCCTGAAAAAACAATCTTCGGATTGAAGCAAGGTGTGAAAATTGGCAGTCCCACCGAGCTGGGAATTCCTAAACAATTGGGTGATGACTTAAATCAAGGATTGAATGTGAAACTTAGAAATAAGTTTTCTCTAAGAGTTAATAAACCTTTGCCTTAAAATATTACTAATTGAGGTTAAAAATCTTTCCTTATAGATGAACCACTTAGTCAACCGGTTAGCTGGAGCTCGCCAACTCAAAAATGCCATAGAAACTATGACAACCCAACTGGTGGAGGATCCCAACTAAATTGTCGTTATACTCGCAGAAATACGAGATTTCAAGAGAGTGCAGTAGAATACCCCTGTTCCCGTTGAAGAGGATCCCTGGTTTCTTGAAATGTTTCCAATCCTGTAAGCCTTCTAAGTGCTATTCGGTGCCCTATCCCCGATGCAAAACTTTGAGGTTGGTGATGGGGAGGAAGAAATCGGTGACGAGGGGGACACCAATGAGATGACTAAGGAAGAAAACCTGATAGATGAAGGGAATCTCGAAGAGGACGAGGCTCCAAAAGACCCATGAAAGCCAAAGATACTACTTAGGAGCACCTAGAATAAATCTAGTAACCGTTGTAATCCTTCGGGATGTAGGATGTTGAAGATTAGGATCACCGTTGTCTATTTTTCCTAGGTTGTACTCGTACTATATTTGATAATAAAAAGGCTTATTTTAGCTACTACTTATTCTTATATGTTGCTTTTAATACTTTATCCGTATTCAAGTACATGCTTATCTTTGTGTCTGCCTACGCCTTACACCATTAAGTCTAAAATATAATTCTCCTTATTATTATAGATGTCGAGCGTGCGACAAGGAGGATGCCCACCGTTCACCCCATGAGTCTTGGCCGGCTACCGGTCGTTTCTGGCACCCGAGTATACGGGACCAACACCCCCACTTGAGGATAACCTGGAACTATACTGTAACGCCCCTAATTTTGGGTATGTTAAATAGACAATTTTATTGAAACTTCAAAATAGAGTCTAGCTCATTATTACATCACAACCTCCATAAGAGTACTTTCATTACAAAAGGGAGGGAAACTAGGGTTTCCTAACTATAGCTCCGCCTGCTCCTCCATTCTAGCCAGCTTTTCAGCTTCAAAGGCCTCCAAGGTGTACAGCTCACCTTGATCATCTACAAAGTCTGACACAGTATACTAGCGTTGCCACCAGTATAATATGTCAGGATCACCAAAGGTAACATCATGAGCTACGAGAGCTCAATAGAATAATCCATACCTACTAATCCTTTAACTTACACACATTAGATCATAATATTAACGATTTCCACGAAGTACATGCATATCTAACAAAAACAGTTAACAATGACGCATCCACATTCGCTAATCAACTATCGTTGGTGTCCATGATTTTTGAATTTCTCCTACGCAACATTTCGTAAACCGTGTCACTGGTTTCACCTTTCATTTACCAAATCAACACTTCCAAAATTATTTTAACACACCCAACCTCGGTTCCGCCGTTCCGGTCTCCCGAGTATCCTCACAACGGTTTCGCCGCACCGGGTTCTCATTGGCACACAAAATTTGCATTGACTCCTCTCCGCGGATAACCAAGCCACATTACCAATGAGGCTACCACGTCTGGCCCCATTGGCAATCTTCACAATGGGCTACAAAGTTCGACCACATTGCGGTTTTCGCAATCCACATGATGGGCTACCTAGTCTGGCCACATCACGGTTTCAATACATGCAATGAGCTACCAAGTCCAACCACATTGTAGTTTCAAAACATATCTTGTCATTAACACACCCTAGGTGCCATGTTTCTACATTCTCGATTTCTGTGTCTCATTTTCATGCAACGACTCTGCGGTCGGGCTTTTCACATATGCAATCATAAATCATTCATTGTAATCTTGAAACTAAACTAGCAAGATCATCCAACTCTATATTAATCATCATGCTCAAACCACAACTTAAAGCATAACGCCACATGTACGGACGCCTTTGGAGTGAAAATCACTTATGCTTTACAACAAGACAAGTAATGCAAGCAATTCATGTATACATGCTCATAACCATCCTAAATATCAAAATATGAATACTTCTACCAAACGATAAAGTCTTATCTTTTGAAAATCGTTCTTTCTTCCTTTGTGGGGAGTTCAAAACAACATATGTTTATTAGAGTAAAAGTCAATTATTCCAACTTGCTCATACTTTCATTAGCGAAAATAAGTTTGTTAACTATCATGCATTCCAAACCTTATAGGTGATAGATAACCTTATATACTTAAAGAAAACGGTTAGGGACATTCTACGTATACTTAGAGATAGTGAGGATGGAAAAATCTACCGTTCTTCTTGGCAGTAGGGCAGCTACAAAAAGGTAAGTCGGTGGTCGAACGGAGTAACTTCCTACGGTAAGCTTCCGGTAGCTTCGAAAGAGAAAGGTTTCTCTCGAAACTTGTTTTTGACTAAACTACTAAACGTTTATGGATCGAAGGGTGGTTGAGTGGCAGTTTAATGGCGGCCTAGGATGAGTTTCTTGAATAACTTAGGAAGAACTCAAGAACAAGGAAGAACTAGGAAAAACAAAGTAAGCACACAAAGATTCTAGAGAGAGAAGTTGAAGGTTGAAGGTGTGAGTTGCATGCCTGGACAAGGGTCCTATATATAGGAAAAATGAAGCTTCTCTCTCTCCCTCCCTTGGCCGAAATCTTTCTCTCTCTTTTTCCCATGGATTTGCCTCATTGTGTAGTCAAATCACATGAAAGCATGCCATGCCTTGTCATCCAATTTTTGGTCCAAAATCTAGGTTATTATAAAGGGTTTTTAGTCTATTCTTGTACTTGGAAGAAAGAACAAAAAAAGTCTGGAATAGGTTGTCATGTGGTACTTAGGTTGACTGTGGAGTTTGGTTTGATTTGGCTAGCTAAATCTTATGTGTACTTTTTGGATTTTAGCAAGACTTAGTTCTATTACCCAAGGGATAAACTTTTCCCTTGCAATTATTGTCCAAAGGGAAAAGAGGTAATGATGATAGGTATGGTCTTGAAATGACAAATCATGAAGGGTTTTTGGCATGTCTTGTCCTAGAATAGGTTGCTTGCAAGAAAGAACAAAAAGAAAGACTAGAAATGGGTTGTCAAAAGTACTATGTATATATAGACATATATAGGCATGCTTAAAATAGCCTAAAAGGTACATATGTACCCATATTTATGTAAATATAAGTACATAGGCAATCTAGGAAAGTGACTTTGGTGGGTAACTTAGATTTAAGCCTATTAGTCAAAGGGTGGCATTTAAGTTAGCTTCTTTTGGAAGTAAGGTGATAGGATTTGGTTTTGACTTGTCTAGTCAAATATATATATATATATATATATATATATATAAACACACACACACACACACTGGCAAGTTTTGTTTTATTAACCAAGGGATAAAAATTTTCCTAACATTTATTATCCAGTGGGTAAAGGGATAATAATGTAGAACAAGGTTTGAAATGACAAGTCATAGAATATAATATGATTACTTCTTAAGGTCCAATGGTTCAGTTAGGGTTTGGAGGGGATCACAAGGCTCAAAGATGGTCAAAAAGGTCCACTAAGGTTAGGAGAATGTAACTTGGCTAAATGGTAACTAGGTTTCTCTAACCAATTGGTTGGAAGCTAATTCTACTTGCCAAGTAGGATTTCTAGCCAAGAAATATAATTTAAAGATTTTATTTTACTCATTAGGAAAATATACAAGTGCTTCAATAAGCATACTTGTCTTTAGAAAATGACTAGATTGTTTGGTGCAAAAAGATATAATTTTATAAGTTCAAATCTAATTATGACGGATTATTAGAAATTAAAAAGAAATTTCAAAAGCAATCCAAGTAATTAAAATAAAATTTAAATATTTAATGAAATTTTTATTTACCAAAAACCAGGGTCATTACATATACGAAGTCCCAATTTCCTATGTGGCCCCCACCAGATGTGACCCCCGAATACCTTCCACCTGCCGAAGTCCTTGCCCCACCTATTGAGGACTTTGAGTTACCATTTGAATTGGAGACTGACCCAGAGCTGGAAGCTGCCATACTGGACCTCTCCCCGTACTACCTAGAACCGTTGGAGGAACCACCCATCCAGACTATAGAAGAGCTACTCGCGCAGGAACGTGAGTATCTTGTTAGAACTGAGACCTTCGCTGAAAGGAACTACAAGAAGTGGTTGAGAGAGATTCATGGAATCGATCTACCCTAAAGTGTAGTAATAACTGCATAGAATAAGCCTGACAACCTGTAGGACCATGTAGTAGTAGTATGTAGGATCGTTTCAACTTGTACTAGGAAAAATCTTATCCTTGTCCCTACTTGCCATTATAGTGGAACTCTATGCTTATGATTGTATTTTTCTACTTATCTATGGAAAGCTTGCTTTATCTAAAAGAGTATTGCTGCATACTACTTGATACACTTAAAAGGAATCACCATTTGCAAAAAGAAAATTGTTTAAGTAGACTAAAACTTCCCCTTTCAATTTCCACTCGTAGATGGTGAACACACGCAACGGATTGGGATATGATAATGGAGGACCCTATAATGCAAACCCCGACCTAACCCAAATCAGGCAAGCATTCATAACCGCCTTGAACGCCAACCGCCAAAACCAAGACCACAACGATAGACCAATGACCCGAACCCAAGCGATGAAGGAATTCTGCAAACGCCGATCCCCGACCTTTCACGGAGACACCAACCCCATCGTAGCCGAGACGTGGCTGAAAGAAGTCAAGGTGATTCTTGGAACCTTAAGAATTAGCCTGGATAGAGATCGAGTGGCACTGGCCACTTACCAGTTGAAAGGAGAGGCCTGCTATTGGTGGGACCTGATGGAGGCAACCCATACCATAGCCACCATGACTTTTGCCAAGTTCAAAACTTAGTTTCTCAACAAGTACTTTCCCATGCTTCTTCGCCTAGCCAAGGAACAGGAGTTCCTGAATCTGAAGTAAGGAATGCTGACTGTGACCCAGTACGCGGCCAAATATGAGGAACTGTCCCGTTACGCCCTAAACTCCATACAGATGGAAGACAAAAAGGCAAAGAGATTTGAGTGGGGGACTAACGACTACTCGAAGGGCTGTGGTGGCTCAAGCTTTTACCACCTATGCAGAAGTGGTGAAGTGTGCCCTCTGGCTAGAGAGTGAGGAAATGGACTTCAAAACCCGGTGGAGGAAGGCGACTTGCAGCACTGGTGGACTAATCCGAACCCAACCACCTAACAACCGTGGACCCTACCCCACCAAACCCACTAACCTACCTCAAAGCAACCAACCCTGGAAGACTGCTACACTAGGACGTGGCGAACCATAGAGGGGTAGTCGGGACACAGCAATAGTTCAGTGCTACAATTGTCAGGCTATGGGCCACTATAAGCGCGACTGCCCCTAACCTCAAAGGGGGAGGAATGAGGGTTTTGGAAATCAGAAAGCTCAACAACCTAGACAGGCAGATTTTGTGGAGCAAAACCCAAGAGGCCCATCTCATCACTAGAATGGATAGAATAAGGGAAAGCAGCCCATGGGAACCCAGCAAGGCACTGGAAGGCATATCTTTATGCTGCAGGCTGAGGAACAAGAGCAGGATCCCTCTGTGATCCAAGGTATGCTACTATTGTATAGTACTTGCATACAAGCTTTGTTTGACTCTGGAGCATCGCATTCATTTATATTTGTTGTCTGCATATCTGCACTAGCACTAAAAACAGAACCCCTAAGTATGAGTATGAAAGTAATGTCACCGTTAGGGGGGAGTATAGCTGTTAGTCTAGTGTGTAGAGGGTGCGAACTAGAGTAGCCAACCTGCGTCTGACCTACGGTTATAGACTGCTATCAGAAGACAGTGACAGTGTATACCCCTGAAGGGACTCGTTTCCGATTTAAGAGGGATAGACTGACAGCGAATTCGACGACAAAAAGATCCAAGTGGTAGAATCAACTGTTTGGATGGCTAGCTAGTCTCCAAATGGAAGAAGCAGACAGGATGGAATTGGTATTACCACACATTATTTTGCGAGTACGCCGATGTTTTCCCTGAAGAGTAACCCAGTACTCTTCACCGATATCACTCTGGTCCAAATCAGCCTTGAGACCTTGACCTATTTGTCATCCATCAGGTTGTGGATCTTCATACTCTAACTCGACTTGGTCTAGTTCAGGCTGGTAGAAGAGTGCGAATAAAGAGCAACCATCCAGAGGATCAGCCTGTGCCGCATTCCATTCTCCTTCCCACTGGTTTAGCCATATCTGATTGCCCTGAGGGTGTGCGGGAAATCCCATGTTGTATTGCTCAATCCAATCGGTACAAAACTCCTCCCATTCCCTAGCCTTGTCCTCCATGGCCCATCCGGCTGCCATCATGTTCACGCTTGGCTCAGAAGGAAAGGGTACGACTGGTCTAGGGTTGTTGGCTGAGGTAATATGGTTAGTGGGGTTGAATATGGTGGAGCTGAGAGTTATCTGGTTTACTTGAGGGTTGGAGTCATGTTTAGGCAAAGAGTTGGTAATGACATTGGGCTTAGTAGGTGGGGTTGGAAGGGTACCATTGTCCACCAAATCTTGTATCGCATGACAAAGGCGATAACAAAAGTCAGTGTAATGGCCGGGCATCTGGTGGTATGCACAGAAAACGTTGGGGTTATGGCTGGGGGGTGGATTTTGAAGAAGTGGAGTTGGGGTTAGAGGCCTGAGATGATCAATTTTGACTAACTTCTCCAATACCGAGAAAAGTGGTGCCTCGAAATTGGCGAAGTTATAGGTTTGGTTGCGGTTTCAGGGTCTTTGAGGGGTTTGCACTTGGTTGACATCATTGATGTGATTGGAGCTTTGGGCAGAGGCGTTGTTACTGGCAGAAGTTACGTTAGCGTAATTGTTACCGCCAAACAGAGCAATGTTGTTTCCAGTGTATGCACGGGGTTTCGACTTTGAGGTTGAGGTAGAGGGGGAGGTGTCACTTCTAGGTAGAACACTCGTTTGGAGGGCTTCTTCGATGGCCAGGCCGGAATCATAGAAGGTTTTGAAGTTCACCCCCTGAACCAATACAAGGTTTTTGGCAAAGTCCGACTGTAGGTTGCGGGAAATGATGCTGATTTGGTCCTTTTCGCTCGGGCGATCGGTCATGAGAGCTGCCTTGGCCGTCCATCTCTGGATAGAGTCCGCAAAAGACTCATCTTAGTTGATTCCAATTCCCGGGTGGTCATCTTGAGCTGGGCATTGTAACTATACTGAGCGTTGAAGGCAGTGCCAATATCTTCCCACGTTCTTCTTTTGGCAATGTCGAGTGATAAGAACCATTGGAAAGCGGGGCCGACGAGAGTCTGTGGGAACAATTGAGCCATTGCATCTTCCTCGACACTGTGTAGTTTCATTGCACTATGATAAGCCAGCAAGTGAGTTTTCGGATCTCTGGTCCCGTCGAACTTTACGAAGTCGGGCATCTTAAATCGTTCGGGCAACCTTGCATTCGGGAATGGGAAAAGGTGATCCATGTCCAGCCCTCCTGCTCCTTTCCTTTTAGATTTAGAGACTGCTTCTTCCAGTTTTGTCATCTTGGCGATCAACTCAGCCATTTCTGGGCTTGAAGCAGGATTTTCGACCAGAGGGACCTCTTCGGCAACGATTTCCCGCTCTCACTTTTCACCGCCTTCCCCTCCTGCTACAAGAGGAAGTCGCTCTTCGATTAGGGTGTGAAGATTGGCCATGGAGGCGTCGGCCTGGTCGGCCCTTTGCTGCATGATGGCTAGGTTGTACTGGAAATCTGCCAACATAGTAGAGAGATTTGGGGGTGGAACATCTGCCATGGCTAGAGCTTCTGTCTTAACAAGTTTCGACGATGCAAACGGAGATGGAGTAGACGGAGGGGACTCGTGTGGAGTAGTCGGTGGCGAATCCTCCCTTGACAAAGTGCAAACCAGAGCTTCTGTTGTGACCAACTGAAAGACGAACCCCAAATCAAATCTTCAAACGGACCTGGTGGACTATCCCAAGTAGGTTTGGCTCTTGATTTCGAACCATTGCTCGGCATGGCTAGACATCAAAGTATAAGAGCTTAGTGATAGCCTGCAACGATTTATCTCAAAAGAATTGACGAAATTGAGAAATGCTCATGTCAACGTCGTCGGTGTCCTCCTAAACTCTACAACTAAAGAGAGTCCATCTCATAACATTCTAGCGTTGCCGAGAATCCTCGAATAATCTTTCTGACAATGTGTTCTTATTTGAATTGACTCGTGCTAAGAGATATCAAAATAGACTAAGTCTTCGAATATTCCGCTTTCAAAGTTTCAACTTTTGGAATTGGAACAACTTGGCATTGATGACATGATACTTTTAACCGATGTGGCGTAAGCAGCACTATGCCGGAGCCCGAGTGGTGTAAGTGATTAGCACTTTTAACCTGGGTGGTGTAAGTATCACGGCATTGTCTCCATTGTCCCTGGTTTTCTGTTTGAAACTTTGATCGGGCTTTTTAGACAAGGACCTAGAAGATATCGATTTCCCAAAGCCTCGCTGATCCAAGGACTTAGGAGAACTGGTAACATGCAACATCGGGATGCATGATTCGTCATCGGGCCAAGGCAATGTCGAACGAACATGAGACAGACGCTACAAGAGACATCCTAAAAGCCGCCCTACCATGCTCCTACGCGAGCCGGTATGAATGTATGTACAGGCATGCGATAGGGAAAGCAGTAACACATAGACAGTATATAGACACATGGAAAATAATGAAATTTTGGGCATTAAAGGGCCAAAACTCAAAATTCTCCTAAATATGCGAAACCGACACTTTTGTAAGACCATATAGATGTACAATGACCTATACGAATCGACAAATCTGGGAAAAACATCTCAAGGCGAGAAATAAACCGAAAAATGCTAAAAATGCCTCAAAAACGGATATAAAACGCCAAAGATGAAAAATTTTGGTCCCGAACTGAAACCGACACCCCGACATAGTCACATTAGATCAATATGATAGATACAGCATGAGAAAACTTGGCAAAAGTCCTCGGAATGGATTCCGACCCTCCATTTGAACTTGAAACGGGCCATTGGAGGTCCAAAATCTTTGTTAAGCGCAACGTTTGGAATCCGATGCTTCGACATAGTCCCAAATACCATTCATGTATTACAGGAACCACCAAATGACCAAAATAAGCCCAGAAACTGAAAACGGCAATGCGACGGTAGTAGCTGCTACAAACTAGGTTCTGGTGAGCCTTGTTGGCGTGCGCCAGTAGTTACTCGAGTACGCTAGTAATAGGGGATACATGCATGCCAGTAAGGGTTGGCGTACGCAGGTAAGGCCTGTTGTAGATCCACTTGTCTGACCAGCTGTCCTTTTTTAAGAAGCACCTTGTCTTCACCCCACACTATTTGAACATGGTTTCTGAGTATCAGAATGCAGTGTCCTTACTTACTAGGATTGTTTGGACACTAATACTTGGTTTTAACTTCAACATGAGAATCAAGGCTCATTTTTGCCTATAAATGAAAGGTGCAAGCATTGTTGAACCCATATTCTCACTACTCATATTCATCATTCTTTGACATCCTTGATGGAGAACCCACTCCCAACCTTAATCAAGCCTTGGCTAGTGCAATTTCTGACCATTGATTGGCTGAACTTCCAATCACATGGCCTTGCCTCATTTCGATACCTTCACCATGTGCCACTCCGTCTTGCGCTTCTAAGAGCTACTCTTAGGTTTTGGGACCCCCGATGTCCATGTCTTCCGCTTTGGCGATGATGAGATGTGTCCGACTGTCGAGGAGTTCCAAGCCTATCTTCGAAGCTTCTCATCTCATACACTTGTTGTCCCATCCTATCAAGTGAGTATGCCAGGGCTGGTAGCAACCTCACTCAACATTTCTCAAGGTTTGGCCGACACCTTACTTAAAGGTGGTCAAATCAACGTTCTCCGCCTAATTGAAGGGTACAGGCCCAATGGCTACTTGGATGATGATGCTGTGCAGGCCCGGTGCTGCTTTGCCTTAGTGATCTGTCTGTTGGCTGCTTACCGACTGGTTCCTGCCGATGGGCGAGTTAGTACTCTCTTGGTGAGCGTTGCTGCTCAGATGGGGGCTCGGAAGAACGTAGTGCCTTTTGTACTTGCAGAGACACTCTTGGGCTGAGACTTGATATGCATTGGTCAAACCAATGTTTTCAGTGGCAATCCACTTCTTCTTTAGGTAAACTCAATCAGCTCACCTTTTTTTGGCTTTCACACTTTCTCATTTTACCTCTACACTCGGCTCAGGTTGCTCCTAGCTTCTTACTTATTTTCTCGCTCAGGCTTTATCTGGCTCTTTACTTGTCTTTTCGCTCATGTAGTTATGGTTTTCGAACAAGATTGGGCTGCTCACCATTCGGAGCAAGGTTGGAATCTCTTTCCACAACGGATTCATCAAAGGCAAATGAGGTTCCCCGAGATGAATTTGGAAGAGTGGTATGAATTTCTGAGGCATATGCAGCCCGATGAGATTGCTTAGAAGTGCACTTGGTTGGATTGCCTGACATGGCCACTCATTCGGACGGGTTCGATAGGATGGTAATTGCTGGATTGACAAGGTTTACATTCTATATCCCCAGCTTGGCATATCCTAGGAGAACAATCGCAATAGCACCGGGAATTTTCGTCTTCCTAACTTCAATGCTCAAACACTCAATGGATACCAAAGGCGTTGGGGTCTTAGAGACATTCAAGCAGCAGATCCAGATTTTAGCCCAACATTAACAAATCGATACAAAAGATGGCTGAGAGCTTAGATAAGCGAAAGACAAAACATCAACTGACTTCGGAGCTAACTTTGTTGTATTTAGAATAAGCTATGAGCCATTAGGCTTCTCTAGCATTTTGTTCTGCTTTTCATGCTTCAAATGTTTTTAGGCTTTTATGCTCAGCTTATGTATTAGAAGTAGTAATTTGCAATAAAGTTGAAAGACGAAGGGTTTCCCCCTTCTGATTCTCCAATGCAGCTTGACTTGTTCTTGACCTTCTCGACCTTTGATATGTGCCAAAAAGCATCAACCATGGATCGACTTGAAAGATTGTGACTGAATCTCGAGGCGAGATTGTCTACGTGTCCTTTTTCAAGGAATCAGGTCAAAACATAGTTCAGGCAAAGGTTCACTTGTGTGTTTTACCTCTCCTTTTACGCTCTAACTTTTGCTTAGAACCGCCTTTTCAGGTTTCCGGTCTAGTGAGCTTTCGACTTTTTGCCTATTTGTTTTCGCCTAGACCGCCTCCTTAGGTTTTCGGTCTAGCAGACTACTCTAACTTTTGCTTGGAACTACCCACCCTTGGGGTTTTCAACCCAACAAGCTTCTCTCAGGGAAAAGCAACACTTGAATTGATCCATGTTGACCACGGTATTGAATTCATTACCGTCGAGATTGATGAGCTTAGCAGCACCTCCAGACAGGATGGTCATGATGATGTAAGGCCCAGAACACTTTGGTCGGAACTTCCCACGAGGATCAAACACTGGAGCACGGATTTCCTTCATAACCATATCCCTTTCGACCGAGTCTATGGACTTTGTCTTCTAATTGAATGTACGGGCAACTCTTTGTTGATACATTTGAACAAGATACAAGGCTCGAAGCCTTCTGAGCTTCTGCTTTCTGGCTTGGCATCCGGTAGCAAGGGGATTCGATGTTTTTTTTTTTTTCTTAGGATCAACGTCAGGTGTGCCTTTGTGAGACCATGCCAAGACGTCGATGGATTCTTCAAGCCTGTCTGACCGGGCAGAATGCTCATCTGGGGATAGCTTTGAACCAATTTGAACCATCCTGGGATCTACCTCATCTTTCAAGTTGATTGAAATTACATCTTCTTTTAATAGGCTAAGCATGCCTTTTGTCTTCCCTCTCGGCGAGGGAATATATTTCCTTGGGAATGATCCCATAGAAATCTATCCCTTCGTCATCAGGGTCGACACAGTTTATTCAAAAGCTAGCAAAGTACTCAGAAGCAGGATCATGCATTTCATAAAACCCTTCAGGGTTGCCAAGGACAGTTGACTCAAACTCAAAGTAAAAGCTACGACACGGACGTGGAGGGCCAAGAGGCACAAACTCCGACTTTGAGCTAGACTTACGCTCAACCGACCCTTTGTCAGATTCAGATGTGTCATCAATGCAAGTTAGACGTGGTGTGAAAATGCAATTTTTAATACTACCCTTGGCCTCCACAATAAGAGCGATAGGATCTTCAAGAGTGTCAGGCCCAAGCATTAGCACTTCAGCCTCTTCAGCATCGCCAACCAAACCTACTTGGGAGAACAGTTGCTCCAAGCTTCCCTGATTGAAAGTCTTCAGCCAATCAGTCTTTATTTTGATCTGAGCCGACTGCTTATTGAATTCCTCTTTAGCCAACTCCTCATCCTCACTATCAGACCAAGTGTCGGCAGCGAAAACCTCGAAACCAGGCAGCCAAGTACGAGTTTTCGAATCCCAAAACGGTTCGACCTATCCCATGTAAACAGTGCCTCCTCCTTCACATACAAAGTAACTGTCTGAGTTACCTTGAAAGGTTCGAGGCATTCCCATACCTTTCCTCTTCTTGGCATCTTTGGCAGGGGGAACATATCCCAAACCAAAGCGGCCTTTGGTGAAAGGAAAGATAGGGAAATCAGCGATCCCTTGCTGGTTGACCCTAAGTCCTAAGCCAGGCATATAAGACATCCTCTTCATTATCTCGAGGGCAGCTGAACTTATGATGAAATCGTCATCCATGGTGATGGCAAGGACTAAACCAGACGTGTCAAAAGAGAAACCTCCAAAATCGACATCCTCCTCCCCATGCTGAATTCCCAAAATCGGTGTTCCATCTTCAGTGTGCCAACGGATTCCAAAGTCCCCGCAGATTGTCAAAGTCCCAAAATTGAGTCCAAGCATGACTTTCTGGTGAAGAGTAGATGGTACAACCATGAAGTCCACTCTGTGAAGCCATGGCCTGCCCAGCAGTAGGTTAAAAGTAGTAGGAATGTCAACAAGATGAAACTCGACATCCATCTTAAAAACCTCAGCGTTGAGTTTGAGCATTAGCGTCCCTTCCACCACACGGCGAGTGCTATCGTAGACTTTGACTGCCAAGTTAGACGGTGTAAGATCCTTCTTGGTGAGACCCAAGCGGTAAGTGACCCTTAGAGGGCAAACATTGATTGCGAAGCCATTATTAATGAGAATAGTTGGCACCCAATTTCCTCTACATTTGATAGTAATGTGCAACGATCGATTATGACCAGCTCCATCAACAGGGAGGTCCTTCTCGATAAAAGTGACAGTGTTTCACTATGAGCGGCAATATGAGGGCAATCATAGCCTCCAAAGTAATGTCAGTAGGCACTGTGAGATGAACAAGAGCTAAAGACAACTTCTCACGATGCTCTTTAGAAGAACATATCAGTCCCTAGATAGAGATTGCAGCGAGGATCCGCTCGAGTTGCTTTTTAATGATATTGTCCTCCGGAGCACCACTTGGAACTACAGGAACGACAAGGGGAACGTTCCTGTAAGCAGCAAGACATTGCGCCTTTGAGCAGATGGGTTAGATGAGCTTCTGGCCTGAAGATTAGGAGGTTGGAAAATTCGACCATTCCTTATGACATTGGCAATGTCCCACAGAGAAGACATACTATCAAAATCCCATAGATCAGCAGGAACTTCTTCCAGCTTTTTTCCTTTGTCGACTGAAGCTACCGTTGATGACGCATCTTGCCCCAGAGCTAAATCCATTGTCAAATCCTCCATAACCAATCCTTCCCAAAAAGCAGGGTCTTGAGCAACAGCATCCTCAAAAGGTATTCCCAGGTTGGTAACAAATGGCACGTCCCAGAGACCCCCATCCACCAAAGCTAAGTGGACAGTCCAGACCTTATCACCAACAGTTACATCCATTACCATATCGGCATCCCAGAGATTAGCCGGTGGTGAGGCTTTACCAACATCGACAATTTCATCCACCTCCTAAAGGTGATCTAGCGGTGCTCCTTGTAAGACCGTGACATTGCAGTCATATCTGGGAGTAGAAATGATAGGGCAAGGTTACTCCATAGAGATAATGTCAAGAGTAGGGTCGAATTCATGGATACGACGATCAATTGTTTTTGAGATTGAGTTTACTAGAGGAGCATAGCACCGAGTGGACGATGCACATCGGGAATAACCTCCCCTGCTTAATAATAACTCTAGTACTCTTCATTGACAACGCTCTGGTCTAAATTGGCTTTAAGACCCAACTCTATCTTCCCCGGGTTGGTCCAATTCAAGTTGATGGTAGAGCATAAACAAAGATAGACCATCCAAAGGATCAGCTTGCGCCGCATTCCATTCGCCTTCCCATTGGTTTAACCATATTTGATTGACATGAGGGTGTAGGGAGGTATTCCCGAGCAGGTCCAAGAAGCACCCGAGCATGGAGCTTATGAAAGGTCAACACGATTGACCGGTGACACGTGAAGCCACTGTTCAAAATACCTTGTTCGGCTATGAGAAAGCCGAACAGGAGGAGAACCCCCTAAAGAAAGGAATGGTTCAGATTATTAAAGGACCAGTTACATGTGAGGTAACTGGCCCAGTCCCTTTGTTCGGCCATGAGACGGCCGAACAAGGAAAGAAGTCCTATTAGATGTTGAAGTAAAGAGAACATTCTGGAAGAGTCCAGAAGCAATAGTATTCCGTTAAAGGAATGAGATCCCGAGAATGTAGGATCTGTAAAAGATACCCAACAGGAATAGGATGTTCGGCTCATTAAGGAAAAGAGTCCTAAAAGGACTAAGGTAATGAACTGATAAGGGAACGAGAATCCAAGATATCCTGGGTTTCCTATACGAGGTAGGAAACCTAGGGCAATACGGATACTTGGACAGCAAGCATCTATGAATCTATAAATACGAGGTAAACTCAGAGAAAAGAGGTACGCAATATACTGCATTCATATTGCTTTCCTACTGATAATTAGGGTTCAATTGCTAGTACGTGATACTAACTTTGGCATCGGAGGGCCTTTGCCACGAGAGGCAAAGGTGCACTCACTCCCTGTCTGTTTTGCAGATTAAGTTTTCCGACGACAAATTAGGGTTCCGGCAAAGAGGTATAAATTAGCCGTAACAATCTGACACTGTCTAGAGCACTGGTAGAATTTCTCCACCTACAGAGGGTAAGCAGGGAAACCCATATTGTATCACTCAATCCAATCCTCAGAGAGCTCTTTCCATTCTTCGGCTTTATTTTCCATGGCCCAACCGGCTGCCATCATGTTAATGCTTAATTCTGAGGGAATAGGTACAACTGGTTTAGGGTGGTTTTCTGGGACAATATAGTGAGTTGGGTTGAATTCGGTGGAGCTTGGGCTGGTTTGAGTAGAGGCTGGGATATCTGGCCGATTTAAGGGTTGGAGTTGTGTTTGGGCATATAGTTGGAAATCACATTGGGTTTGGAAGGTGGGGTTTGGATAGTACCATCATCAATTATATCCTAAATCGCTTGACGGAAGCGATAGCAGGAATCAGTGAAATGGCCGGGCATTTGGTGGAAAGCATAGTAGGCATTGGGAATATGGCTTTGAGGTGGATTTTGAGGTAATGGGGTTGGAGTCAAGGGCCTGAGATGGCTGGACTTACTTTTCCATCACCGAGGACAGCGGTGCCTCGAAGATAGCAAAGTTCCAAGGTTGTTGGTTTCGATTTTAGATTTTCTGTGGAGCTTGGACCTGATTGGCATCGACAGCACGGTTGGAATTCTGAGCAGGGGCATTGTTTCCGCTGGAGGCTGCATTGGCGCAGTTGTTGCTGTCGAACAAAGCAATACTACTTCTTGTGTAAGCATGGGGCTTAGCTTTTTGGACTGAGGTAGAAGAGGTTGGCTCGCTTCTTGGCAGAACCCCAGTTTGCAGTGCTTCTTCGATGGCTAAGCCGAACTCAAAGAATGTCTCGAAGTTGGCTCCCTGAACCAACACAAGGTTCTTAGCATAATCGGGCTGCAGATTGCAAGAGATGATGCGAATCTGATCCCTCTCACTCGAACGATCTGCGAAGGACTCCTTTGCATT
Source organism: Rhododendron ovatum (assembly GCA_019656835.1). Classification (NCBI taxonomy): domain Eukaryota; kingdom Viridiplantae; phylum Streptophyta; class Magnoliopsida; order Ericales; family Ericaceae; genus Rhododendron; species Rhododendron ovatum. The sequence goes on along the minus strand of CM033801.1, from coordinate 17,410,889 downwards.
CATCTTAGTAGACTCCAACTCTTGGGTGGTCATCTTGAGCTAAGAGTTGTAGCTCTATTGAGCATTCAAGGCTGTTCCAATATCCTCCCATGTTCTTCTTTTGGAAACGTCAAGAGACAGAAACCATTGGAATGCTGGACCATAGAGCACTACAAGAAAAAATATGTTTAGTGACGAAAAAGTGGCGACAAAATTTAATTTCGTCGCTCAATGAGTATATTTGGCGACAAAAAAATAAATTCGTCACTGTTTTGATAACTTTCTTGATGAAATTATTTTGTCACCAATTATAACTATTTAGCGACGAAAAAGATATTTTTGTCACCAAAGGCTCCTATTTGGCGACGAAATAAAATTTTCGTCGCGAAAAGTGTAAAAAAGGAGACGAAATTATTTTTTATCGCCAAAGATAACTATTCGGTGACGGAAAAAATATTTTGTCGCCAAATGAACTAATTTGGCGACGAAAAATATTTTCGTCTTCTTTTTACGTTTTCAGTGACGAAAAATTTATCCTTTGGTGACGAAATTTATCAATTACGCTTTGTCACCAAATATATTTCGGGCATAGCTCTTTGCTCAGAACTCCGATTGAGATAATTTAAATTGGGTTTGAACAATAACAAAAAGAGTTACGACTTTTATGTTTATTAAAATTGCTAATTTTAATGTTTAATAGTTCAAAATGCCGTTCAAAATATATTTTAATGTTCAATGTATGTGTTATATATTAGATATTTCAAACATATACTGAAAAGTTTGTGTGGTGTAGTTGGTTAAAGTTTGCGTGCAAAACTTAGGTGACTAGGGTTTGAAACCCCGCAGGAGCAAGAAAGTGAGATTTTTTCACATATAAGAATGTCTTTCACGACGAAAAATTTCGTCACTGATGGGCCACCTTTGACAAGCCAAAGGGAATAATTTGTGACAAAATTTTTTGTCATCAAAAAAGCACAATAGGTGACGAAGAAAATTTCGTCACCAAGCCATTTTTCCGTGACGAAATTTTTCGTCACCAAAAGGCACCATAGGTGACGAAAAATAGATTTCGTCACCAGGTAGGAATCCTCGACAACCTTTAGTTGACAATTTTTTTTTCGTCACCTATATTATTTGTGACAAAAAACATACAATTTGCGACGATTTTCATTCGTCACCCAATGCAATTTTTCTTGTAGTGGAGTGTTTGCGAGAACATTTGTTCCATTGCGTCATCTTCGACTGCAAGGAGCTTCATAGCACTATGATAACCAAAAAGGTGAGTCGTAGGATCGTCGGTTCCGTCGCACTTAGTGAAGTCTGGCATTTTGAATCTTTCGGGTAGCCTGGCATTTGGGAAGAGGCAAAGTCGGTCCATGTCCAATCCTCCAGCACCAACCTATTCAGTTTTGGAAATAGCTGCTTTGAGTTTGGCCATCTTAGCAATTAGAGTGGCTATTTCTAGGTTAGGTACAACCACTTCGGTGTGGGGAATTTCTTCTTCAGGATCGGGATTAGGTTTTTCTTCTTCGACTCTTTCCCCTCTTATTGGGAGTTGCTCATTGATCAATGCGCGCAAATTGACCATAGAAGCCTCGGCTTGATCGGCCATTTGTTGCATTATGGCCATGTTGTGCTAGAGGCCTGTCAGAATAGCAGCTTGATCCTGAGGAGTCTCTGTCATGATGAGTGCCTTAGTGAATTTTGGCGACGATGTCGGAGAAGGAGAAGATGGAGGGGTCTCGTGTGGTGTAGTCAGCGATGAATCGCCCACTGACAGTGAACCAGCTTGAGTTTCCATTGTAACTGATTGAGAATCGAGCCTTGTAAGTCTTCTTCTGTACGATGGACGTTCCCAAGTAGGTTTGGCTCTTGTTCTCGGAATTCTCTCTGGTGGTGCAATGGTTCATGGCTAGACAGTAAAGCAAATGAGAACTCAGTGGTACTCCTACAGCAATTTTATCTGAAAGAATTGAAAGAACAGAAAATGCGCATATCAACATCGTCGGTGTCCCCCTGGACTCTACAACTAAAGAGAGTCTGTCTCATGACATTTGGACACTGTCAAAAATCCTCGGATATTCTTTTCGACGATGTATCCTTATTTGAATCGACTAATACTAAGAGATGTCAAAAATAGTCTAAACCTTTGACTATTCCATTCTCGAAGTTTCAACTTTTGGAGTCGAGATAACTCGGTGTAGATGACGTGATACCAGAACCGGGGCGGCATAAACAACACTATGCCGGAGCCTAAGCGATTAGCACTTTTAACCTAGGTGGTGTAAGTATCACGGCATTCTCTCCGTTGTTCCTAGTTTTCTGTTTGAAACCTCGACTTGGCGTTAGACAAGGGCTTAGAAAGTATTGATTTCTCAAAGTCTCGTTGATCCAAGGACTTTGAAAATTGGTAATGTGCAAAATCGAGATGCATGACTCATCATCGGGCCATGACAGCATCCTAATAGGCATAAGACAAGCTCGACAAGAGACAAACTAAAGCCGCCCTATCATGCTCATACGCAAAACAGAATGTATGTACAGTGCATGCGATAGGGAAAGTAATAACAACAGTATATGGGGTTAGATGCAAGTATATCTTACCCTGTAGGTACCTATCCTAGTTTTGAGAGTTCTAGAGCTTTATACATGAAGAGGCCAGTTTTGGTTTGAAGGGGTTCCTCTGACTAGAGTCAAGATATACCTCCTACTACCCGCGTATTGCAATGCAATGGTTGAACAACAAAATGACTCATCACTGTCCAAGGTTGTTGGGTGTTCAAGGACCCCGGGCTCCAGTAAACTATGTCGGTTACCCAAAACACCTCAACGGGGCTAGCCAACATTGATGCAAATGAAGAATGCTAAAAGATTGATTAATGAGAGAGAATCGCATTGCTTGCGAAAAATGCCTTTTAAAATGTGGCTCACTTTTATTAATCAATACTTGGAGAAAACTACTCAAGTGAACAAATGGAAAAGTCCCAGTTCAGATTGATCAGACGCGAAGATCCTGTTAAGTCGCCATTTCGTACTTCAGTAGCGCGAAGCGTACTATTTTGACAGACTTTTGAAGGATTGTTCTCGAGAGTATTAATTTCCAAGTATAGATCAATGCAATTAGTCCCCAGCAAAGTCGCCACTGTGGGCACATGCCCCTGAAAATTTTGGCGAAAATCAGGTGCGACCTTTCTTGAAAAAAAACATGGCGAAACGCTTAGATTCAGAGTCGCCACTCGGGTTTTGCAGTATGCACCCAAGGAACCGAACTTGAAACATTTGCTATGTTCTTTGACTTTGAAAAAGGCGTAGACTGGTCCATCGTCACCTTTGATATCTGAGGTTTAGGAGCCAGGTTACGAGAGTGGAAGGGTTTTAAAGCACCCCTTTCGCCCAATCTGGAGATTGGTCTCTACTCGGGCATTTTGTAAAACATTCGATTCTCTTTTAATCATTTTTAGCCAATTACGGTGGGGAAACAGTTAAAGGAGATTAAAACTATAACAAGTTTGCAGTATGTGATAAAACGGTATATTTGCCTTATTGAAACAAGTAATAAAGATTGAAAACAGACTTCTGTGAGCATTTTAAATAGACTGGAACACACTGATCCAAAGGATTGTGCGTAGGAAGAAGGCCAACATGCACTGACCAAGTCATTGCATGCAGACCTAACCTGCGCACGCCACACATGGACTGGCGTACTCTAGTAAGTTTAAACTCACTGCTCTTACTTTTAACCCTCTAAGCTTTGCAAAGGACCAGTGCACACCTAGGACAAACCACGCAGTTTATATCAAAGTTTATATATAGTTACAGACATTTAAAATGGCTTTAGAGCCATAAAATAAACAGAATACCCCATAAACAGTATGGGGGAGTAAACAGAGGCCAAGGCTTAGTTGCCATGCAAAGGCCAGCCACTAGACTAGACCTAACTGCCGTATGCTGGTATGTAGATACCGTACACCAGTTACACCTTTTTTTTCCAGTGCTTGGCTTTGCACTTTCTGGGCTCTAGAACATGACCAAAAAGATCCCAAAGGCATTCCAAAATAACAAAAGCACATATTGAAAATTACAACTACACAGTTCTAAATACAGAAAGCTGTAAACTGATTTTTAGCATGCAATAAGGTGATACTTTACAAAGGTGGTATACCTTTGGTGTTGAGTTTGATGGTGTGTTTGAGCCTTGAACTTTAGGGTTTGAGGGATGGATAATGAGTGTTGGGTGTGAGTAATGTATGAAAAGGGCTGCTTGTTTACTCTTTCAATAGGTGGAAGAAAAGTAAACGAGAAGCCAAAGAAGAAAAGAAAAGAAGGGCTTGAGAGGTTTTATGTTTGTAACCCCTTGCACATGAATGCAATAGAGGTATTTATAGGGCAAGGAATGAAGGAGGGGGCTATAACCAGTTGGGGTTAAGGCTGGTTGGATTTGGAGGGTGAGTGTCACATGCATTAAATGCATGGGACAAGGTGATGGAAGTTGTAGGAGAGAGGGGGGAACATTCCTTGCACGTATCCACCCACCAGACGAATGTATAGGGTTCTGGGTGGCCCAAAAGTCTTGTGCACGTGACTGAATAAAGGTGATTGGACTACTTTGACTGGCGTACGCCCGTAAGAACTGCGTGCGCTAGTAATAACCTGGTCAACGGTCAATGACTGACACATGACAGTTTACCAGCGCACGCTGATGTGGTACCATGTACTCAAGTAGGGTTTTGTTGAGGCTTTATGGTTCTGGCTTGAAATGTTTTAATGGGGTTCGAAAGGGTTTGGAGGAGGTTCGGAACGCTCAAAGCCCAAACACACTAACATTCTCGGGGCGTTCTTGACCTTTACTCATCATCGGGAAATTAAAGACTGTAAGTACACTAATCTGGACAGTCCAAAATAGGGTGTCTACAAATTGTCTTATAAAGTCAGTACAAAGACAATTACCTCAATGCTGTCTCGTTCAATACACACAAAGTATACTAGCACAATGAGTTGGAATTAATACCATTCCTTGTAGTCAAGACAGACCTACTAAAATATTGTGCTATAGTCCTACCGATGATGTGTCAAATTCCATCTAACACTGTGAACCATAACTTATATTCCATAAGAACCGATGATCCAATCTTCTGTGTGTAAGCTGTACTCTACACACTGGATTATCTACTATGTAGAATAAAAGACACCCATGCACAACATACAAAAATATCATGCAAATATTGCCCATAAAAGATTCTCATCAAAAAAGGGGTAAATCTGATTAATAATTAAATATTAATCCATCATATAAAAACATAACTTTCACATAATCTCCTAACAAACTCCCACTAAGACTCAAAACCATACTGCCACACATCTCACTCCCATTCCCTCTACGTGACTGTCAAAAGTCTTAACTGGTAAGCTCTTCGTAAAAAGATATGCCAGGTTGTTCGCTGATGCAATCCTGGTCATAGTAACATCACTTCTCTGTACGATCTCTCGAATCAGATGATATTTACGCTCGATGTGTTTGCCCTCCTTGTGAGTCCTTGGCTCTTTCAAATTAGCAACTGCACCACTATTGTCACAATAGAGTGTAATGGTTGATTGCACTAAAAGGACCACTTCCAGATCCAACAAAAAGTTTCTGAGCCAAACGGCCTCCTTGGCTGCTTCAGAAGCTGCCACATACTATGCCTCTATGGTAGAATTAGCAAGGCAAGATTGCTTAACACTCCAACTTATGGCTTCACCTCCCAAAGTAAACACATATCCCGAGGTAGACTTTCTGAAATCTTTATCTGACATAAAGTCTGAGTCTGTGTACCCATGAGGTACCAGACTCTCTGACTGGAACACCAACATATGATCTCTAGTTTTTTTCAGATAATTGAGTATATGTTTCATTGCCGTCTAATGTTCTTGCCCTGGATTATACTAAAGTCTGCTAACCATGCCAATGACAAAGCAAATATCAGGTATAGTGCACAACATAGCATACATAAGGCTTCTAACTATCGATGCATAAGGAACTACCTTCATTTTCTCCATCTCCTTGGGTGTTTTAGGACACTAATCCTTGGATAGGTTGATTCCATGTCTAAAAGAAAGGAACCCTTTCTTGGAATCTTGCATGCTGAAATGGGCAAGAATGACATGGATATAAGTAGCTTGTGATAAGCCTAACATCCTATTCTTGTGATCTCGTGTAAGCTTAATCCCTAGGATGTGACCCGCTTCTCCCAAGTCCTTCATTTCAAATGGGCCGAATAACCATACTTTCACTAAAGACAACACTCCCACATCATTTTCGATGAGCAGGATATCATCGACATATAGTGCTAGAAACACCACAACTTTTTCGTTGTGCTTCTTGTACACGCATGACTCATCCGGACATTGATCAAAACCAAAAGACTTGATTACTTGATCAAAACGGATGTTCCAAGATCTAGATGCCTGATGAAGCCCATAAATAGACTTCTTGAGCTTGCACAACATGAGCTCTTGACCTTTTGCTATGAATCCATCTATTGCACCATATAGATACACTCATCTAGATTTCCATTAAGGAACGTGGTCTTGACATCCATTTGCCAAATCTTGTAATCGAGATGAGCTGCAATGGATAAGAGAATCCGGATGGACTTAAGCATGGCTATTGGCGAAAAAGTTTCCTCATAGTCGATCCCTTCTTTTGAGTATACCCTTTCGCAACAAGCCTAGCTTTAAAGGTATGCACCTTCCCGTCCACCCCTCTCTTCTTCTTGTAGATCCACTTACATCTAATGGGTTTAATCCCTCCAGGTGGTTCTATAAGATCCCAAACCTGATTAGAGTACATAGACACAATCTCTGATTTCATAGCATTTTGCCAAAGTTCCACATCTTTATCTTGAAGTGCCTCATTGTAGTTACAGGGTTCAGTATGTTGATCATCAGGGATCATTTCAAAAGACTCTCCCAACAACGTATACCGACTGGGTAGAACAATAACCCTCCCACTATGATGAGGTACTAGTGTGTTAAAAGGTGCCTCTATAGATGTCTCTTGTGGCGTTTCCTCTTGCATTATTGGTAGTAAAGAATTTTGTGTCGGTCTCTCTCTTTTCAATTCCTCAAGAACAATTTTACTTCTGGGCTTGTGGTCTATCACATAGTCCTCTTCTAAGAACGGGGCATTAGTGCTAACAATCACCTTCTTATCTGTAGGACTATAAAACAGTCCACATTTCATTCCTCTAGGGTACCCCACAAACAAGCAAACTTCTATCCTCGATTCCAATTTATCTACGTCCCATTCAGCACATGTGTTGTACTACCCCAAACTCGAACATGCTATAGATTAGGTTTGCACCCAGTCCATAGTTCTGTGGGTGTAGATGGTACTGACTTAGATGGTATCAAGTTAAGAATATGCGCTGTTGTTTCTAGTGCATGTCCCCAAAATGAAATTAGTAAATCTGAATAACTCATCATTGATCTCACCATATCCATAAGAGTCCTATTCCTTCTCTCTGTTACACCATTTTGTTGTGGCATATCTGGAGCTAACAACTGGGATGTAATCCCTTCAGCTGACAAGTAGTCCCTTAATTCTCCCAAGAGGTATTCGCCACCACGATCAGATCGCAGTGTCTTGAGACATTTACCGAAAGGCTTTTCCGTTTCCGCCCTATACTCCCTGAATTTTTCAAAGCATTCAGATTTACGGCGCATCAAATAAATGTATCCATACCTTTAGTAATCGTCAATAAAAGGCCTTTAAGTCATCTTACCTTCTAAACAGGATTCACAGACTGGAAGTTCCTTAACTTTTAATGAACTTAAAGGTCCATCTCTAACCAATCTAGAAATCTTATTTAGATTAATATGACCAAGACATAAATGCCAAAGATACGTTTGGTTCAATTTAGAAGGCTCTTTTCTCTTACATGGTAAATTATTAGTGTTATTCAATTCATGCAATTGCAATGTAGGAAATATAGGATTAATAATATAGAGATCATCCACCAATGAACCGGAATAGATAAAACGTTTATTAACTTAATAACCATAAAGTCACCCCGATCTTCGGACTGACCTGGAAAACCTCCTCACTCAAGAAGAAATTTTCTGGGCCCAACGCTCAAAAACTCGATTTCTCGCTCTTGGGGATAAGAACACATCTTTCTTCCACCGTGCCAGTCGCATCCGTTCTAATGGCTCGCGCATTCATGGAATCAACGACTCAGATGGCACATGGCTAGACAAAGTTGAAGATATCAGCTGGATATTCACCAACTACTTCAAAGATATCTTTACATAACCCCAACCCACCCTTGACATGGACAATTGGCCTGGCTGGTCCCATTTTGACAATCGTCTTTCGGTAGCCCACTCCAACTGGCTTACCAAGCCCTTCACAGCCGTTGAAGTAAAAATCGCTGCTTTCCAAATTGGTGGCACCAAAGCTCCAGGCCCTAATGGTTTCCCGGGTTGCTTCTATCACAAGCATTGGGATGATATTGGCCCATCCATTTGCCAAGCGGTCCTTTCCTTCCTAAACTCGGGACACCTTTTGAAGGAAGTGAATCACTCTCACATTGCTCTAATCCCCAAAGTGCCCTCACCATCCTCCCCCAGTGACTATCGTCCCATCAGCCTTTGTAATGTTTTGTATAAAATCATTTCCAAAACGCTGGCCAATCGACTGAAACCCATATTGCCATCATACATTTCCCCCTCCCAAAATGCTTTTGTTCATGGCCGCCTTATCTCCGATAGTTCTCTTCTCGCTAGTGAATTCTCTAACCTTATTGGCAAGCGGAACAAGGGTCACAAATTCTTGGCAGCCCTTAAGGTGGACATGAGTAAAGCTTTTGACCGGGTCAGTTGGCGTTTCTTATATACTATCCTCTGCAAAATGGGTTTTCCAGGATAATTGGCTTCGTCTCCTCCACCAATGTTTCTCAACCGTTTCTTTTTCTGTCTTGGTCAATGGCACCCCCTCACAACGGTTCCAACCACAGCGGGGCCTTAGACAAGGTGACCCCTTGTCTCCATACCTTTTCATTCTTTACCTTGAAGCGCTATCCTCTGCCCTTAACCACCTTGACCGGTCAAAACAATGCAAGGGCATCAAACTCTCCATTAATGGGCCTTCTCTATCCCACCTTTTCTTTGCAGACGATTGCCTTGTGTTCTTCCAACCCTCTCTCCTGAGCTATGCCAACCTCCGTGATACCCTCCAACAATTTGGTCTTTTCTCTGGCCAATGCATTAATAAAGACAAATCCTCTATCACCCTCAGCCCAAACATACCCCGGCTCTTTCGTAGACGCTTTCAGAGTTTCTTTCATATCCCAGTTCGCACTGACCTGGCTTCTTATCTGAGCCTCCCATTGGGCGTGTCCAAAAACAAAAAAGGCTGTTTCCAATTTATCCTGGACAAAACCCGACAAGCTCTTGTTGGTTGGAAATCCACCCTATCACAAGCAGGCATGTTGACTCTTATCAAATCGATGCTGTCAGCCCTCCCAATTTATCTCTATTCTTCGTATAAGCTACCCTTATCTATCTGTGACCAGATCAATGCTATTTCCGTGGCCTTCTGGTGGAAAACGGGGGACCGAAAACCTTTATACTGGCTTTCTTGGGACAAGATTTCGGCTTATAAGTCTGACGGTGGTTTGGGTATTCGGGATTTTTGCCTTCTTAACCAGGCACTACTTGCCAACCAGTGTTGGCGCCTCCTAAACAACCCATCCCTTTTGATCTCCCAAATCCTTCTCCCAAAATATTGCTCTCGAACCGGCATACTTAAAGTCAAACCCAAACCCTCCTCATCTTGGGCATGGAAAAGCATCCTGTTTGGTAGGGACCTAATCAACAGTCATTTCTCCTGGACGGTCGGCAATGGTGAATCTATTAATCTTTACACAGATCGATGGATTCCACATTATCCTAAACCCTTATGTCAAGTTCTCCCCTTTACGGGCATGGATAATCTGAAGGTGTCTAGTATCTTATCACCGGCTAACGGTGGTGCAACTTGGAATATTCATAAAATTTGTGACCTCTTCCCGGAATCAATTATTCCCAGGATTTTGGCTATCCAGCTTCCGGCCTCTCCATGCAATGACACACTTGTTCGGCCCTACACGGCTTCCGAAAAGTATAACACTAAATCAGGTTACCGAGCACTCTACAACACCAAGCACCATTTTTCAACCGACCACGGCCCCCCGCCTCACATGCACAAGGGCATTCACATTTGGAAAACATTATGGCATTTGGATCTCCCTGAACGTATCAAGGTATTTTTATGGAAATGTGCCCGTGGTATTCTGCCGGTCAACCTTGGGCTCTCCACACATTTGCACCATCTCTCTCCTCTTTGCCCTTTGTGTGAATCTTTTGCGGAAAGCTTGGACCACCTTTTCCTCCAATGTGCAACCACACAGCCCGTTTGGCTCAATACCACCTTTTGGGTCACAAATACAGCTTCGAGTTTTTGTGATTGGCTCCTACACTGGGTTATCTGCCTCACAGCTTCAACCAACAACCGGGACCGTTTCTTCACTTTCATTGGTACTCTCTGGGCTATTTGGAAAACACGAAATGCGAAGGTTTTTTCCGACACTCCTTTTCTTTCATCTACTGCTCTTGTACTGGCAGCCGACCATGCTCTCTGGTTCAAAAGGGCATCTGTTTGGAATGCCCGGACATCAACCTCGCCTCGCCCACTGCCAACTCTCTTGCCTTCGATAACTTCTGCGACAACCTCGTTCGTGGTTAAGCCCTACCCCTCGTTTATCCTCTGGGACCAACAGGTTGCGCACATCCTCGTCGATGGGGCTTGGAAAAAAGGGGCTAAGCGAAATGGTCTTGGTTTTTGTGCTTCTCGGGCGGATGGGACCCCTATCTACCACTGCTCTATCTCGTGTTGTAGTTCGACTCCCCTGCAAACGGAACTCTTGGCTATTCTAGTAGCTATCACATGGGCCCTACAGTTTAATTTCAATGTCGCTTTCATATATTCTGATTGTTTAAATGCTATTATGCAGCTGGCAGGACGGTCTGATTCTCACTATGCGGATAAATTTTTGTTGCACAACCTTGGTCGAGAACTCTCCAAATTAGATTTTTGCAGGTTATCCAAGGTTGATCGCAAGGACACGCACTCCGCCCACTGTCTAGCTAAGCGGGGTTTGCTATCTCCCTCCACGTCACCAGTTGCAAGGGGGATTCCGTTTTGGACTGGAGCTACTGCTGATAGCCATCTTTTGTTCCCGTAGCTTCCTTTTGGTTGTATATATTGTGCTTTCACTTCCCTTGTATTCTGTAAACCTTATTTCCGTCATCAATGCATTTCTAACATTTTCAAAAAAAAAAACCATAAAGTCACCAAAATATACCAAATATCCATCCTTAATCAATTTAGAAACTGAAACCAAGTTTCTTCTAATAGAGGGAATATAAAGACAATCTCTCAAAATTAAACTCCTGTTATTACTAAAATTTTAAAAAAAATTTCCTTCTACAACTGCTGCTACTCTTGTAGCATTTCCATATGTAGATAAATCTCCCCATCACTGAGTCTTCTAGTTTCCTGGAACCCCTGCAACGAATTGCAAACATGATTAGTGACTCCCGTATCTACACACCAGGTGCTCGTAGATAATACTGCTAAACATGATTCAACAACTAGTGAATAAGATTTACCTTATTTGTTCACTTTATTGAGAAAAATTGGACAATCCTTCTTCCAGTGTCCTTTCTGCTTGCAGTGAAAACACTTACCCGCAAGCTTTTTCACTCCACCATGAGGCACATGAACTACCTCCACAACCTTTTTCTGAGACTTGTTCTACTTCTTCTTGCCTTTCGGCTTAGAAGTAAGCCTTCTCTACCACTAACACTAACGCTAATGGTGGTTTCTTCACAACCAAAAGACCCTCGGTTGCTTGGAGTTCCTTAAGAAGTTCCGCCAACGACAAATGCATTTTGTTCATAGGATAAGTCAGGTGAAACTGATTAAAGCTCTCAAACTACAGTGAGTTAAGAACGAAATCGATCTAAGTTTCTCCATCAATTTCAGCTCCAAGGATCTCTAGTTCATTAAGAAGAGCTATAATCTTCAGAACATGATCCCCAATCGGGGTCCCTTCAACATGGGTGATGCTCACCAATTCTTTCATAGCAACTAGCCTTGCTGCCCGATTCTGATCCCTAAGCATTTCTCTGAGGTTCAACATCATTATCGGAAGCAACTTCCATAGCTTGATGCTGATGTTGCAATATATTCGACATAGAAGCCAGAATATAACACCGTGTGTAACAACTCGGAATTTCAATAAATAAAAATTTCGTTATATATTGGAATTTCTTTTTAATTACTTGGTATTACTTTTAAATATTCCTTTTTAATCCCTATAATCCGTCATAATTATATTTAAGCCCTTTAAAATTATGTCTCTTCACTAGAAATCCTACATGGCAAGTAGAATTAGTTTTCAACCGATTAGTTGGAGGAACCGAACTACCAATTCATCTAGTTATAATTTTCTAACCCTAGATGGACCTTTTTGACCATCTTTGAGCCTTGTGAACCCCTCTCAACCCTAATTGAACCATTAGACCATTAGAGGTAATCATTATACTTCATGTTAGGTCATTCAAGACCATACTTATCTTCTTTATTTCTCTACCCTTTGGATAATAATTGTTAGGGAAATTTTTATCCCTTGGATAATGGACATTAGATTGCCAATGAATATGTGATTTGACAACACAAATCATGTACCATAGGAAGCCATCATTTTGCTTCCAAAAAAAGCAAACTTAGCCTTGCCATGCATGTCAACCCTAGACTTATAGCCCTAAACCTAAATTGCCCATCAAAGTTACTTTCCTAGATTCTCTAAGAATATATATGCATATATATGGGTATATATACCTCATAGCCTATTAAAACAAGCCTAGATACTTAGGAATACACTTTCTAGGAAAAATCTTAACCCTTGGTCAATAGGATATTACTTGAAAAACCCTCCATAATCTTTTCTCTTTTCCTAGACTTAAGACTACCTAGACCTAAAACTATTTAGTCTTACTCATATATTGTCGGGGTTCAGATTTGGAGGGACCTTTGCTTGAATCAGTACTTCTCTTCCGTTGTTCCGTTCACCTGCCTCTCAACCTAGGTTTACTTGGGCTCCAAGCCAACGCGTGAAGGATACGCTCGGGTAACCTCCTCGGGTGACATCACAGATGACGTACCGAATAAGGTGGTTACGGAGCACATGGTCAAATCCGCCCTAGGCGATCCTATCTGTCACGTAACGTCCTTGGTCCCCTCCTGATAAGTTACATTCCTTCCAAAGATCTTAACGAAATGTGTGCCTCAGTAATTAACCGAAGAGTTAACAGGAGGCTTGATATCGAGCCAGTGAGTACAAGCATAATTGCAGGGGCTCGACTGTACAGGACTACAGATCGTACCTACTATGAGACCTCGGTTATCGGTAGTCTGTTTACCGAGTCCATAACCGAAGCCTCCACAATAGCCCCTCAAGCCCCTGGAGCTTTGCACCCCTACTCCAGGGTCTTGACACCATCACACGAAATATTAGGCCTTGATGAGAGCACCCGCCTCAGTAGATTCCACTCATCCTACGCCAGTGGTGAGAGCCACGTGTCAACGGTCGCTGAGGTCTCAGGACGGAAAGGCTGTCTCGGCACGTGCCGTGTCAGTTGATTGGTACGAAACGTCGCTTTAGTGACACGCGTCATCACGCCTAAGGCCCAAATATCCAGCGCCTGTCCTCGGTGCAGAGTCCCTGATACTGGCCGTCCAATAATGACACGTATCAAAGATCTGACGGCTCGGTACACGATGCTTCGTTTCCCACAGCAAGTTTCCATCTCTCCCATTATAAATAGGAGAGTCAGAGGAGGAACGGCCACCTTCTCTCTGCTTCTGAAGTCGAACCGCCGCCGCCGTCTACTCCCAGCTTCCAATCGAGATTTTGAGCGTTTTAGACGCGGATCTCATCACGAAACTCAGGTATGATGATCTCCAATCAGCTGGTCTTGATGTTTTGATCATTTTCTTCCAGTTTTCTTCCCTTTTTTTTACATTCCTCACGCGTAGTGACTGTACCGCCGCTCACCGTTGTTCTTTTTACGGCTGCGCTGGGAATCTCCAGCGCTGTTCTTGGTTTTCCCGAGGTCTAAATTCGACCTGAGGCCCACATTCTTCCCGAGGCCAATCTTCAACCTAAGACCAGTAGAAACAACCATTGGCCTCAGAGATCTTTCTCGGGGTGAGATCCCCTGAAACGTACCGAGGAGCGATGACCATTTCGTCCCTGTCTACTAGGTCATGTTGCTTTTCCCTGGGCATATAGCTAACGGGCTCTTGCATACATCTTCTTTTGCTAGGTATGGGCGAATGGTTGTTGAAGTCTCCTCGGACAGTACCAGTAGCTCCACTTCTGTCGATCTTGAGGAAATTTTTGAGGAGTGTCGGGCCCAGGCCGTTTACCGAATCCCTTTGGATGTCATTGAGCCTTCGGATCCTCATAGAACTTCACGCCCTGTCACAGCTTTCGCTTCTTGGGAGATGGAAATCCTAAGTACTTCTGGCCACAGTCCGGGCCCATTCGCCGATGCCCCCGAGGAGGTTTGGGGAAGAAGAAGGCCGATGAGGCCATGCCCTTATTTGAACCAGTACTTCAATGGGACATCGGCTGCCCTCGCCGAGTTCAGAAGGGTCTACAGCATCCCTCCGGACGTAGAGGTCCGGTTGCTTCCTGACAACAACCCCAAGACCCTTCCTCACCGACCAGGGGAATTGATCTTTCCCTTGATGGCAATCACTGAGGGAGGGATTAGATTCCCCCTCCATCAATTTGTCCGACGAGTCCTCCGAACCCTTTCCCTTACCTCCTCCCAGCTTACAGTAAACTCCTACCGAATCATCACAAGCATTATTGAGCTGAGGAGGCAGTTCAATTTGACTTTTGGGGTCGAGGAGCTCTTCGGAGTATACCTCCTAGGAGTCAACCGGGAGAGCAACCGATACTACCTCTCGTGCAGGACAGAATACGATATGTTCCTCGTCGATCGTCTCCCCGACTCCGAGGAGTGGGCAAATATTTACCTCTCGGTAACCGGCAACTTCATGTTCGGTCCTGGGGAGAATGCTGATACGACTACCAGGGTGCAATTTGGGACCGAGGCTCCAGGTCAGTAGAGATTTCTCTTCGGTAAATACTTTTCCTTTTTGTTATGCTCTACATTCTTACATTGATCCCTTGTTTTGATTTTACCTTGCAGCCGAGGGGATTGTTCAACAGCTTCGGGAGAGAGCTAACCGGTCCCGAATTACAGCAGCCTACGGCATTCCCATCACCAGTCGATATGCTCCGAAGCTGCTCGGGTACGTCCCAACATACACAAGCTTCTTAAAGAAGAAACCAAGGCAGCAGGGGGTTCCAAGGGTAGGCCGAGGGCGAGGCCGAGGAGGGAGAACCGAAAGAGGTGTGGGAAGAGAGGAGAGGAGGACAGGCAGGGAGAACGAAGCCGAAGGCAGCACATCAGCGCCTCGGGGAGTCATTCGCCAGGAGGTTGATCGTGAGACTCTAGAGAGAACCGGGCTGAGCAAGGAAATGGTGGGCCCTAGAACTCGCGAAGTGCTGAACCTGAGGCGCCGAAGGCCGGCCGGTCGGGGCAGGGGAATAGTCCCTGGAACTCCTGGTGCCGGGACTTCAAGGGCAGCCCCAGTCTCACCGCAGGAGCCCCCGAAGAAGAGGACTCGGCGGGAGGGGGGAAACGGAGATGGAGGAGGTCAGGAGACGATCCTGATCGAGGAGGAGCAAGGAGAGCCCAGGGGGGGAATCGAAGGAGCGGAGGAAGGCTCTTGGGTCAACCCGAGGGAACTCCCGTGGGCTCCGGAGTTCCGCCACTTTGCTGGCCGCCCGATCCACCACGCCGACAGTGTCAAGAACCTCGGCGTGGCCTTCGGTATGCTCCAAGGAAGCATTCTTCCGAGGGACGCCTGGGCTGTCAGCGGCTTGACCGAGGACATCACGGCCGAGATAGCTCAGGCCCTTTTCAATGTAAGTTAATGGTTTTCGTCCCTCTTTCTTCAATCTGAATGTTTGCACTTCGTTGAATTTTTCGTATCTTTTGTTTGCAGGCTGGAGCTCGGGCATTGGCTATCAATGACCGATGCAAAAAGCAGGAAGAGAAGAATGACAAGCTTGCTCGGGAGCTGGCTCAGAAGGAGGAAGACCTCAAGCTGGCTCGGGAGACTTGCGATATTTACCTGGCGGACTTCCGAAGGTGCAACAAGGAGAGGGTAGAGGCAGAGCCCAGAGCCACCAAGGCCAAGGAGGATGCTAACACACTGCGAGTCACCCAGGCCATAGAGGTTGACTTCGCGAGGAAGAGGGGCTACGATGAAGGTTGGGATGCAGCCGGAGTAGAGTACAAAAAGCAGGTTCGAGAGATTGAGGCTGAGCTGCATCGGGACCATTTTTTGGACGGTCTTCGGTAAGGCCATGAAGCCTTGGTGAAGAGGCTCGACCTCCCCGAAGACTCTGATCTCCAAGCCCTCCCCGAGGTGCCTCCCGAGGAGCTTGTCCTTCCAGAATAAGAGGAGAAGGTAGTGGAGCCTGCGTCCGAGGACCAAGGCCCTGGGAACCAAGCCGATTCAAATGCCCCTGCGCCCGAGGACCAGCTCGACCACCTAGCTCACACTTAGGAGAGTTTCTTCTTTTTATTTTTGAGATTTCATGTCTTTGGATTCTGTAACTTTTGACTGGACGGCTCCGAACTTTGGGAGTTTGCTGTTCCAGAGTTTGTAAATGTTTGATATCGAAGCAGTAACTTTTTGTTTATGGATTGTTGGAAACCCATAATGCTTTGTGAATGAATGCTTTCTTGTCTTTGAATGTCATCTTTGAAATGCTTGTATGATTGGTTTGCTCTTTAGGCTATGATGCCCCTGCTTCGGTGATACTTGGAAAGTGCAGTAGAGAAGTTTGACCGAAGCATTAACCGAGGAGTTTTTGCCAATCGTAAAAAGATGTTTAATCAAGAAAAAGTGATTTGATCCGAAGCCCCTGCTTCAAGGAGGGTCAGTAGGGACCGAATCAGAAGTAATTATTTAATGAATTTTGGGCTTGTACGCCCGTTTGTTTAATGGAATTGAGTTTAGCGAGTAAACGCGAGATCGTATTACTGCTAGGGGATGTAGGCAGGGGTTACGAAGGGGTATGGCTCGTGCCGTAAGTTCGTAACATAGCGAGTCCGAGCAGTGGGGGACTTCTGGTGGGTCGATATAAGGGGGCTCGGGGGGAGGCTGAGTATCCTTAAAGCAAGGGACCAGAAATCCAGACGACCGAAGAAGGCCTGGACGACTTGGTGGGAATTTTGCCCGAGGGTGTCACCTATGGGAGAGCAATATCCCTGAAGTCGGTATAAAATGGTCAGGGCAAGAACGGACCGAGTAAGTAATTTAAACAGTCAGATTCAAATTGTACGAATAGAGCCAAAGAAGGAATTCTCATTTAAACTTGAAGTGCTGCCAATACATGAGCGAATTGCCATCCAAACTTGTTAAAAGAAAATGCAACATAATAAAGACTAAGCGGGCTTCGGTAACCGAGCTCTATCCGTAGAACTTCTTCAAGTTGTTTGCATTCCATGTTTTGGCAATGGGGAACCATCCAACTTTTCTAACTTGTAGTTTCCTGATCCGAGGTGCTTGAGGACTCGGTAGGGACCCTCCCAATTGGGCATTAGTTTTCGCTTTTTGGATTTCTCCACCACCTTCTTCCAGACAAGGTCGTCAGGCTTAAACGACCTGAGGCGGCCGCTTCGGTTGTAACCCTTTGCGACCTCCTGTTGGTATGAAGCGAGCTTGATTCCTTGCGTTTTCCCGCTCTTCTTCGGCTAGGTCGAGGTCTGAGGCAATGCTGTTATTATTGACCGACTCTTCAAAGTTTTTCCGTGTGCATTGTTGGGAGTCCGACTTGGAGAGGGATGACCGCCTCCATGCCAAATGCTAAGGAAAAGGGAGTGCGACCAGTGGATCGCCGAGGAGTAGTACGGTAGCCCCAAAGTACCCTAGGTCGCTCTTCGGCCCACTTTCCCCGTCGTGACTCGAGTCAGTCGCTTGAGTCTAGATGAAATAGCCTTGTTTGCAGCCTCGGCTTGTCCGTTACCCTGGGGGTAAGCCAGAGTGGAAGTGTCCCATTTAATACCATACTCGTCAAGCAAGGCCCGATACTTCTGTCCTGTAAACTGCCTTCCATTGTCTGTAATTATTGCGAACGGTACACCGAAATGAGAGATGATGTTTCGCCATACAAAGCGGATGACGTCTGTTTCTTCGATGGTGACAAGGGGCTCGGCCTCGACCCATTTCGAGAAATAATCGGTTGCGGTTAGGAGGAACTTGAATCCACCCGGAGCGACTAGGAGCTTTCCAACGATATCCATACCCCATTAGGGAGAAGGGCCAGGGGCTGGTGAGGGCGCTGAGGTCCCGGGCCGGATTGATGGATGATGGGAGCAAACATCTGACACTTTTTGCAACGCTTGACAAACTCCTCAGAGTCCTTCTTCATTGCCGGCCACCAATACCCCTGAGTGAGGGCTCGATGGGCCAGGGACCGTCCACCAGAGTGGCAGCCGCTGTCACCGGCATGAAGCTCTTCGATGATGCTCGGGACTTGATGGGGGTGTGCAACCAATAAGTATGGCCCGGTAAATGATCTTCGGTAAAGTTTGCCGTTGGGATTGAGCCAGAAGAGAGCGGCTTTGTTTCGGAGTCGGTGAGCTTCCTTTTTGTCAGCTGGAAAGGAGTCATCTCTCAGGTAAAGGACAATTTCGTCCATCCAACTCGGGCCAAGCTCTATGTTGAGTACTTCCTTTTGTTGATCTTCGAGCTCGAAACTGGGCTTATCAATAGAATTAAAGGAAATGGATCGGTGACCAGTACATAAGAATGCCGAAGCGAGCCCTGCAAGGGCGTCGGCGTGGGCATTTTGTTCCCTAGAGATGTGCTCGATTCTGATTGCTTTGAAGCGTTGGATGAGTTGGACCGCGGCGCTGAGGTAGGTACGCATGCGATCGTCCCGAGCTTCATACTCTTCGGAGAGTTGGCTAACCACTAATTGGGAGTCGCTGTAAACCACGAGTTCTTCAATGCCAATGGTGTCGACGGTCTTGAGTCCGGAGATTAATGCTTCATATTCGGCCTCGTTGTTGGAGGCTGGGAAGTTAATGGAGATTGAGCTTTCATGCAGGACACCGGAGGGTGAGAGGAGGACGATGCCTGCACCGACACCTCGGCTGTTGGAAGCGCCATCGACGTACGTTTTCCAAACGTCTCCATGAAAAAGTTGCCATGCTGTGCTAGGGTTGGCCTGGAGTAGTGCCTCGGTGCTCGGGGTAGGAGCCAAAGCGGTTGTAGTGGGTGGTGTAAACACGGCGATGAAGTCAGCAAGCACCTGAGCTTTTACTGCTGTCCGAGGCTGCAATGGATTTCAAAATTGGCAAGCTCAATGGCCCACTGTGAGATTCGGATGGAGAGGTCGGCCTTCCGGAGGAGAGACTTGAGAGGGTACTCGGTAAGGACAATGATACGGTGTGACTGGAAGTAGAGAGCGAGCTTCCTGGAGGCTGAGACGAGGGCAAGGATGAGTTTTTCTAATGGTAGATAACGCGTCTCGGCGGGAGTCATTGTTTTGCTAGAATAGTAGATTGGCTGATGATCCCGATTCTCCTGGCGAACGAGGACCAAGCTGACAGCGTGCTGAGAGACAGCTAGGTAGAGGAACAGGTCCTCTTGGCCCCGAGGAGTGACGAGGAGGGGAGCTTTGGATATATACTCCTTCAGTTGTTGGAGGGCTCGGTTGCAGTCTTCTGTCCAGTTGAAGCTCCGTCGGCTGCCTTTTAAAAGTGCGAAAAATGGCTGGCATTTATCCAAGGAGTGGCTTATAAATCGGTTTAGGGCTGCAGCCATGCCGGTCAAATGCTGAACATCTCTTTTGTTGTGGGGGGCCGAGAGTTGAGTAATAGCGAGGATCTGGGAAGGGTCGGCCTCAATACCGCGTTGGGAGACGAGGTGACCAAGAAATTTGCCAGAGCTGACACCAAAGACGCATTTCTCGGCATTGAGGCGGAGCTTGTGTTTCTTGAGTATCTCAAAGACTTCGGCAAGGTGAGTTAGATGATCACCGGCGCGCAAACTTTTAATCACCATGTCGTCGATGTAGGCCTGCATAGTGTCACCTAGTAGTGCTTCGAACATCTTGGTAATCATTCGCTGAAAAGTGGCTCCGCCGTTCTTTAAACCGAAGGGCATAACCAGGTACCCGAAGATGCCATGGGGGGTAATGAAGGCCGTATTCTCTACATCGCTTTCACTCATGGCAATCTGGTGGTAACCCTGGTAGGCATCCAAGAAGCTAAGACGCTCGTGACCGGAGGTGGCGTCAACGAGCTGGTCGATACGGGGGAGTGGAAAGAAATCCTTTGGGCAGGCGTCGTTGAGGTTTGAGTAATCAACGCAGACTCGCCATTTGTCATTTTTTTTCTTGACTATGACGGTGTTGGCCAGCCACTTAGGGTACTGAACTTGTCTGACTGCCCCTGCGTTCAGGATTCAGTTAACTTCATCAATAACTGCTTCGGAATGATGGGGAGAGGATCATCGCGCCTTTTGCAAGATCGGGCGTTTGGCTCAGTCAATGTTGAGTTCATGGCAAATGAAGGAGGGGTCGATCCCAGGCATCTCATATGGGGTCCAAGCGAATACTTCGATGTTCCGGTTGAGAAAAGCTACTTTGTCATTCCGCTCAGTATCACTAAGTGAGGAACTGACAAGGAAGAAACGAGAACCGTCTTCGGTTATTGGGATGGTGGCCACGTCCTCTATGGTTTTGTCGTCAGGTGATCTACCGACGTCTTCCAAAACTGGGGCCTCGGGGACTTCAATGAGATTAATCCGGGAGGTCTGTTTGTTACTTCGGACGGCGTTGATGTAGCACTTCTTGGCCGTAGTTTGGTCTCCGTACAAGTCTTCCTGGTGCCCGTGAGTGCCAATGAAATGGACGACTTGGTGATAGGTGGAGGCAATCGCTTTGAGCCTATGCAACCAGGTGCGTCCGACAATTGCGTTGTAAGGGCTAGGGACGTCAACCACCACAAATTCCATTTCAAGAGTCACCGAACCGGCATGAACGGGAAGATTAATCGTGCCGATGGGCCAGATAGGAGCTCTGTTGAAGCCGATAAGAGGAACTTCGGAGGGGCGGAGGTCGGTGTCGGCGATCTTCAATTCCTTGAACAGAGAGTAGTACATGACTTCGGCCAAGCTGCCCTAGTCTACGAGGACGCGTCGGACGTTGAAAGTTTTGATGCATAGCGTGACCACGAGGGCGTCATTATGGGGAAGCTGGATGCAATCGAGATCCTTGTCGGTGAATGTTATGGTCCATTTGGAACCGTCGTCGGTTCTGGGACGCTTCGATTTGGGACCGACTAACATGACCTATTTGGAGGAGAAAGCTTCGTTCAGATCGGCTCGGATGATGCGGGCGGCTTTGGGGTTTAGGGGACCGTGTATGACATGGATTGTCTGGACTTCTTCCTCGGTGTTTGCTTCGGTCCGTTGTGCCCGAGCCATTGTCTTCTCGTGATCGATGAAGTTGCCGAGGTGGCCACCGGCAACAAGCTGTTCCAAGTATGCCTTGAAGGGCTTGCATGCTGTGGTGAAGTGACCCTACTCGTTGTGGTACCTGCATCGGACGATAGGGTTCTTGATTTTTCCATTTTCGGTTCCTAGCTTTTGATTTGGGAAAGAGAAAAAGGGCTGATCCTTCACCTGATCAATGATTCTGTAGATAGGAATGGTGAAAACGGTTTTCTCAACATTGAAGTCACTTGGCTTCGGTCCTCTTCTCTGCGACTGCTTGATGGTATTGACCTATTTCTTTGGCATTGAGACAGGTGCGGGGGCCGGCGCGGATACCGAGGTGTTTAATGGCTTGGAACTCATTGGCTTCCCGATGCCTCTCTCCGCCTTAGATTCAATGAGCCGGCACCAGCCCTCAATACGAGTCATAAGGTCTTTCATAGAGTTTGGCTTATGACGAGCAAGGTCATCATAGACCTGCTCATCCTGGGAGGTGAGACCAAGCTTGAATCCTCGGGCAGAGATGACGCCGTCGCAACCTTCTATCTCATTGAACAGTTCCCAGTAACGGCCGGCGTACTGCCGAAGCATTTCGTCATTCCTCTTGCGGAGGGCTAAGAGGGAGTCGATCTCTTTCTCGTGCTTGTTGCTTGTTACGAATCGGGCCATGAAGGCATCACAGAGGGAATCGAATGAAGAAATTGACTGAGCCGGGAGTTGATTGAACCAGGTGAGGCCCAGGTTGCCAAGGCTCGCAGGAAACACTTTGCATAAGAAGGCGTCGTCCGAGGGTTCGTTCCGAAGAAACAGAGACATGACGAGTTTGTACTGAACCAGGTGAGTGTATGCCTCGGTCTTGCCGTCGTATTTGGCAAATTTGGGTTGGGTGAATCCTTTTGGGGGGGTAGCCGAGTCGATCTCTCTCGTAAAGGGAGAGGTCGTGAGTCGTGCAAGTCGTCCGTCACGATGAGGTCGGATCAAACGGTCAGTGCCGTCTGGACGCTCAGTCGTTGTATGCTTCTTGAGAACAAGTTTGTCCAATCATTCATATTCCTTTTTATCCGGGGCAGTACTAACCGATTTCCTGGGAAAGCGCTCCTGGCGATGGTGGCGGTAGCTGTCCCGAGCAGAGGGCTCGAGGCACTCGGTGATCGGGCTCCTGCTGCGTGCGCCGCGGGGGTTTGTGATGATGTGGCTTCTGGGACCGGAGCCCTTTAGGTGCTCACGGTATCCCCTGGTCTAGATCTCCACAAGGCCGTCATCTCCCATAGCTGCCCTTGTGAGGCTAAGGGTAGATTCCCAGCCTGCTTTGCCCACCTGGACCGAGTGAGTGGAGGAGGCAGAGACGCTCCCAGCACCGAGCCTTTCGAAGGCTGAAGGTCTCCTCCGAAGTTGCACGGGGGAGCAGGAACGGTCCCTGTGCGACGTATCCCTCGGGGCTCGAGTGTCTGCTATTCTAGGTGACTCGAGACGATCTTTGACGGAAGGGCGGGGTCTATGCTCTAGCAGGTGACCGGCTTCGTGGCTGCGAGGGGAGGTACGACGGTCTTTCCTTCCGCCGCGACTTCCAAAGGAATGAGATGGGGAGATTTGGAGGAGGTGTTTAATCTCCGCCAACTCATCTCGGACATGTCTGTCGTGCTCCATCACCGTTGTGAGGTCATCGATTTTCCGCTCAAGATGGCGGATGTAGGAGTGGAGCTCAAAAGATGGTCCTGCTTCTAGAACTAACGTTCCGGTGCCAATTCCAACGGATACATGGATCTTTCCCAGGGCGGCTGCTCAGGCGGAAGCCAGGCTGTGATCCACGAGGGAACCGAGCCCGTGAGTAGTTCCACCGTGATGCGCATTGTCGATCTCGACCATGTTTGATTCAGGAGCGTTGAATGGAACGGAAGAAAGGAAGGTGGAAGTGGATGTAGGATTGATGGCTAGATCCCCAGCGGAGTCGCCAATTGTCGGAGTTTAGATTTGGAGGGACCTTTGCCTGAATCAGTACTTCTCTTCCGTTGTTCCGTTCACCTGCCTCTCAACCTGCAACAAGTCACTAGGGCTAGGATAGCCCAGTGACCCTCCGACGATCAAGTTAGATCTCAGAAGGGGATATAGATCTAGGGTTAGGGATAGACGGCCTACCTCTTTAGGTTAGAATCCCTCTGTATTTATAGACCTAGGTTTACTTGGGCTCCAAGCCAGTGCGTGAAGGATACGCTCGGGTAACCTCCTCGGGTGACATCACAGATGACATACCGAATACAATGGTTATGGAGCACATGGCCAAATCCGCCCTAGGCGATCCTATCTGTCACGTAACGCCCTTGGTCCCCTCTTGATAAGTTACATTCCTTCCAAAGATCTTAATGGAATGCGTGCCTTAGTAATTAACCGAAGAGTTAACAGGAGGCTTGATATTGAGCCGGTGAGTACAAGCATAATTGCAGGGGCTCGACTGTACAGGACTACAGATCGTACCTACTATGAGACCTCGGTTATCGGTAGTCTATTTACCGAGTCCATAACCGAAGCCTCCACATATATGTATATATATACACCTAGTACAAGAGAGAGAGAGAGAAAGAGAGAGAGAGAGAGAGAGAAAAGCAGAGAGGAAGAGAGAGGAGGGAGGCCGAGAGAGAGAGAGAGAGAGAGAGAGGTGTGTGAGTGTGTGCATGTGTTTTGCTCACCCCAGCAAGCTACCTCTTAGCCAACCTTGCCCTCAAACCTTGTACAACCCATTTTAGGCTTCTTTAAACACAAACCTAGCCAATGATTTTGTTCTTTCTTACAAGCAAGCTTTTCCTAGGATAAGACAAGCCAAAAATCCTTCATAATCACCTAAGTTATGGCCTAAGATGGAAGTGACAATACTTGGCATGCCTAAAGATGTGATTTGACTACTCAATGGAATAAAAAAATAAGAGTAATGGGAGAGAGAGGGGGCCGGCCAATGGGAGAGAGAGGGGGCCAAAACTTTGCTATAAATAGCACTCCATTCTTACCATTCAACTCACACCTTCAAGCCTTTCAACTTCTCTCTCTAGAATTCCTGAGTTTGTTCTTTGTTCTTATTGTTCTTAAGTCGTTCTTGAAGTTCTTCCTAAGTTATTCAAGAAACCCATCCTAGGCTGCCACTAAACCACCACTCGACCACCCTTTCGATTCCAAAAGTTAGTAGTTTTAGTCAACAACAAGTTTTGAGTGAAACCTTTCTCTTTCGAAGCTACTAGAAGCTTACCGTAGGAAGTTACTCCATTCGACTACCAACTTACTTTCCGTAGCCGCCCTACCGCCAAAGAAGAACAGTAGAATCTTCTTATCCCCTATCTCTAAGTATATGAATAATATTTCTACTCTTTACTCTAAGTATAATCAAAGTTTGTATGTTGTTTGTATAATTTGAAAAGCATGAAGAAAGATAGCTAGTATACTTATTTTGCTAAAAGATATATGAGCATGTTGAATAATCGACCTTTACTTCAATAAATATATGTTGTTTTGAACTTCCCACAAAGTAAGAAAGAACGGATTTTGAAAGATAGGAATTTAACGTTTGATTAGAAGTATTCGTATTTTGATCTTTAGGATGGTTATGAGCACATATACATGAATTGATTGTATTACTTGTTGTGTGATAAAGCATAAGTGATTTTCACTCCAAAGGTGTCCGTACATGTGGCGTTATACTTTAAGTGGTGATTTGAGCATGATTAGTAATATAGAGTTGGATGATCTTGCTAGTTTAGTTTCAAGATTACAATGAATGATTTATGATTACGTTTGTGATGAGTCCTACCGTGGAGTCGTTGCATGAAAACGAGACACAGAAATCAAAAAGTAGAAACATGACACCTAGGGTGTGGTTAATGGAAAAAGGTGTTTTGAAAAAGAGAAATGTTTTGGAAACTGCAATGTGGCCGAACATGGTAGCCCATTGTGTGGTGTGTGTGTGTGTGTGTGCCAATGGGAACCTGGCGCGGCGGAACCATTGTGAGGATACTCGGGAGACCGGGGCGACGGAACCGAGGTTAGGTGTGTGGCTCGGTTATCTGCAGAGAGGAGCCAATGCAAATTTTTGTGTGCCAATGGGAACCCGGGGCGGCGGAACCATTGTGAGGATACTCGGGAGATTGGCATGGCGGAACCAAGGTTGGGTGTGTAAAAAATGGATTTTGAAAATGTTGACTTGGTAAATGAAAGGCAAAACTAGTGATACGGTCTACGAAATAACGTGTAGGAGAAACTCAGAAATCATGGACACCAACGATAGTTGAATAGTGAATGTGGATGTGTCATTGTTAACTGTCTTATTAAATATGCATGAACTATGTGGTAGTCGTTAATCTTATGATCTTATGTTTGTAAGTTAAAAGGGTAGTGGGTATGGATTATTCTATTGAGCTCCTGTAGCTCATGGTGTTACCTTTGGTGACCCTGACATATTATACTGAGGGCGACGCTGGTATAATGTGTCAGACTTTGTAGATGAACAGGGTGAGCTGTACACCTTGGAGGCCTTTGGAGCCGAAGAGCTAGCTAGGATGGAAGAGCAAGTGGAGCAGTAGATAAGAACCCTAGTTTTCCCCTTTTTGTTAAATAAAAGTACTCTTGTGAGAGTGATCATGTAATATTGAGCCAGACTCTATCTAGTTTTTCAATGAAATTACCTATTTAACGTTCCCAAAATTAGGGGTGTTACACCGTGCCATCTCTTCAGCCTTAACCTAATCTTTATAAGGCGTTGCTTCCTGTTCTATGGCATTCTCTTCAGGTATAGGAGGGCACGCTGTAGATAGCACATATTTGTGGCCCTCAGCAGTTAACACAATATCCAAGTTTCTTTTCCAGTCAACATAGTTTGGTACAGTAAGTTTATTTTCTTTGAGAATAATGGCAAGTGGATTGAAAGAGCCCATTTTTGAATCTGAGAATCAAATAACAATCAATTATGAAGGGCGATAAAAACTTTGAATTTCATTTTAATATTGGTTCCCTCTACCACATGTTAAAAGAAAAATATTGGCAACCCTACACACCGTGAAGAGCATGCCTCGATGGGAAGTCCTCTACTCTTTATCATTCATGTAGATAGACACAACCTTTTAATTTTACTATCTAGACACTATACCATGCCAAGCAAAATTAAATTGCCAATATAGCTTCAGTCCTATAAATAATAATAGTGACTCAAATGGTGAGGATACTATTATTTATAGCTAAGTGTATAACATTACCTAGCCCCATGACCCATTGTTCCGTTATGAATTACCTCAGATGGAGAAGTAATTCACACAACAATTATCATAGACCTATCCATTTAAGAAAGTTTGTACCGATAAGGTCATAATTAATTTTGCTCGATTGCCGGGGGGGGGGGGTGGAAGGAAGGTTCTAAAACCATCACACAAACATCATCTACATACTAGTAATGGAGACCGTGTGATTTATGAAAATAAACTCCCTCTCCCACTTAGTTATTTAAAAAAAATTTTGTGAGGGTTATCAAAATTTTTGAGTTTGCAAAACCGTGATCTAGGTCAAAGCTAAATATCACCATGTTGTCCAATATGGTAAAACAATCACATTTGCAAAAACTCATGGAAACATGCATAAACATAAATAAGGAAACATAATAAAATATGCATCCCAACTATTATGGTCAATATTCTTGTTTCCAAAAACAAACAAGATTGCAGTCGTGTCTTGCCCACCGAGTCAGAGGTTGATGCTGGCACAGGGGGTCGAAGGGGGTACTATGATTTTATACATCAATCCTATGCCTCCTTTACAGAGTTCATACAATCTGGATCTAAAACACATATTGCATGACTTGTAATCTTACAACAGTTCTACATATCAAATAATGATACAACTGGAGAAATAAAGATTACACAAAAATCTTATGCCTCCCAAATGCTGGGATTCCAAACTACTTTTAATATTACAACCACGAAAAATAATTGTGGCACCCAAATATAAAAAAGCAGTAACCATGTATGCAAAAATGTGGGATCCAATCACACGAACATACATGCATGACCATAATAAGAGGATAAGATTTTCTACAAAATAAACGTTAGTAAAACTGAATCCTGCAAAACACCGATTACCAAAGTTACATACCATACGATCTATGGACAACATGGCCTGTTTAATCCATACATGTGATTACAGTCAGCTCTGATACCACTGTTGGGAAACGATTCCCATAAACCAATAATGACGCATACAGATTAGACAATAAAAATTGCAAAACCCTACAAGGCAGAATTAGGGTTCTACCTCAACTCTCTGTAACACAAACGCTGGTTGAACTTAGTATAGCATGCCTTGCTATAAATCACGAATGCTCGATCGTACCTTACGATCTTCTATCGTATTCCTTACACGTCTAGAACATGAACCGAGTGTGGACTCTCTCGTGATTTATTTGCTGTCTCTAAGCCTGCCTCTATTTCGCGAACAATAGTAAAATGTGTATCTGACCTAGAGAGCATAACATGTATATATAGGGTACGATAGGGACCTAAGGAGTAATAAGTTTGGGCGCCCAGTGTAAATAAGAAAACCTAATCCCACCAGGATTCTATTTCTTATTTCACTAATTATAATTCACCATACTACAAAATTATAATTAAACTCTGTTAGAAATAACACATTTTGCTTATGTTTTATGACAAAATTGATTTCTTAAAATGCATGGTTAAAATCCTCTTATAAAATCTCTGTTGAAAGGGTAAAAGTCTTAATACATGTTCACCCATAAAAAGAAAGAAATCCTTGTTTGTGTGTGGCCAAAATAATATATGTGTACAGCTCGTGTACAAATTCTTTTTGAAAGAAAAGTCTCCTGGCCCCATTTTTTTTATCTTGCTCATAATAAAAGAACTCCTTTTAAAAAAAAAATTAGTTTTTTGGCCTATGTGCATGCATGTAATCAAAACCCATTTGGCCCAAAAGTAAAAACTTGCACAGTGGACATCTTTAATATGGTCGACCAATTTCTTCATTTTAGTCTGAAGTGTTTTCTTCCATTGTGGACTTGAGAGCTTGGGAGTTAATACTCGACGTGGAAAAATACGACTCAACATTTCTCTACTGTATTCAAGGAAAGACAATATCTCTGCATGTGTGGATTTCGGCTCAATGATCACTTGCAATAAATGAAGATCAATATCAGCAGAAATGAGATCTGCATCTCAACGGAAAAATTTCAACGGTCCAAATACTCAAGTTATAAAAAGTGAAAAGGTTCATCAGCTGAAAACACAGAACCACCAAGCTTCACCAGATTACTCAAAACTCTGCAAGAGCAATATTCATCATCTTCTACACTTCATTTTTCATACAATTACTTTGAGAGATTTGCGAGCAAATTGTTATATCTACTCTTTAAGGAGTGTTGTAATTGTTGAGCTACAAATTCTATTATCTTTTGAGAGATTAAGTGTTTGAGAAATCAAACACTGGTTTTGTAATTCCAAAAACATGGGTTTTGTTTTTGGAAGGGGTTTTTGAGGATTTTGTACTTTAAATCCTTGCGGTTGTCTAGCTCCTCTCAAAAGCTAGGAGCATTGGTAATTGTAAGCACCCGCAAGGCTTACTGGTGTAATTCCATTTTTATTAGTGGAACGTTCAAGCGATTGCCTTGGAGAGAAGTGGAGTAGGTTGGACCGAGGACAAATTGAGACCAAACCACTATAAATTGGTTGTGCGCTTCTTAACTCTTTCTATATATTTGTTAATTAGTTATTTGCCTTTGTAGTCTTTAATTGGTAATTTTTTAATTAGCAACCCTATTCACCCCCCTCTAGGTTGCTGTCTGGGTAACAATTGGTATCAGCGCTTGGACTCTTGTCTAAAGACTTCATAGTCTAAGAATGATTATGGCAACCACATCCTCACACATCGAGGGCCTATCAACCAACAAACCACCTTTGTTCAATGGAACAAACTTTGTCTACTGGAAAAATAGGATGAGAATTTATATCTAGTCCATAGATTATAGTTTATGGAAAATTATCACAATTGGACCCAACATCCCTATGAAAACTATAGGAGAGACCTCTGTGGTCAAGACTGAGGCTGAATGGAATGATGCAGATATGCGTAATATAGAATCAAACTCCAAGGCTATGAATATTTTATATTGTGCTCTGGATTCTGCTGAATATAATAGAATCTCTATCTGTGAAACTGCTAAAGAAATTTGGGATAAATTGATAGCAACTCATGAAGGAAACAATCAAGTAAAGGAATCAAAAATAGCTATTCTAGTACACAATTATGAACTGTTCAAAATGAAACCTGAAGAATCTATTTCTGATATGTTCACTAGATTTACTGATATCGTTAATGGTTTAAAATCTCTTGGTAAATCTTATACTAACTCAGAAATGGCAAGAAAGATTCTTAGGTCAATGACAAAGTCTTGGGATACTAAGGCATCAATCATCTTGCAAACCATGGACTTCTCCAAATGCACTATGGATGAACTTATGGGCACTCTCATGACAGAAGAGATACATCGCAAGCTAAATGAGGAAGTCGATACAAAGAGGAAAGACATCGCTCTAAAAAGCACCATTAGTAAATCAAAGAACACCGAAGAAGCAAGTGATGAGAGCGATGACGATGAAGAGATGGCCTTGATCACAAAGAATTTCAAGAATTTTCTCAAGAAAAAGAATGGATGGAAAGGAAGGAAATTTCTCAAAAAGAATGAGAACAAAGAAGATGAAGGCAAACGTGATGAGATGATCTATTACAAATGCAGAAAACCAGGCCATATGAAATCTGATTGTCCTCAGTCCAAAAGGTTCAGCAAAAAGGACAAAAAGAAAGCAATGGTAGCAGCTTGGGATAACAGTGACGACAGCAGCTCAGAAAGTGATGAGGAAGCCGAAGTGGCAAACCTCTATTTAATGGCACTGGAAGAAAATGAGGTATATCATGACTCCTCATCTCTTTCATTTGATGAATTACAACATGCTTATAGAAGTTTGCAAGTTGAGTTTGAAAAAGTAAAATCAAAGAATAAAGCTTTGAAGAAACTCACCAAAGAACTTTCAAATGAAATGAATAATTTGATTGACAAGAAAAATGCTATAGAAGAGGAAAATGAAAGTTTGAAAAATAGTTCTAACACTGATCTTTTTGATAAGCAAATTAAAGATATAATTACAGAGAGAAATGCTCTGGAAGAAGAAAATGAGAATTTGAGAAAAGCTTCAAATGTTGATTTTTTGCATAAACAAATTGATGATTTAACTAAATCTCTTGAAAAATTAACGAAGAGTAAAGAAGCCTTACACTTACTTCTTGGAAAACAAAGAAGCTCTTTTCATAAAGCTGGAATTGGTTATAATCTTGACAAACATAAAAATCTTTACAAAAATCTTTTTGATAAAAGCACTTCACCTATTCATCCTAAAATTACTTGTCATTATTGTGGTACAGTAGGACATATTTCACCATCATGCCCTATGAAGGGACATTCATCTGTTTATGTTAACAAGACTTGGGTTCAAAAGAACCAAACATACCCTATTCAAGCTAACCAATATGGACCCAAGATGATATGGGTACCAAAAATCAAGTCTTGATATATTATTGTAAGTGTGCCTCAAATCCACAGCAACTAAAGATAA
Organism: Rhododendron ovatum; assembly: GCA_019656835.1. Classification (NCBI taxonomy): domain Eukaryota; kingdom Viridiplantae; phylum Streptophyta; class Magnoliopsida; order Ericales; family Ericaceae; genus Rhododendron; species Rhododendron ovatum. The sequence continues at coordinate 17,379,581 of CM033801.1, read as the reverse complement.
ATGGTACCTCGATAGTGGATGCTCAAGGCATATGACGGGAGATGAAAACGCTTTCAATTCTCTAACTTCAAAAGATGGAGGATTCGTAACTTTTGGTGACAATAGCAAAGGAAAAATCATCAGTATATGTAATATAGGTATATCTCCTTCTCCTGTTATAGAAGATGTCTTATTTGTTGATGGTCTTAAACACAATCTTCTTAGCATTAGCCAATTGTGTGATAAGGGCAACAAAGTTATTTTTGAAAAATCTAGTTGCATCATTGAGAGTATCAAAGAACACAAAACATTATTTGTTGGCCAAAGACTTGAAAATGTTTATGTTTTCAACTTAAATGATTTGAATAAACAAGGTGTAAAATGTTTTCCTGCAATGAGTGATAATAGTTAGTTATGGCATAGACGCCTTGGACATGCACACATGGATGCAATTTCAAAACTTTCTAGAAAAGAATTAGTTGTTGGTCTTCCAAAAATCAAATTTGAAAAAGATAGACTGTGTTATGCATGCCAACAAGGTAAACAAACAAAAGTTTCTTTCCAATCTAAAAATATTATTTCTACTACAAGGCCATTACAACTATTACACATGGATTTATTTGGTCCTACTAGAACAACAAGTCTTTGCGGCAAATACTATTGTCTTGTTGTTGTGGATGATTTCTCTAGATTTACATGGGTCATGCTCCTAGCTACTAAGGATGAGGCTTTTCCTTCTTTTACAAAACTATGTAGAAAAGTTCAAAATGAAAAAGGATTTGTTATTTCAAATATTCGAACTAATCATGGTAGAGAACTTGAAAATTCTTTGTTTGAAAAATATTGTGATGATCATGGTATAGATCACAACTTTTCTGCACCTCGCACGCCTCAACAGAATGGGGTAGTTGAGAGGAAAAATAGAACTCTTGAAGAAATGGCTAGAACAATGCTTTGTGAAAACTCTCTACCTAAATACTTTTGGGCAGAAGCCGTTAACACCGCTTGTTATGTTCTAAATCGAGTCTTGATTAGACCTATCCCCAAAAAGACACCATATGAGCTATGGAACGGTAGAAAACCCAACATTGGTTACTTTCATGCTTTTGGTTGTAAATGTTTTGTCTTAAACAATGGAAAAGATCATTTGGGAAAATTTGATTCAAAATCCAATGAAGGAATTTTTGTTGGTTATTCAACTTCAAGTAAAGCATATAGAGTGTACAACAAACGCACTTTACTTGTAGAAGAATCTGTTCATGTTTCGTTTGATGAATCTAATCCATCTACTGCCAAGATTATTATTGATGATGATGAGATAGATATTATAAAAGAAGCGCAAGACTTAACTATTGGCAAAGAAAATGGTGGAAGCCAACAAGATAGCACTCAAGCTAAGGATGATGTGACTCTTGATCAACCACAAGATCTTGTCTGCAATCAAGATCTGCCTAAAGAATGGAGATTCGTACAAAATCATCCAAAAGATTTGATTCTCAGAGATGTTTCAAAAGGTATATCTACTCGCTCTTCTCTTAAAAATATTTGTGGTAATTTAGCCTTTGTTTCTCAAATTGAGCCTAAAACTTTTTTAGAAGCTGAAAATGATGAAAATTGGATTTTAGCTATGCAAGAAGAACTGAGTCAATTTGAAAGAAACAAAGTTTGGGATTTAGTGCCTAGACCTCGTGATCACACCATTATTGGTACTAAATGGGTTTTTAGAAATAAATTGGATGAATCAAGAAACATTATTAAAAATAAAGCTAGATTAGTTGCACAAGGCTATAATCAAGAAGAAGGCATTGATTTTGATGAGACATTTGCACCTGTTGCCAGACTAGAAGCTATTCGCATGCTACTTGCATTTTCATGTTTTAAAAACTTTAAACTTTTTCAATGGATGTGAAAAGTGCATTTCTAAATGGCTTCATAGCAGAAGAAGTTTATGTAACACAACCTCCTGGTTTTGAAAATCATGAATTTCCTGATCTTGTGTTTAAACTTTCAAAAATGCTTTATGGTTTGAAACAAGCACCTCGTGCATGGTATGATAGACTTAGCTCATTCTTACTTGAAAAGGGATTTTCTAGAGGAAAATTGGATACTACTCTTTTCATAAAAATCAAAAATCACGACATGCTAATTATTCAAATTTATGTTGATGATATTATCTTCGGTGCTACTAATGAAAAATTATGCAAAGAGTTTGCTAAGTGTATGCAAGGGGAGTTCGAAATGAGTATGATGGGAGAACTCAACTTTTTCCTTGGTCTCCAAATCAAGCAATCAAAAGATGAAATTTTTATTAATCAAGCAAAGTATACGAGAGAACTTCTCAAAAGATTCAAGATGGAAGATTTTAAAATCATGAAGACTCCAATGAGCCCAACCACTAAACTCAACAAGGATGAAAATGGTAAAAAAGTAGATACAAACATATATCGAGGTGTGATCGGTTCACTTCTTTATCTTACCTGCTAGTAGACCCGATATTATGTTTAGTGTATGCTTATGTGCTCTTTTTCAGTCTAGTCCAAAAGAATCACATTTTGTAGCTGTGAAACATATTTTTAGATATCTTGCAGGAACTCCTAATTTGGGGTTATTTTATTCTAGAAATACTTCTTTCGACATAATTGATTTTTCTAATGCTGATTATGCTGGAAGTAGAACTGATCGTAAGAGCACTAGTGGTACTTGTCAATTTCTTGGAAACTCATTAGTTTCTTGATTTAGTAAAAAGCAAAATTCTGTTGCTTTATCAACTGCTGAAGCTGAATACATAGCTACTGGTAGTTGTTGTGCTCAATTATTATGGATCAAACAACAAATGGAGGATTTTAATTTACATTATGATCATGTTCCAATTAAATGTGATAATACAAGTGCAATCAATTTAACAAAAAATCCCATTCAACATTCTCGAACTAAACATATTGAAATTAGACATCGTTTTATACGTGATCATGTTCAAAAAGGGGATATTATTCTTGATTTTGTCAATATCAACAAGCAATTGGCAGATATTTTTACAAAACCCCTAATTGAAGAACAATTTTGTTTTATTCGAAGAGAACTCGGGATGTCTAATCCATTCTAAATATATTTTTTTTTTTTTTGGGGGGGGGATTTTTAGTTAAAATTAGTATTACTTGTCTAATCATTTTTTTTTGGAGTACTTACCATCATAGTGTTTAAATAAATCACACTCCGAACATATTATATTCAATTATGTGAGACATTGAGGGGACACAATAGTAAGTATCCGAACACAATTTTCTTCCTCTATTTTTGTCCTATTCGGTGCGGCATTCCCCACTTTCAAAATTTAAATTTCTTCCTTCCTCAACACACTTCTCTCATCCTCTATAAATTCAACCACACAATTTCTATCTCTTCGTCTCTCTCTCTCTCTCTCTCCAAATTGCTATCCTTCCAAATCGTGCAATGGCAAACTTACCGCAAGGGTTACAGCTTGAGTTTTGGGAAAGAGACATCGAACGAGTAGAGCTGAGAATGTTTATCCAAACCCTTTGGATGCAACTCTTTATTTTCATTATGCTTTGTGCGTTACTTACAATACGAATACCACCATGGTTCAGTTGGAATGTAAATGTGGATGCTCTGTGGTACTGGATCGGCATTGTAGCTATCGCTGTAGCAGCCATTATTCGAGAATACGAAAATCAAAGACGCCACTATCTCAATTTATGAAAGAATATTATAGAGTGATACAGGGCAAGAGAAGCATAGTGATGGAAACATAGCTTCTTCTTTTTTTCCTTAGAGCTTTTCTTTTTTTTGATGATGTCACAAGGGGAGAAAAAGAGAAGATTTATTTTATCTATCTTACTATTTGCTATTTTTTTCTGTTATGGGCTAATCTAAAATTTGTTTACTATGATGTGTTGATTGTTATATTTACTCGTTGATCATATATAACTGCTATAGGTGCATATATTGAGGGGGAGCATATATGTAGGGGGGGCATTCGCTCACTCTTTACTTATCACTACTTTCAAAAAAAAAAAAAATCATATTTTGTGCCATCATCAAAAAGGGGGAGATTGTTAGAAATAACACATTTTGATTATGTTTTACGACAAAATTGATTTCTTAAAATGCATGGTTAAAATCCTCTTATAAAATCTCTGTTGAAAGGGTAAAAGTCTTAATACATGTTCACCCATAAAAAGAAAGAAATCCTTGTTTGTGTGTGGCCAAAATAATATATGTGTACAGCTCGTGTACAAATTCTTTTTGAAAGAAAAGTCTCCTGGCCCCATTTTTTATATCTTGCTCATAATAAAAGAACTCCTTTAAAAAAAAATAGTTTTTTGGCCTATGTGCATGCATGTAATCAAAACCCATTTGGCCCAAAAGTAAAAACTTGCACAGTGGACATCTTTAATATGGTCGACCAATTTCTTCATTTTAGTCTGAAGTGTTTTCTTCCATTGTGGACTTGAGAGCTTGGGAGTTAATACTCCACGTGGAAAAATACGACTCAACATTTCTCTACTGTATTCAAGGAAAGACAATATCTCTGCATGTGTGGATTTCGGCTCAATGATCACTTGCAATAAATGAAGATCAATATCAGCAGAAATGAGATCTGCATCTCAACGGAAAAATTTCAACGGTCCAAATACTCAAGTTATAAAAAGTGAAGAGGTTCATCAGCTGAAAACACAGAACCACCAAGCTTCACCAGATTACTCAAAACTCTGCAAGAGCAATATTCATCATCTTCTACACTTCATTTTTCATACAATTACTTTGAGAGATTTGCGAGCAAATTGTTATATCTACTCTTTAAGGAGTGTTGTAATTGTTTGAGCTACAAATTCTATTATCTTTTGAGAGATTAAGTGTTTGAGAAATCAAACACTGGTTTTGTAATTCCAAAAACATGGGTTTTGTTTTTGGAAGGGGTTTTTTAGGATTTTGTACTTTAAATCCTTGCGGTTGTCTAGCTCCTCTCGAAAGCTAGGAGCATTGGTAATTGTAAGCACCCGCAAGGCTTACTGGTGTAATTTCATTTTTATTAGTGGAACCTTCAAGCGATTGCCTTGGAGAGAAGTGGAGTAGGCTGGACCGTGGACAAATTCAGACCGAACTACTATAAATTGGTTTTGCGCTTCTTAACTCTTTCTATATATTTGTTAATAAGTTATTTGCCTTTGTAGTCTTTAATTGGTAATTTTTTAATTAGCAACCCTATTCACCCCCCTTCTAGGTTGCTGTCTGGGTAACACACTCCCGTCCTTATCTTAATTATATTAAGAGCTCCATGATATTAAATACTTATTAATCTCCCCATGTTAAGATTATAGATACCCGTTGATTAAAATAAATTACTAACAGCTTCACAGGTGATGGAAGAGGTGGTATTTATAGAGGAGTTTGGAGGGAGAGGAGAGGAGAGAGATGGCCGGAGGTGGTGGTGGCCGGCTCAAAACAGGTGAAATGTAGATGATAAAAATGTTAGCTGTGGTTAAAGGGGTGGGGTAAAGGTTTTTTTACCCACCAATGACGGGTTCTATGGGTACCAAGTTTTTTTGTTATGCCTTAGTTATACATTTTAATGGTTTTAGTTATACTTCAATTGATTTTGTCATGCCATTTTTTACGGGGTCCCCCAAAAAGAGGTAGACACCGAAGCATCTCCCTTTGTTTGAAAGCTTAACGAACTTTAAAATATGTATAAGGGTTTTTATGAGAGGAATCGGTCTCAAGCGAGATATCAAATATAGATCTTATTTGATAGATCTCAAATAATTTTATTACACAAAGTTTTTGAAATCGTAAAAAATATTATAGAATGTGAGATATAAAGGCTTTGTTCGTTTTGTAACTTTAACTTTGTTTTAGTTTTACTTTTTCTAATCATTATTTTATTTCTCTTTCCAATCATTACCTTATTTCTTCAATTATTATTATTTTTTGGTAAATCATGAACTATTCCTCAAATTATTACTTTCATTTATCTCTCTATGTCTTTACTTATTACATCTATCTCCAATCATTACCTTATTTATCTCTGCAACCATGTAACGCCCCGAAAATTCGGAAACATTAAGAAAATATTGAAAAGAGATTTCCAATAATATTTTTTTTCTTTTTCTTTTTTTTTTTGCTTTAAGATTTCCAAAGACAATTTTTCCAAGGGAAATCCATAGATTTACTACGTCATTATTTCAAAAGCATATGTCATTATATTACAACCGTGTCGAATAAATCAAAATATTACAATTTTCAAAACTTCCAAAATTAAAATAGACTTGAATTAATCAGAGTGACTATGCGCACGAAAACCAAGGTTTTCAGCTTCTTCCTTAATAAGATTGAACTCGATCGAATCGAACGACACTTCTGCTCCGTCTTCGGTACCTAGCGTTCGAGTTACCAGGGCAACATAGTACCGTGAGCAATGACGCTCAGTAGCCAAAACCCACCAGAACCCATAACTTACAAGCAACAAGATATATAATAGGAATGCAATAAGAATAACATCAAAAGAGAACAATCCATTATTTCATTACCAATCTTTAACCTAAGTGAAATTTCGGATCTTATCCACAGATCCATTCCTACCCATAACCTCTGGCACAAACACTAGTGTGGTTCAACTCCCCTTTTCCAGATCCGGATGAAAGATACCTTAAGTCATATACCCGGTATCCCATTCCGCGACCATAAGTTCAGATAAAACTTCACCGGATGCGCACACGAGCACATTTGAGCCCGGGTTGTGACACAAGCACAATGCCTCCCTTATAACCCGTCCCAATATCCGAGAGCGACCACCACCATGCCGTACCCAGGGTTTCGAAAACCAACAATTCATAGATTCACCACCAATCAATACATCGCCATGGGTTCCAATCCCGAAATCCAAAATCTCAGCCTCTCACTTTATTCTCTATCCATTAATCCTATTTTCACGTCTAATATGTTAAATCCGCACATCGCAACCAACCCCGAGAACCTATTTGTTCATTCTACAAGTACAGTAAAGTATCATGCAAACCAACATTTCAAATAAACATAATTATCATGCTAACAATGTTTAATCATGTGATAAAAGAAATCATGCGACAAAAACAAATAAAACACTTCTTTTTATTTCCTCTTTTCCTTTTCAAATCTAAAATCTTCGTTTACCCTTAATCATCTCGGGTGTATTGTCAGTACCAAAATATTTCATGATCGCAATAAAACTAGGATTTAATCGAAACTAATTAACTTTGAGGCTAACATTATTAGACTTTAATACTCAAGGGTTGGATTTATAAGCTAAACAAACTCAGGGGACCAAACTGTAATTTTTCTAAAACTAATTTAAACATTTCTGATTTTCCAGTGACTATTTTCAACGGAAATAGTGGGCTCCCGCCGGACTTTGATCGGCGACGTCGGATTCAATTAATATCATACTATAACGCTAAAATCATAGTAGAAACACGACATATACTTAGGGAGATGAGTTCTGAACTACCTCTCGTCCGGCAGAACGGGTTTTGGAGAGATTTTGGCGATGGTGGCGGAGCTCGGTCGGATGGTGTTGCTGAGCACAGCAGGAGGTGATGGTGTCCGGCGGAAATGCAAGAGGTTCGGGGAACGGAGCTACAGCGGTGAGGTGAGCTTCGGGTGGTACCAGGTGGTGCTGACTGGTGGTGCTCGGCCGTGAGGAGGTGGGCTACGGTGGTGATGGTGACCCGGCTGGTGGAGGTGGTTCGGGTGCTCCGAAGGTGGTGGTGTTGTCCGATTGGGAGGAGAATGGAAGAGGTGGTAATGGCTGGTTCTTCTTCTTCTTCTTCTTCTTCTTCTTCTTTTTCTTCTTCTTCTTCTTCTTCTTCTTTTTCTTCTTCTTCTTCTTCTTCTTCTTCTTCTCTCTCTCTCTCTCTCTCTCTCTCTCTCTCTCTCTCTGCCGAAGGTTGCTGGAAATACAGAAAAGAAAGAATGGGAAAGGGAGGTATAAGAGTGGGTTGCATGGGGTAATGACCCATGGGTGCTTATGTGTTGTCCAATTACAAGGGAATTAGGGAGTAAAATGGGGGACTTTGTCTCCCTTCTTTGCCGAAAATGAAATGGAAAAAAAAGGCTGGGTTTGCTCCGGGGCAGCACACGCACACACTAGAAAAATCACTTACCGGATACACACGCACACGATTGATTATAGAAATAAAATCAGCATGACGACATAAAAAAAAATTTCGCATTAAATGAACTAACAAGAAAAAATAATTTTTTTTTTTTTAAAATTTTTTTTTTAAAAATATTGGGTCTTTACAATCTATCCCCTTTAAAACAATTTCGTCCTCGAAATTATGATGTACCTTCGATTTGAAACTGCTGCAGATAGTTGGCTTTCATTATGTCCTCGCGTTCCCAAGTTGACTCCTCCAATCCTCGGATGTCTCCATAAGAGCCTTATTAATTTGATTGTTCGTCAACGGGTAATCTTTTCTCCACGATCCTGAACTTCAACCGGCTAATCTTCAAAAGTCGTATCCTCATCCGGAGTGACTTCCTCCCAATTGAGCACATGAGTGGGACGAGCTATGTATTTTCGTAGCATAGAAACGTGGAAGACGTTGTGCACTTTGGCGATCTGCGGCGGTAAAGTTAGGCGATCGGCTATTTCTCCAATTCGCTCCAAGGTCTCAAACGGGCCAATGTAGCGAGGTGATAACTTTCCTTTCTTGCAAAATTGGATGATCTCACAGCGTGGCTTGATCGAGAAAGTACGTTGAAAGTTTACGGCCTTAACCTCTTGTTGTTGTAACTCTTGTACAAGTTTTGAGTGATCATAAGTCATCACGGATCATCTTCCTTGGTCAACTCTTGAAAGTTTGGTCCTTGTCTCTTGGAAGGTCAATGATACTCTTCTCCCAAAAAGAAATGAGAAAAATCCAAAAAATTTCAAGTGGTTTCAAACATGAGTCAAAAGTTTGAAGGTTAAAGCACCAAATACAAGTACAATAGATCCTCCTCGAAGAATCAAAGGTATGAGAAGTTTTGAGGATCAACAGTGGCTACCATCTTGTTAATCATAGACAAAGATGGAATAAAGAGTCACATTGTTATGATAACAATGTATTAAGTTTAAATGATTAACTGGAACCTGACTTGCAAAACATTGCAATGAGATGACTAAGGGTTCTCAAGAAATGGTCGAATCTACAGAAAATAAGTCCGAGGTTAAGTGATGGGGACTAAACAAGATATCCGTTTTGATACTGCATTGGTCACATGTTTTTCAAATCAAACACCTAAGCGTATTAACATGAGAGGGTTTTCAACTTACAAAAACGTTCAAATGGCTCAAGAGATTATTCCTACTATTGAGATTTCAAGGATTTATTCTCAGTGGCTCATAGAAGTTAGCACGAAATGATTCCCGAATCTGAAAGACTATAAAGAAAGAAGACAAATTTTGACGTACGAAAATAAATAAATAAATGGATAAAGAAGAGTATCTCAAGAATTTAATAGCTCGATTGCACAAAAATTTTACAATGCAATTTCGAATTTGATTCACAAATTAAAGAATCTGGAGTGAACAAAATGATGTTAAAAACATTTGAGAGATATTAAAGATATGCAGTGAATGACCCTTGTACAGGCAATTAAAGAACAATTGAGAATATACACAAAGCTGATGACAGTACCAATAATTTAGTATGCTATTGAGACTATATGAATATGATCTAATGAGTACAAGGAAGTTGAACATTTTTTTTTTCTTTCAGGGCACACAACTCCCAAACGAAAAGAGTCGTGAGATTAAAATGTTTAGAATTCACGAGGATTTCAACGATCTTAATTCTTGTTATAACTTTATGAGTATAGAGTCATTGATAGAACGACGATTGGATCTTACTAGCTCAAGACAAAACACAAAGTCTAAAGAAAATGAACATAGCAACAATATGTGGTCAAGGACTTGACAGCTCCGACATTGAAAAGCAAACTAGGTTTGCGAATTAGAGTATTGAAAGGTCAAAGACATATCTTGATGGGCTATCAAAACAATTGAAAGTTGTGAAGTATCCCTATACGACAAGTGACTGAGAATTACTTAAAATCGCTGATAGTGTATTGGCCAAATTAGAGGAGGATTTCTCTAAGCATGTAGTATGCGAAGATCGGGAAGGATAGACTCATAATTGAGTAAACTGTTGACTTCACAGTCAAATCTAGTCAAATTAAGAAAGGTTGGAACATGATGATCTTTACGAATAACAACTCACGGAAACAAACAAAAATGTTACAGGAATTTGGTGTTCGAAATTCACAAGGAGTTCAACGATTCGGGGTTGAGTTGAATTCATATTTCTAACAATGAAGAGTCACAATGTAGGCGATTGTAAAATGAGTAAAGAGAGATAAAAAAAATATATATAGTGATCTGTTATCAATTGACTGAGAAGTAAAGTTTATATGAATAACCGGCAAAAGTTCTCCTATCCCCCTAAAAAAAAAAAAAAGAACCTCCTTGCAAGAGAATGGTTGCCGCTTTCTCAGATATTCATGACCTTGAACTCTTCTCGATCTGTTTGAACTATGATGGTGCTGTCGTTGAATTCAGTTTGCATAGTATGTAGCCGAGTGACGATTGTGAATCTCTGACAGTATCTTGCTTTTATTCGTTGATCTACTATTTTGAGGGGTCTATGACACTTGAGATTGAGTGTCGAAATAGTCCATGTAGCACTTGTAAAAGTTGCATAACCTCTATGTTACTTGGTATCACATTGGGCTTCGTATTGCATTAACCACGAGGTTGATGTAAGCATGTTGATGACGTGGGCGGCATTGACGTTGGCATTAGCGTTCATGTGAAGTTAGGGTTAAGGGGTTTCTAATTACAGGTTAATGGCAAGGATTCTGAAGTTGCAAAAGTGAAAGAAATTTTAAAATTTTAATATACAATGGCAAGCAACGTTCCTTCTCTTTATTTATTTATTTTTTTAAAAAAAATTGAAAAAAAAACCAATGAAAGTATTAATGTAGAAGTACCGCATATCTCTGCAGAAAGTGCACATGGCTAGACATGTTCTCTCCCTACAATTAGCCCAACTGCTAGTCATACATGCAAGACTTAAGTTTTTTCACTGTACGTTCACACAATGACTCTACCCTTTCCAACTTATCTTTGATCGTAGCCTAGATGAGGAAGGAAAATCATCTTTCAAGAGGTACTTAATTTCCTAGGTAGTCTCTTCGATGGCCTTGTCCCACGATTGTCAAGGTCTATCATAGTCTTCGAACGAGAGCTTTTTAACCGCGTTGATCTACTTACATACACAATAAGAACATGTTCTTCTATCTCCTTCTTGGAGTTGTTGACTTCAATACTTTGACGGAGTCAATTCGCTTGAAAGCTACGAACACATTTACATGCTACTTCTTACAATAAAATATCGTATAGTATCTAAGATAGTAGATAGGTTGAGCGGTTAACTACCCAGGATAACACTCTTGGAAAGTGATCTACCCAATCTACCCAAGGCCGAGGGTTGAACCTAAAGCTCTGATACCATTTGTAACGCCCCGAAAATTCAGAAACATTAAGAAAATATTGAAAAGAGATTTCCAATAATATTTTTTTTTCTTTTTCTTTTTTTTTTTGCTTTAAGATTTCCAAAGACAATTTTCCCAAGGGAAATCCATAGATTTACTACGTCATTATTTCAAAAGCATATGTCATTATATTACAACCGTTTCGAATAAATCAAAATATTACAATTTTCAAAGCTTCCAAAATTAAAATAGACTTGAATTAATCAGAGCGACTATGCGCACGAAAACCAAGGTTTTCAGCTTCTTCCTCAATAAGATTGAACTCGATCGAATCGTACGACACTTCTGCTCCGTCTTCGGTACCTGGCGTTCGAGTTACCAGGGCAACATAGTACCGTGAGCAATGACACTCAGTAGCCAAAACCCACCCGAACCCATAACTTACAGGCAACAAGATATATAATAGGAATGCAATAAGACTAACATCAAAAGAGAACAATCATTATTTCATTACTAATCTTTAACCTAAGTGAAATTTCGGATCTTATTCACAGATCCGCTCCTATCCATAACCTCTGGCACAAACACTAGAGTGGTCCGACTCCCCTGTTCCAGATCCGGAAGAAAGATACCTAAGTTATATACCCGGTATCCCATCCGCGACCATAAGTTCGGATAAAACTTCACCGGATGCGCACGCGAGCACATTCGAGCCCAGGTTGTGACACAAGCACAATGCCTCCCTTATGACCCATCCCAATATTCGAGAGCCGACCACCACCATGCCGTACCCAGGATTTTCGAAAGCCAACAATTCACAGATTCACCACCAATCAATACATCGCCACGGGTTCCAATCCCGGAATCCAAAATCTCAGCCTCTCACTTTATTCTCTGTCCATTAATCCTATTTTCACGTCTAATATGTTAAATCCGCACATCGCAACCAACCCCGGGAACCTATTTGTTCATTCTACAAGTACAGTAAAGTATCATGCAAACCAACATTTCAAATAAACATAATTATCATGCTAACAATGTTTAATCATGTGATAAAAGAAATCATGCGACAAAAACAAATAAAACACTTCTTTTTATTTTCTCTTTTCCTTTTCAAATCTAAAATCTTCATTTACCCTTAATCATCTCGGGTGTATTGTCAGTACCAAAATATTTCATGATTGCAATAAAACTAGGATTTAATCGAAACTAATTAACTTTGAGGCTAACATTATTAGACTTTAATACTCAAGGGTTGGATTTATAAGCTAAACAAACTCGGGGGACCAAACTGTAATTTTTCTAATACTAATTTAAGCATTTCTGATTTTCCAGTGACTATTTTCAACGGAAATAGTGGGCTCCCGCCGGACTTTGATAGGGAGATGAGTTCCGAACTACCTCTTGTCCGACAGAACGGGTTTTGGAGAGATTTTGGCGATGGTGGCGGAGCTCGGTCGGATGGTGTTGCTGAGCATGGCAGGAGGTGATGGTGTCCGGCGGAAATGCAAGAGGTTCGGGGAACGAAGCTACAGCGGTAAGGTGAGCTTCGGGTGGTACCAGGTGGTGCTGACTAGTGGTGCTCGACAGTGAGGAGGTGGGCTACGGTGGTGATGGTGACCCGGCTGGTGGAGGTGGTTCGGGTGCTCCGAAGGTGGTGGTGTTGTCCGATTGGGAGGAGAATGGAAGAGGTGGTGATGGCTGGTTCTTCTTCTTCTTCTTCTTCTCTCTCTCTCTCTCTCTCTCTCCCGAAGGTTGCTGGAAATACAGAAAAGAAAGAAATGGGAAAGGGTGGTATAAGAGTGGGTTGCATGGGATAATGACCCATGGGTGCTTATGTGTTGTCCAATTACGAGGGAATTAGGGAGTAAAATGGGGGACTTTGTCTCCCTTCTCTGCCGAAAATGAAATGGAAAAAAAAGGCTGGGTTTGCTCTGGGGCAGCACACGCGCACACTAGAAAAATCACTTACCGGATACACACGCACACGATTGATTATAGAAATAAAATCAGCATGACGACATAAAAAAAAATTTCGCATTAAATGAACTAACAAGAAAAAACAATTTTTTTTTTGAAAATTTTTATTTTTTTTAAAAATACTGGGTCTTTACAAACCATTACCAAAACTAAAATATCCAAAACTAGCAAACAAACAAGGCAAACAATTGTTTGAGTGATAAAAAAGTGAAAAAGGATTTGAGACGAATAGAGGTGGTTTTCCACCATAGAAAAAGAACTTTTTAAAAAAGAAGGTAATTTCAAAATTCAAAAATTATGTGTTTACGTAAATAATTTTTCTACTAATATGGATATTGTTTGATAGATCTCATTGAGATCTTTTAAACAATGCTAAAAAAATTATTTTTTTTATTTTTATTATATTTGAGTTTGAAATTATCTTCTTTTTTAAAAAAAATATTTAAAAAAAAAAAAAGCGAAACGCCTCACAAGGAGGATACAAAAAGACAAAAGGTACTGGTCTCCTAGGGGTGGAGACTGGATAGTGGACCACTAGTGTACTACTTTTCTTTCCATCTGTTTTCCTCTACAAAACACACACATACACACAGAGATAGATTCATTCTGAATGGACTTCCATCTTTGTCGATCAGAGGAAACATGAGCAACGAATAGTAACTCTCTCTCTCTCTCTCAGAATCTTTCCGATGCTTTCTTCTATTTACTTTCCGAGTTTCTTACACATTTATCAGTGCACTTTGTGAATGTTGTATGTATTTGTCGATTGCAGCGACTATCTGTTCAAGCTTTTGTTAATCGGGGACTCTTCTGTCGGAAAATCATGCCTTCTTCTCCGATTCGCTGTGAGTTGACCCCTCTCTCTCTCTCTCGTTCAGAAACTCTTAAAACAATATCCAGAATCGCATATATATATATATATATATATATATATATAATATGTACTTTGTGTGTGTGCCAATGCATCTTTTTATTATTTTCTTCCTTTAATATTATTTAAGGTTGCAGTTGGAGTTAATTTCTGAAAGCATACCATTTTTGTTGGGAAATGATTTTCACACCCGATTTTTTGATAAATGCACCCCACTTTTTGTCTTTTAGTGAATAAATTACACATAAAGGTTCCATGAAAGGACAAAAAATGGAGTGCATTTATAAAAAAAAAAAAAAAAGAGTCTGAAGGATCACAACTTGCTAAAATGCGGACTTCTCCTTTCCCGGTCAAATTTTGATGATCCGAGCTGTTCAATGTGTTTAGAACGTGATTTGAAGAGTACCCGTGAGAAATTGGCAAAAAAAAAAGACCAAGTTGATCCGTGTAGTTTTTCATAATAAACATAACACAAGCAGAAAAAGCAAAATTTTTAGTGCATTTATAAAAAAGTAGAGTGCAACAATAGTTTTTCTCACTTCCTGATGGTACCGTCATTGTTAGTATTATTATTGCTATAATTGCAGTAGGAGTGATTGTTAATATTAATGTCCTAATTATTATAGAGAGGATGATATTAATTTCTCAATTTGCCAATTTCAGGACGATTCGTACGTTGATAGTTACATTAGCACCATTGGAGTTGATTTCGTGAGTCTCTCTCTATCCTTACCTATATGTTGTGCCTCACTCGGTGTGGTTTGGTTCTCTTGCATAATAGTCTTGCATAATAGTATTCGGGGGTTAATACAGAAAATTAGGACTGTGGAGCTGGAAGGAAAGACAAGCAAGCTACAGATTGTAAGTAATTATAGTTATTTGAACATATACATTATGCGTACAGGTAGAAGGGGATTTGTTTGCTATAATTAGTCTAGTGTACCTCTTTTTGTCTTGTTAAATATGGACTTTTTGCGTTTGTCTAGTAAAACTAAAAGCTTGAGCTTGAAGCAAGGGTGTGAATACCGTTCCGTGGTACGTCTCGTTTTGGAGAGAAACTGGTACACCTGATGTGCAGTTCTGTTTTGTCAAACTTACCGGCAAATACCATTGGTACCGCCAAGTTCCGGCCTTCTCGATAGTTTCCAGCGGTACCGACAGTGAAAAACAGAAAAAAACAATAGGGAAATCAGAGAATAGAAGATCGGAGCATTTCTCTTGGCTTTTCTTGCAGCTTGTGAACTGAGAGAAGATGAAAGTTTTGTTTCTGAAACCTTTTAGTTTCAGATCTGGTTTCTTTTTGACTGAATCATGCCTGAAGTCTTCTTCTTTCTTCTCCCTTTCTAAAATCTGTTGTTCCCTGCCTTTTTCTCCTCCTTGAACCGAAAAGGCTTGTTTTGGAAAGATAAACATTACCATGGAATTGAATAGTTGCGTTGGAAAGTGTATAAACCTTTTGAAGAAAAGTTAGTATGTAACAGGTGCACACCATTTTATCCTACTTCCACTATTTTTAAATTTTTTTAAGCCAATTCTTTATATAATTATGTAACATTAATCTTACCCAAAAAAAGTATGTAACATTAATATAGTTGGATTATAGTCAATTTTATAACAAGATATCTAATGTTTTTAATACATATTTATTAATAGCGTGAAATCCGAAACGGTAACTGGCATTATTCCGGTTCCGGTACGTACCATACCAATAACAAAACCGGTACCATGTCCGCTACAGTATTCAGAACCTTGGCTTGAAGTGGTGCGTTCTTAGAGAAAGTCAGGTTTTTTATTTGAGGTTGGGTTATTGTATTAGTCTCCTTTAATGATGCAAGAAGTGCAAACTGCAAAGGACACCCTCCTAAAAGTTTTCCAAACAATAAGGACAAAACCATATGGGTAGCAGTAGGGCTTTGTTGGGGCTAATTGTTTGGATTTTTTTAGTTATGGTGTATTTAAAGGTTTAGCCTTTTGGAATGGATAAAAACGGACACCGGAAGTTTATTGATTGTCCTGGGCGTTATGATGGCACTGGGGCTGTTTGTTGTTATGCTGATGAGTTTGAACAAAGCATTAGGGCTTGTGAAGTAAGATTTATAGCTCAGGAACAAGGGTGGTCACTTTGATCAGGGTATGGGTTCTGGAGTCCCAGAAATAAAGAGAAGAAGAAAAACAGAAGAGTCTAAGCAAGCTTATAGCACATATCCAGAAATTCACCCAATATACTTGTAACTTAGACAGAAAAAGAAACCTGTTCATAGGGAGCAGCAGCTTACTAAACATAAAATAATACTACCAACGTCTAAAGTTGACTACGAAAGAGTTTCAAGTGGGACTTGGGCTTGATAACACCAGAGTCCAGCCTTCAATGCCCTCTTTAACAAACTCCATCTGGAGTTTTTTCATCACCTGCATCGTATTTTTGGGGGGAATTTCTGTTTTGCTTTCAAAGCAATATTGGAGACCATTAGCAGGAGAAGAGGTAAGCATTGTTTCATATTCTGCTTCAGGCTTTATTAGAAATACTAATAGTACTTTCATGTTGTCTTCTTTAGTGGGATACTGCTGGACAAGAGCGTTTCCGGACAATTACTAGCAGTTATTACCGTGGGGCGCACGGAATTATTGTAAGAAATCACTTGTAGTATTCTTTATGCAAGCAATTGCTTTCTTGTATGGATCTCTCTTCCTGCTTGTATAGTCACAAATGAAGACCGAAATGTAGTAATGACCTCTATTGTCTCTTTTGTGTCAGACAAAGCTAGTTTTAAAGCTCTTTTTGTTAGTCATAGATAATATTGATGATACCCGGATTGGAGTTCAGTAATTCTTATTTTTGTAGAGATTACATTAGTTATGCGTAGCAAAATTCTGTTTTCAAACCATCTTATGTTTATTTTATATCATATGCTTGTATGTCTGGATATATTTCTGTTCCAGGTTCCATCTAAGAAGCAACTTTTTTCATTTTTTGCTGGTTTGTCTTTCATTTTGCGAGGAAGAACACGCTCACAAGAACATGAACGTAATACATTTGTTGTCTCGGGGGAATATAAATGCTCTGCTATTTAACTTTGAAAGAAGGGTGTCAACCATATCAATGAATCCTTTGTTGAACTTAATCCTGCTCAAGAACATGACCGAGTGCTTGATATCATCTTGATGTAACGTCTGGGTGTCTTTTTTTTTTTAACTTGGTAAGAGTTCTTACTTGTATTGAGATTTGCAACAGATTGTCTACGACGTCACTGAAATGGAGAGCTTCAACAATGTCAAGCAGTGGCTGAGTGAGATCGACAGATATGCAAATGACACTGTATGCAAGCTTCTGGTTGGGAACAAAAGTGATTTGGTTGAGAACAAGGTTGTGGACACCCAGACAGCTAAGGTACACTCTGTTTGTCAGAACTTTATCATGTGCTCAATTTTGATTGCATGAACAGTGGCATCACCATTTTTCCAATAACATGATATTGGAATCCATCTTATCATACATCTTGACATTTCAAGATTGGATGCATGCTATTGACTATTGAGTAGTTAGACTTGCTAATTCTTGTCTTTGATGTGTTCTGTATCTTCACTTGACAACACTTCTATGTAATTGAAGTTTAAAATGGTGACATTGGATCATTTAGTTGGGCAAGAAACTGAATATAAAACTGTATGATATGAACATGAAAGAAGAGTAGCTATGTTTAAGAAGGATTTTGTCCTTTGTAAATGGTGGTATATCATAGGTTAGATGTTTTGTAATTCATAACCTAGTTGCTTTGTTGCTTCTAGTTTGTGAGGAAATGTTCTTTTCCTTTTTTTATGTGCATGGTTCTATACAAACAGTGGCAATAATTTGGATTTGGACAGTTCAAATAATTTCGAGAACATTTTACTGGCTTTGAAATGGATGAATAGTTTGTGGAAAAGAATTCAGATTGAAGAAAGATGATCATTCACAGTTTTAGATGTTAGGAACAAAGCAAATGACACAAGGGAGCCTTGTGACGTACAAGAGCTTTTCACAAGAGAAAACCATGTTAGTTTTCTTATCAGGCTGCTTGTCTGATGATGTGCCTCTCAAGGATTTTAAGGTTGTGTTAGTAATACTTAGTGAGGGAGTTGATTTGTTGGTGTTAGCCCTCTGATGATCTTCGTTATTCAGATAACAAAAATTTGTAACTGATGGTAACAGAAATTTTGGATCTTTTCCTGTGGAGATGATCATACAGATTACAGACAGCCTATTTTACTAAATATGAGTAATAACCTTATTCATCTCTCTCTCTCTCTCTCTCTCTCTCTCTCTCTCTCTCTCTCTCTCATAGCGTTTCTTGTTCTGGTTTAACTTGGTCCCACTGTTTTCAAAATGGATGAATTACAGGCTTTTGCAGATGAGCTTGGTATTCCTTTCCTTGAGACCAGTGCAAAAGACTCTATCAATGTGGAGCAGGCTTTCCTAACTATGGCTGCTGAGATTAAGAGGAAGTAAAGGCTCTTGTCTCTTCTCCCTTATTCCATGTTCTAAATGATCAGATCTTTTTCCAATTCAAACTGCTAGTTGTTAGTCTTTATCGGTTATCTCCAACTTTGCTACTTTCCTTTCTCTCTTTTTTTTTTTTTTGTTTCATTCTTTTGATAAATGTATGGCTGAAACATTGCTTTTCTTATGTTTTGTTTGGATTGTGTTTTAAGAAAAATTTCTCAACTCAAAAAACACTCATCACCCTACTTCCAATCATTATTCACCCATCTCCAATCATTATTCTCATTTCTCTCTCTATCTCTCTCCAATTATTACCTCTTTCAATCATTACTCTCATTTCTCTCTCCACTCATAACCCTACAAAATTTCTCAAAAATTCATCCAAACATAGCATTAGTAATTCAGGTCCCCCTAAGTTTTGGAATTGTTTTTGGGTTTTAGACTTTTATTAGTTCTGCTTGTAAACCAGTATATATGGGTACTTTAGATTGGCAGTACGGTGTAGATTAATAGGAATACACTCTCTTTGGTTCCATACTGTAAATTATTTGTATCCTAAGATTCTCATCATCACTTTATTTGTTCATAATTTTGACAATTGCATGTATGAGTTTTGTTTTTTTTTTTTTTTCCCGAATAACTAAGCATGTACGAGTTACAATGGTGGTATCCCACCGTTTAATTATTTCCACCCGGACAATGTGACCCCCAAGGCCCCACCGAAATTGCGATGACTTAAACCACAATGGGTATTGAACTTGGGCTCCTCAATTGTTTGCTTAGGGCCCCGATTGATTGTCACATCTTATTTGTTTATTTTGTATCTAGATTCAGACACAAACAAGCAAATAAGATAATAAGTGAATACGATGTGATAACCATACGGGCCTCCTTGGAGTTGGCTGTGATGCTTATTATCCTTTAAATCTTCACACTTGGGTAATTATATACACTTCTATTTGTATATTTGTGATTAGCTTTTCTAAAATACAAATGCAGAATGGGTAACCAACCAAGTGCAAACATGAAGTCAACAGGCAGTGTTCAGATCAAGGGGGAGCCAATCCAGCAGAAGAGCAATTGCTGTGCTTAATTATTCTGTTGTGTTTCTAATTCCTGTACCATAGTAAGCAAGTTATTAAAACATCTTTTTGACGTAACTGGACTGGAGTATGGCATGTGGATCTCTATCTCATACCCATTTGTTCTTTCCTGTCTTTGATAACTTATTTTGTCTTCGTTAACTGAGAGGGAAATTGAAAATCTTAGCAGTTGTTCGAAGTTATGATGAAATTGGATAGGTGACAACGTTTGAGTGTGCCACTATTTCTTGTGAGATGCAAACATGCTTCCCAGTCTCAGAAGTTTCCTTTGTTCGAAGTTCAAATTGAAAATTTTGCATCATGAATTTCCGGAGGTATTTCCCTTTGGATGGGAAACGAAACATATTTTTGGAAGTGTATGGTGTTTGTTTGGGTTTCTGTGTTTTTGAAACAAGCGTTTTTTCACTTTGTGAAATTCGGAAACTATCCTTCTGTAGTTTCTGGGGAGGGAAGGGAAACCAAGTTTTGTTTTGACCCACATGGGAGGGAAATTGTTTCATCCTTTCATTAAGGAGGAAAACATAGGAGGGAAACCTTGGTCTGGATCTGAAAGCCACAGCCTGATTGCAGAAAAATGATTTGTAAGAGTTTGCCGTCCTTGTCCGAAAATGCTTAAGGCACTAACCACTGGTGCACCGACCGTCATGTGGGGCTCACTTCGGGTCCTACATGAATAATTCGAGCTGCTCAATAATTCTAAAATAATTTCTCGAGTGTCCTTGTGAAAAATTAGTTCAATTCGATACGTGTAGGTGTAGATCCTGTAATCTAAATGAATAATTGGAAGACTGGATGGAGCACATTGGATTGAGTTGATTTTTCGCAGGCTCATTCAGAAAATTATTTTAAAATTATTGAATAGCTCGGATTATCTATGCGAGATCCGGAGTGGATCCCGTATGTCGGGGTGTGCATGGTCAGTGTCCATAGCAGGGTTGGTCCTTTTTAGAGTATCATAGAGATAATGTCATGGTGCTTGAAAGTACCTAATAATCATTGCGGGGCCAGTTTATACAAAATTTTGTTATGCGTTTAAATAATCCCTTGTTGGTTGCTCGTGGAATGGGCCCCTTATAGATTAGTCAAAATGCATGTAAAATGATTTGAACACCTATATTCTAACTGTATAATAAAAGAACCACATTGGCAATTAGATGACTTTAGCCAATTTGGATGATTTTACCCCTCGATTAATGGCACTGTGCTCTTGGTCGGTTGTCGACAATTGTAATTCCGACCACGCTTCTTCTTCTGTAATTCAACACTTTGCTCCTACCATTGTGTAGACACCCCAATCTGAGTTTTCAGATTAGTTTATTTTTGATTTTTGATTCCCCAAAGATAAAATTGATCAAGAACACCTCAAGAATGTTAATGTGATTGAGTTTCGAGCATTTAAATACCCTTTTAAGCCTAATCGATTCAAAAGCCAGTTAACCTACTGACATGCACTTGTTCACATCTAGCGCACGCTGATCAAAGTGTCGCGTGTTGGTCAACAGTCAAAGTTTGACCGTTGACCAGCACAGTGTTGCTAAGACCTGCACGCGCAGGCCAAATCCCATCCCATCACCTTTTGCTAGCCAAATTTTGCCATGATCAGGGGTCTATTACACCCCACAGAGCCTTCTTATTCTTCTAAACAGCAGTATACGGGCAGGGGATGTCCCCCCTCACTCATCCTCTCCTATCATCCTTTCCCCTCTCCTTTATGAGATGGAGGACTTGGTGGCCAAGCCAACCAGCCATTACTTGCCTTGTTACACCTCTCTCACTCCATTGCCCTATACATACCCCTCACACACACACAAGTGAAGGGTTCAAGCTTTGTTACCACTTTGGTTACCACTTGGAGTTCTTGTCAAACCCCTTTGTTCAAGGCTTCAAGCAATACAACACTTATTCTTCATCCACCAGCTTATAACCTCCATCAAGCATCATCCAGTCAACCTTCCAAACTCAAGCTCAATCACTCTTTCAAACCCAAAAACCAAAGGTATAACACTTTTGTATTGCTTTTTGTTCTGATCCTTGAGGGGGGTTGGCAGGGTCAAGGCTGGTAATCAATACCAAGTCCTGGCCCTAAAACTAGCAAGGTTTCAAAAACCATAGTGAAAAGGACCAGCGCGCGCTGGTCATTGTACGTGTGCGCCACTCTATGGCTGCTCACGCAGATCTTGCATGGGGCCCGGGGTCTTGTTATTTTATGCTCTCCTTTCTATATATATCACTGCAAGCATGCTAAAAACTAGTTTACTGTTTTACTTGGTTAAAACTACTAGTTTTAGTTCAATATTCGTACTTGCTGCTATGGAATACCCATGGAGTCTTTCTGGACATGTCCTAAAACTCAGAAACATGCAAAATCAAGCATTGGTTTGAAGGCTCAAACCTTCGCGCGACAATGGGTGACCCGCGCGCGCAGGTCCATCTCAGACCAGTGGCTGGCCTTTACATGGGTAACTAGGCCTTGGCCTCAATTTTATATCCCCACATTATTTATGAGGTGCTTATTCTTTTGGTGGCCTCTGAGCCCATTCAAACTGTCTATAACTGTATATTAATTGTCAATAAATTGCAGTAGTTTGTCCTGGGTGTGCACTGGTCATTTCCAGAGCCTAGAGGGTTGAAAATAAGAGCTATGGGTTTGAACTTACTGGTGCGCGTGGGTCTTGGTGTAGCGCGCAAGTTAGATCAACATGTAGTGACTTGATTAGTGTATGCTAGTTTTTTCTTGCTCACGATACCCCAAAATAGTATTTTCCAATCTGTTTAAAGTCCATAGGAGGTTGTTTTCATCCTATACTAACTGTTTCAATAAACGAGCATGCCATTTATCACATCCTGCAAACTTGTTACAGTTTTAATCCCTTTAAACTGTTTCCTCGCCCTAACTGACTTAAAAATTGATTAATGAGAAAGAATCGCAAATGTTTTACAAATGCTCGAGTAGAGACCGATCTCTAGATTAGGCGAGAGGGGCACCTTAAAACCTTTCCCCTCACGTAACTTGGCTTCTGAACCTAAGTTATCAAGGTGACGACAGGCCAGTCTAAAAGCCTTTTTCAAATCAAATAACGTAGTAAATGTTTCAAGTTCAGTTCCTTGGGTGGCGGACCTTCAAACCTAAGTGGCGACTCTGAATTCAACGTTTCGCTGAGCTTCAAAAAAAAGGGCGCACTCGTGCGATTTTCGGGGCATGTGCCCACAGGCGACTCTGCTGGGGACTTTCTTCATTAGTCTATACTTCGAGTTTAATACACTTGACAACAATCTCGTAAAAGTCTGTCAAAACAGTGAGTTTCGGGCTACTGAAGAACGAAATGGTTATTGAATAGGATCCTCGCGTCCGACCAATCCTGACTAAAACTTTTCCGATTGTTCGCTTGAGTAGTTTTCTCCAAGTAACGATTAATAAAAGTGAGCCACATTTTAAAAGGCATTTTGCAAACATTGCGATCCTATCTCATTAATCAATCTTTTGGCATCCTCATATGCATCGACGTTGGCTAGTCGCCTTGAGATGTTTTGGGTAACTGACACAGTTTATTGAAGCCCGGGGTCCTCGAATGCCCAATAACCTTGGACGATGATAAGTCATTCTACCATTCGACTGTTGCTTTGCAATACACGTTGCAGTGGGAGGTATATCTTGGCTTTAGTCTGAGAAATCCCCTCAAACCAAAATCGGCCTCTGCATATACAAAACACTAGAACTCTCCAAACTAACATAGGTACCAGCAGAGTAAGATTATTTGCATCTAACCTGTAACGACCCAGATTTTTGAAAAATAAAAAATTTCATTAAATATTTAAATTTTTTTAATTACTTGGAAATTGCTTTTAAAATTCCTTTTTAATTTCTAATAATCCGTCATAATTAGGTTTGAGACTTAAAAAATTATATCTTTTCGTCCCGGACAATTTAGTCATTTTCTAAAGACAAGTATGCTTGTAGAAGCACTTGTATATTTTCCTAGCAAGTTAAATAAAATCTTTAAAATATATTTCTTGACTAGAAATCCTACTTGGCAAGTAGAATTAGTTTCCAACCGATTAGTTAGAGAAACCTAAGTACCCATTCAACCTAGTTACATTCTTCTAACCCTAGATGAACCTAATGAACCTTTCTATACCTTAGTTGAACCTTTTCAACCCTAGACTCGGAAATCATTTCACTTTCATGACTAGTCATTTCAAGACTTTATTACTCATCATTACTTCTTCTAAGAATATATTTTCTCATCATTACCTCTTTACCCATTGAATAATAGTTTGTATGGTAATTTTTATCCTTTAAGTAATAGAAATAAGACTTTCTATTGTCTAGAAAACAGTGTTATCAGGAACTTGTCGAATCAAGACCAAGACCAAGTTTGTTCTTCCAAACAACCATTATGTATTGTCACATCAAGAAGGCCATGATTCATTATCATATCTTTTCTTCCATAAGTAATAGCCTTGAACCTATTATTGACCTATAAGTAGCCTTTCCTAGATTTTTCTAGGCATATATATATATATATATATATATATATATATATATAATAGCCTACCCTTATCATGACTACGTACATATATGCACTTTCTAGGAAAATATTACCCAGTGGACAACGTTCTTGTCATTGGAAGTCATCTTTAATCATTACACATTCCTCATAGGCCTAATAGGACCAATCAGTACCTAAGCATGCCTAACTAAGTATGTGTATGTGTGTGTGTGTCTATATATATATATATATATAGTTGTATATATACCTTCTAAGGGAAGTATTGACCATTAGGTATTGTCTAGCACTTGAAAGCCTTGACTATCATCATTACTCTCCCTTGGACTCATAAAGCTACTTAGACCTAAACATGATTAGTCTTACACACACACACACACATATATCCATATATATATATATATATACATACATAGTACAAGAGAGAGAGAGAGAGAAAGAGAGGAGGAGAGAGAGGCCGAGAGAGAGAGAGAGAGAGAGATGTGTGTGTGTGTGTGCATGTGCCTATTTTCTCCTAGAAAGCTATGCTTTCTTACACCATCTTTAGCCCTTAAGCCTAATGACGAATCTAGCCTTTAATCATCCTAGAACCTAGCCCTTAATTACCCTAGATTTTGACTACAACCTAGACCTAGGAATGACTAAACATGGAAGGCTAACATCTTAGACTTGTAAGACTTACAACCTAGACTATAATCACCTAGGATTTACTTAAAAAACTTAAGATCCTACTTGCATTATATAGCCTTAAGCCTAAAAATGGAAGTGACAATACTTTGCATGCTTGAAAGGCTTGATTTGACAAGACTATGGAGCAAATCCATGGGAGAAAAAGAGAGAGAGGTCCGGCCAAGGAGAGAGAGAGGGAGCCAAAATTTTGCTATAAATAGGACCCCCCTCATGCCATTCAACTCACACCTTCCATCATTCAAATTCTCTCTCTAGAAATTCTTATGTTCTTGCTTGTTCTTATTGTTCTTGAGTTCTTCAAAAAATTCATTCAAGGCTGCCACTAAACCACCACTCGACCACCCTCTCGATCTAAAAAGTTTAGTAGTGTAGTCAAGAACTAGTTTCGAGAGAAACCTTTCTCTTTCAAAACTACCACAAGCTTACTGTAGGAAGTCATTCCATGCGATCGCCGATGTACATACTTTTCCGTAGCCGCCCTACCGCCAAGAAGAAAGGTAGAATATTCTTACCCCCTATCTCTAAGTATAAATAAATAAAAATGTGTATATCGTTTGTATTGTTTGAAATGCATGAGAACTTGAAAAGTATTTTACTAAAGGCTAGAAAGGAAATAACTTGACTATTTTGAATAACTTGACTTTATCTTCCGGAAAAATATATGTTGTTTTGAACTTCCCAAAGAGGAAGAGAGAACAGATTTTGGAAACATAGACTTGAATGGAAGTATTTGTATTTTGATCTTAAGGATGGTTATGAGCATGTATATGTGATTATTTGGATTACTTGTTTGATGTGTGATAAAGCATAAGTGGTATCCACTCTAAAGGTGTCCGTCCATGTGACACTATGCTTTATATTGTGTGCTAAATGTTTGAGCATGACTACGTGATAATATGAGCATGATAAGTAATATAGAGTTGGATGATCTTGCTAGCTTAGTTTCAAGATTACAATGAATGATTTATGTGTATGTACGTGAAAAGTCCTACCGCGGAGTCCATGCATGTAACGAGACACAGAAATTGAGAAAGTAGAAACATGACACCTAGGGTGTGTTAAAGACAAGGTGTGGTTTTGAAACCGGAATGTGGCCGGACTTACCCATTGTGTGGTGTGTGTGTGTTTTTCGAAAATCCAATGGGAACCCGGAGCGGCGGAACCGAGGGATGAATTGTGGTTTGGTTATCCGTGGAAAGGAGCCAACGCAATTGTTTTAATGATTTTTGAAAAAACCCAAATGGGAACCCAGACCGACAGAACCATTGTGGGATACTCAGGAACCTGGAGCGGCGGAACCAAGAGTTTTGAATTGTGGATTGGTTATCCGTGGAGAGGAGCCAATGCCAAATTCCATGTTTTTGTGTGTCAATGGGAACCCGGAGTGGCAGAACCAAGGTTTGGTGTGTAAAAAAATGATTTTGGAAATGTTGATTTGGTATATGAAAAATGAGACATTGTCTACGATGAGTCGCGTAGGAGGAACTCAGAAAATCATGGACACCAACGTAAGAATAGTAAATGTGGATGTGTCATTGTTAACTGTTTTGTTAAATATGCATGTACTATGTGGAAATCCTTAATTTTATGATATATTATTTGTAAGTCAAAGGTTAGTGGGTATGGATTATTCTATTGAGCTCCTGTAGCTCATGGTGATACCTTTGGTGACCCTGACATATTATACTGGGGCAACGTTGGTATATGTGTCAGACTTTGTAGATGATCAGGGTGAGCTGTACACCTTGAAGGCTTTCTAAGCCGAAGAGCTGGCAAGAATGGAGGAGCAGGCGGAGCTATAGTTAGGAACCTTAGTTTCCCTTCCCTTATGTAATAAAATTACTATCATGGGAGTTATGATTTAATAATGAGCCAGACTTTATTTAAGTTTCAATAAAAATGTTTATTTAACGTTCCCAAAATTAGGGGCGTTACAACATGGTATCAGAGCTCTAGGTTCAAAACCTCGGCCATGGGTAGTATGGGTAGACCATAAGCTAGTTCGACCATTGCACAAATGTGAATTGAGTTTAAGTTTACCTTCCCAAATTGGGTGGAATTTTGAAAGCACAATCTTCGGATTGAAGCAAGGTGTGGAAATTGGCAGTACCACCAAGTTGGGAATTCCCGAACAATTGGATGATGACTTAAATCAAGAATCGAATGTGGAACCTAGAAAGCCTCCCTTAGCGTTAATAAAACACTATCTTAAAACATTACTAATCGAGGTTTAAAACTTTTCTTTGTAGATGAACCACCTGAGTCCCTACCAAGTTAACCTGCTAATTGAGACCCGCTGACTTAGAAACATGACAAACCAACTAGTGGATCGAGCAGCTGAGAGAGTCCTTAGGACTCATACCACCCTGTCAGTAGAGTAGTAGTAGAGTTAGGATAAGGCCCTGTAGCCTATAGTTGCACTAGTAGTATAATCATGTAGTAGGAGCACTTCATGTTCTCTTTTATCTTTTGTTTTTATAGTAGAACTCTATGCATTCTATTGTACTTTTCTCAATCTATGAAAATTTTGTTTTATTGAAAAAGATTACTGTTGCATACTACTTAATAAAACAATTTTGACTTTAGGAAGAAACACCATTTGCAAAAGGAAAATTGTTTAAGTAGACTAAAACTTCTCCTTTCGATTTCCCCTCATAGATAGTGAATACGCGCCATGGATTAGGATATGATAATGGAGGATCCTCTAAAACCATCCCCGACCTAACCCAAATCAGGCAAGCGTTCATAGCCGCTTTGAACGCCAACCGCCAAAACCAAAACCACGACAACGGACCAATGACCCAAACCCGAGTGATGAACGAGTTCTGCAAACGCCGACCCCCGACCTTTCACGGAGATACTAACCCCGTCGTGGCCGAGACGTGGCTGAATGAAGTCAAGATGATCCTTAGCACCTTAGGGATTACCCGGGATGGAGATCGTGTGGCCTTAGCCACGTACCAGCTGAAAGGAGAGGCTCGTTATTGGTGGGACCTGATGGAGACAATGCATACTGTAGCCACTATGACCTTCGCTGAGTTCGAAACCTTATTCCTCAGCAAATACTTTCCCACACCCCTCCGCCTAGCCAAGGAACAAGAGTTCCTGAACCTAAAACAAGGAACCTTGACCGTCACCCAAAACGCGGCCAAGCACGAAGAGCTATCCCGTTACGTCCTAGACTCCATCCCAAACGAGGACAAGAAGGCTAGGAGGTTCGAGTGGGGGCTAACGACCGCTCGAAGGGCCGTTGTGGCTTAAGCCTTCACCTCCTACGCGGAAGTGGTGGAGTGTGTGCTTCGGCTAGAGAGTGAAGAGCTGGACTTCAAAACTCGATGGAGGAAGGCGAATAACAACACTGGTGGGTCAATCCGAACCCAACCACCCGGCACCAACCGTGGACCCTACCCCACCAAACCCTTTAACCTGTCGCAAAATAACCAACTTTGGAAAACTACTACCCCCGAGCGTGGCGAACCACAGAGAAATGGTCGGGACATAGAGACAATTCAGTGCTACAACTGTCAGGTTATGGCCCACTACGCGCAGCAATGCCCGCAACCTTAAAAGGAGAGGAATGGGAGCTTTGGAAATCAGAAAACTCAACAACTCGGACATACTGGTTTTGTGAAGCAAAGCCCTGAAGGCTCATCGCAGCAGCAGAATGGGCAGAATAAGGGAAAGCAGCCCATGGGAACCCAACAAGGCATTGGAGGGCGTATCTTTGCACTGCAGACTAAGGAATAGGAGCAGGATCCCTCTGAGATCCAAGGTACGCTACTATTATATAGTACCTACGTACAAGCCTTATTCGATACTGGAGCATCAGATTCCTTTATATCCACTGCTTGCGTAGCCACTCTAGCACTAGAAACCGAATCCCTAAGTATGAGTACGAAAGTAACCTCACCATTGGGGGGAAGTATAGTTGTTAGTCTAGTATGTAGAGGGTGCGAACTAGAAGTAGCCAACCTATATCTGCCTGCGATCTTAGGGTCATTAACATGGCGGATTTTGACGCAATCCATGGGATGGACTAGCTATCAGCACATTGAGCAGGCATAGATTGTCACCTATTTGTCTCTTTTATGTCTTTTGCCTATATCTTTTAGTGTGGATCTTGAAAAATATGCAATATGGATCTTGTTTCATAGATATCAATTCATTCTATAATAAAAAGTTTTCAAAATTATGAAAAATATTATAGATTGAAAGATATAAGCAATTAAAAAATGACACGCAATCCAAAAATGGACAATAAAAATGAGACAAAGGGAGTAGTTTTGCGACAATTTTTTTAAATTATTGATTTTATTTCAACCAGAGAAATCAGAAAAATAAGAAAATTTGAACTACATTTGAAAATGTTCAGAAAAAGAAAAAAAACTTATCCAAAAAATTTATATGTTTTGCTTAGCAAATTTTTTTATATGTTTTGGATTATTTTTGTTTTTAGCGAACTTTTTTACAACTTTGATCACAATTTTACAATAGACATTCATCTCGTCAGGAAAACCGATAGTCCACGCAAAAATTGAAGCAAAAAATAAAATGCGAATTCAACAAATAGTCAAAAAGACCGACAAAAATACAGAAACGTAAAATACCAAAAATATAGCATGAAACATTTGAATTAGGAAACTATACTAAACATTCTTATTTTTTGATTTCATGATCAAATGTTATATGCATTTTTATAAAAATGAATAAATTATGACTTCAAATGTGTAGTGTAATGTTTTCTTGTGGACCATTATAGATAACTTCGGTAAAAAAATGTAAATAGTAACCTCTTTTTTAGTTTTTAAGTTGTTAAAGGAATCTTAAAAATAGTCCTAGAATCTTCTATTTTAAATCTGGGTTTATGTATGGCATTCACTACTAGAATAATAGATATGCGTCACACTAAAAAGATTCACAAAGATCATAGTTTTCAGTGAAAGCGTGATAAAAAGTGGTGCTTAAATTTTTTTTTTATCACAGTTTAAGTCCAAAGCTGAGATAAAAAGTGAGTTTTAATGCGAAATAAAAGACCTCGCTCTTGCAGCGAGATAAAAGAAAAACAATCTCACCCTTGCGGCGTGATAAAAGATTTTAGGGCGGAAAAAAATGAGATAAAAGACCTCACTTTTGTGGTGAGATAAAAGTGAAAAGATCTCACTCTTGTGGCGTGATAAAAAAGAGAAAAGACCTCGCCCTTGTGGAGTGATAAAAGATTTTAGGGCGAAAAAGAATGAGATAAAAGATCTCGCCCTTGTGGCAAGATAAAAGAGAAAAGACCTCACCCTTGTAGCGTGATAAAAAACTTTAGAGCGAAAAAAAGTGAGATAAATGATCTCAGTCTTGCGGCAAGATAAGAAGCTACCCATTTGGGCGCGCAGTCTGAATTTTCACGTGGGAGAGCTGGTACTCATTTAGGCAGATTTTGAAAAGTTATGTGAGAAAAACAATGTCGTTTAAAAACTTTGAAAAGTTCTTTTTTTTTCTTTTTTACAAAAGGTAAGGAAATAAACCCTAATTACACTCATCCCAAAAAATCTTTACGTTTCATTTTCATCTTCACGTCCAGAGAGAGAGAGAGAGAGAGAGAAAGCAAATCCCACAACTGGGTTCCATCAGTGCCTAGTTGTTTCTTCGATGACGGGCGGACTATTCCACTAGTGTCTGATTTTCACGTGGGCAAATTGTGATCTTTATGGTTTATTGTAGTAGTGAAATTTAGTTATTTCGGATGTCTTCCAAGTATACGTTTGACACATTAGGTAAAAAAATAATTATATTATTATGGCTTAACCTTGCCTGAAAAGGATTAAAATCCAATTGGGAAGCCACTATTGAAATTGAAATTCAATATAAACACAAAATCCATGTGAAATGGTTAGTTTATTAAAAAAAATCTAAAGTTTGTCTGTAATGTTACAATTTGCAGGTTGTGATAATTTTCATAAAAATACAAAGCGCACACTAAACAAAAAAACACTATTGTCTACTAAATTTACTAGCTAAAACTAAAATTTTCACCCTAAGAAAATTCTTTAGTGACTAACAACAAATTTTGATTGGCAAAAGATCTATTGTCATATTTTTAAAATTTTTTAAACAATGTTTATATATGTATTTTTATATATTTTAATATTATGTTAATTGCATTTTAAAAAATTTAGTAAATTTTAAAGGAAAAAAAAAGTTTTCTCACTTTAGGAAGTAAGTATAAATATTTTTGTTTTCCTAATGTAACGGAAGTTCTTGGCTAGCTTAGTGGTAAGAGCTTGAGAAATCAACCAAGGGTGTGTGGGTTCGAAACTTGGCAATGACAACAAAAAAACGACTAGTAGATATAAAGAAAAGATCACGCACAAAGGTTTTTTATCTCAGCTTATGGTGTGATCATTTTGAACTTTCAATCAGGGTTATAAACCGTTATCTAAAGTGACATACAATCACACCTAGAAAAGAGAAACAATCACAGCTTATAACCGTGATAAAAGATAAATGATCACGCCTTTTGGCTGTGATTGTTTCTCTCTTTCAATCACGGTTTGTAACCGTGATAAAAGATAATGACTTACAATCACATCCAAATCCATCACGGTAGCAAGAGTGTGATGAAAAACTTACAATCACGGCCAATAACTGTGATCTTTATGATTTATTGTAGTAGTGATTACCTAGAAGGTATGCTCCTGGCTTGGGGTAAGAAATAGGTACTATTTGGCTGTGGGGGAAAGGATAGAGTAGGGTAAGGTGGGGTGGTTGGTTGTGGCGATAAGAAAGGAGAATTCAATCTTTGCAGTAGAATGGTGCATTTTTGACATTTCAAATTCCAAAAAGGTTGACATAACGAAATCAGTTAATACCTTTAATGGTAACATAACGAAGGGAAGGTATGTGCATATTGTCAGGAAACAAAGGAGGTATCTATTATTGTCAGAAACCTCAAGGGAGGTCAGTGTAATTTTAGAAACCTCAACTGCACAGTTTCGCCCATACGAATCCAAAAATAATATTTATCGATATTTGTTGGAGCTGATTTTTTACAGGGCCTCATAAAATATTATTTTTAAAATTTATGAACATCTTTTTGTATTTTTGTGGGATCCGAGTAGGGCTCCACAAAAAATGTAGTGGATGGATGTAGTGTACCCAGACTTATTGTTGAAGATTAATTATGGAAAATAATTTCCCCTTTTCTTGGGCCGAACGAATCTCCATGGAACAATTATTTGGCGTATCTCGCTCCACTTGGATTTTAAATAATCGGAACTTGCTCCGAATTACAAAATTAATGTGGCCCATTAATTTTTTAGCCCAAGAAACTCATAAATATTGCCCCAATTTAATTAAACTTTAAATAAATGGCTCTCCAGCACTGGCCTGAGGTTTGGTGCAAAAAATGAGTGTAAACATGTGTAATTGTATGTTGCGTTAAGCGGTCAGTGGCAATCAAAGATAATGTCAGATGATAACCAAAAAAGAAATTGTTCTTTTTTGTCAATTGATAAAAGTGAGCATTTTACCTCCTAATGAGATCAAAGAGTCTTGGCCAACTGAGCTTGTCTGTAATAACTCTGAATTTTTAATAAATAAAAAGTTATTTATTATTCAAGTTATTATTTAAATTTGCTTGGGTTGCTTTGTTTTTCTTTTATTTTCCGGTAGTTGGTCATAATTACACTTTAGCCCCTTAAGGATCGTTTCTTGACTTTTAAGCCCTACTTAGCAAGCCTAGTTAGCTTCTAACCGGTTTATTGGAGAAACCAAACTAGGAAGTCACCTAGTTACTTTTCCCTAACCATAGATGGACCGTCTGCCCATCTTGAACCTTTTGAACCTTTTTAAACCCTAGACTAGAAATTGTTTAATTATTTTCTTTTATTGTTTTGATTTTATTCTTTATCCTTTGGACGATAAATGTTAGGAAAACTCTTATCCATTGGATAATAGAAACCCAATTCTTTATATTAAAAGGATTTTTGAAAGATTTAGACAAAGTACTATGATCTTTTAAAAATTGACTTTTATAATTATTTTGAAAGTACTTTGGATTATTTTACTAATAAAAGTACCATAGTAACTATGGTCCATTGGACAATAACCGTTAGGGTAATCTTTACCCATTGGACAATAGCCTTCCATTATTATAATTGTTAAATAAATGTATATATATACACATGTGTATTTACAAAGGACATGTAGTCTTATTATAAGACTTATTTTATTATTTAAAGTACCCGTCCTTTATTAACCATTGGTTATTAACCGTTAGGAAATTTATTATCCATTGGTCAATAGGTTAGTCTTACTATCTAGTACTAAAGCCTATTAAACTAATATTTTGTTAAGATTCCTGGAAGTACAAAGTACATTATTATATTAATTAAGTATGAGTACCTTTTGTATTAGTTTAAAGGGTGAATCTTGACCTTTAAAGACTAATTTGATCTTTTGTACATATATATAATGCTAGTACCTGAGAGAGAGAGAGAGAGAGAGAGAGAGAGGAGAGAGCGGCCAAGAGAGAGGAGAAGAGAGAGAGGCCGAGAGAGAAAGGAGAGAGGCCGGGAGAGAGAGGGAGGAAGAGGGAGAGAGAGAGAGAGAGAGGGAAGGAAGGAGGAAGAAGAAGAAGGATGGGACTTGTACCTTGTTGTTCTTTGTCCATTTCAACTTATGGATTGAATATCTTCCAAATCTAACACCTTTTGTCCTTAAATTGTTATTCAAACACCAAATCTTGTACCAATGTCTCCCTTCCTTCTAACAAATCTTCCAAGGATCAAATCCAAGGACTAACCTAGCCATGCAAGCCTACCAATTAGCCTCCATCCTTTCAATCAACCATGACAAGTGAAAGAAAAGTGAGGGAGAAAGAGAGATAGAGGGATTCGGCTAGAGAGAGAGAGAGAGAGAGGAGCCTTGGCCTATAAATGGAAGCCATTCCAAGCTTCAAACTCACACCTTCAAGCTTTGCTCCAACTTCTCTCTAGAAATTCTAAGTGTTCTTGCTTCCAAAGTTCTTGTTTTCTTGAGTTTTCTTGAGTTCTTGAGCAATACCACCAAACCACCTCTTAAAACCACTCATAGATCTTTAAAGTAGTCCACATTAGTTAGTAAAGTTGTTTCTAGGAAAAGAAAGTACATACCTTTTCCTTTCGAAGCAAACCGACGCCATTACGCTGCCGAAATCCAAAACCGACGACCAAATCTCCGTAGCCAACCACCGCCAAGAAGAACGGTAGTTATCCTTATCTACTATCCCAAATATAAAGTAGTTTTGTACCCTAATGCTAAATATAAGTTCATTAGGAAGTAACTTTAATCAGTTTTATTTAAAGTAGATAATGTTATCTTTTGTTGGAAACATACGAAATGCATGATGTTCGTTATTAAGTGATTCAAGCATGTCAAGTAGTTTAAAATAGATGATCTTGTTAGATTGAATATTACAATGAATGATATCGTATGTGAAAAGTCTCACCGCGGAGTCTATGCATGAGAAACGAGACACGGAAATCGAGAAAGTAGAAACATGACATCTAGGGTGTGGTTTATGAAAGGGCGTGTTTTGAAAAGTGTGAAATGTTTTGGAAACCGCAATGTGGCCGGACGTAGTAGCCCATTGTGTGGTGTGTGATTTGTGTGCCAATAGGAATCTGGGACGGCGGAACCATTGTGAGGATACTCGGGAGACCGGAACGGCGGAACCGAGGTTGGGTGTGTGGCTTGGTTATCCGCGTTACGGAGCCAATGCAATGTGTGCCAATGGGAGCCCGGGACGGCGGAACCAACGTGAGGATACTCGGGAGACCGGAACGGCAGAACCGAGGTTGGGTGTGTTAAAAACGAGTTTTTGAAAAGGTGATACGTTTATGAAATGTGGAAAATGTTGACACGGTCTACGAGGAGTCACGTAGGAAAAACTCACAAATCTTGGACACCAACGTTGATTGTTTATCGTATACGAATGTGTTATTGTTAGTTAAATTGGCTAGATAAGCATGCTATGAGGAGTTCTTTGACTATGTGTTGTATCGTTGTAAGTTAAGGGTTAGAGGGTTTGGATTAATCTATTGAGTGTTTAAGCTCACGCTGTTGCCTTTTTGGTGACCCTGGCCTATTATGTTGGTGGCGACACTGATATAATATGTCAGACTTCATAGATGAACAGGGTGAACTTTACACCTTGGAAGCCTTTGGAGCCGAAGAGCTAGCCCGGATGGAAGAACAAGCGGAGCAGTAGTTAGGAACCTTAGTTCCCTTCCATTTGTAATAAAAGTACTTCTTTTAAGTTTTGTAGTAATAAAGAGCCTGACTCAGTTTATTTCTCAATAAAATTACTTATTTAACGTACCCAAAATTCAGGGCGTTACAACTTGGTATCAAAGCTTTAGGTTCAAAACCACGGCCATGGGTAGAATAGGGTAGAACCATGAGATAAGTTTGACCGTTGCACATACGTGAATTGAGTTTAAGTTTACCGTCCCAAATTGGGTGGAATTCTGTCAAAACAATCTTCGGATTGAAGCAAGGCACGGAATTGGCAGTACGGCCGAGCTGGGAATTCCCGAACAATTGGATGATGACTTAAATCAAGAATCGAATGTAGAACGTAGAAATCGAAAAAGTTTTCTCTAAAGTTTTACTAAAACTTCTTTTCAAAACTTGACTGATAGAGTTCTTTCCTTGTAGATGAATCACTTGAGCTCCTACCAAGTCAACCTTCCAGCCGAAGCACACCATCTCGCAAGTACCTTAAGATCAATGACGAACCAATTGATAGAAGATCCTTACTTTCCATATGCCTTTCCCTACACCAATGACTACTATCAAGAGCATGGCACTGTCATACTTCCTGAGAAAGAGGATGATGCCGAAGCAGCACCCGTCCTAGTCCAAATAGCACCTCCCAACGATGTGGAATTCTTAATTGAGGGAAATGGAGAGGACGATGCGGGAGCAGCCCTCGCCCAAATTCCAATGATCCCGCCCATCAACATGATTGCGAGAGAGCCTGAAGAGGATCCCGAGGAAGATCCGGAAGAAGAACCCAAGGAAGAACCCGAAGAGGACCCCGAAGAGTTCAGCGACGAAGAAAATTGGCAGCAAGCGATGCAAGGACCAGATCTCGATGCGCCGACCGACGACGAGGATTGGGAATCCGATGAGGAGGAAGTAGCATTCCTAGGAGCAGAGCCCGAAATCATGGATATAACCACTGACTCCGGAGACGTGCCACCACCACCTTTTGAGACCGACATAGGCGCATATCGGGTGGAATTTCCTAGTATCTTCTAGAATAGCCTAGAAGGCTTAAGTAGTAGTTGGACCCTTTTGCTGTAATCAATTCTAGTAGGAAGTTGTGGCTAGTAAGCCTTCTATGTTGTACTTGTTTATTAAGTAATGAAAGACTTGTGTTCTCTATTTGACATGATCACTGTTTATTGTGTGCATGCGATTACCTGCTACCATCTTAAGTCTAATATATAACTTTCCTTATTGTAGATATGGATTGCCATACCCTTATCACCGTAGCAGACTTGCTGTACTACAAGACCTTGATATCACCCGAAAGTCCCATTTCCATCCCACACTTGGGAGTCCGTGACCCTGAGACCGGTGAACAATTATACGAGATAGTGGTGATGACACCCTTCACCAGTGAGGAGTAGTACTTGACACTCGATCCTCAGGACTCACCACTTAGGGACCTTGCTGAAAAGATTCGCAGAGAGGGAGAGCGTTGGCTTGAGATTAGGGAGAAAGAATTGATGGAGCAGCTGAGAGAGTTATTCGGACTCATTCTGCCCCATCAGTAGAGTAGTAGTATTAGAATAAGATTCTGATAGCTCGAGTTGCCCTTGAAGCACTAAGGCTAGAAGGACCATGTAGTAGGATCATCTCATCTTGTATTAGGAATCTTGTTTTCAGTCTACTTGTTTTATAGTAGAACTCTATGCTTATGATTGTAATTCTTGCTTATCTATGAAAAGCTTGCTTTGTTGTCAAAATACCGTTGCATGTTATTCGATAAATTGCGTTTACAAAAGGAAAATGTTTTAAGTAGACTAAACCGCCCCATTACAATTTCTACTCGTAGATGGTGAACCAACGCAGTGGACTAGGATACGAAAATGGCGAATCCTCTAAAACTAACTAGCTCAGATCATGCAAGCACTTGTAACTGCCTTGAACGCTAACCGCCATAACCAGAATTGCGATGATGGACCAATGACCCGAACCCGGGCAATGAATGAATTTTGCAAGCGCCGACCCCCGACCTTCAACGGAGATCCTAACCCTACCATGGCTGAAGCCTGGCTGAAAAAAACCAAGGTGATCTTGGACACCTTGGAGATCACCCGGAACGGAGATCGTGTGGCCTTAGCCACATACCAGCTGAAGGGAGAAGCTCGTTATTGGTGGGAGTTAATGGAGGCCACCCATGCCATAGCCACCATGACGTTCGCCGAGTTTGAAACTCTATTCCTCGACAAATACTTCCCTACACCCCTTCGCCTAGCCAAGGAGCAAGAATTCATGAACCTAAAACAAGGGACAATGACCATGACCCAGTACATGGCCAAATTTGAAGAGCTGTCCCGTTACGCCCCAACTGCAGTGGCAACCGAAGACAGGAAGGCAAGAAGATTCGAGTGGGGGCTGACTACCGCTCGAAGGGCCGTTTTGGCACAAGCCTTTACCACCTATAATGGTGTGGTTCAGTGTGCCCTCCGCCTGGAAAGCGAGGAGGCTGACTTCAAAAGTAGATGGAGGAAGGCAATGGGCAACATTGGCGGGCCAATCCAAACCCAGCCACCTAACAACAACCGCGGACCCTACCCAACCAAGCCTTTCACCCCAGCACAAAACAACCAACCCTAGAAGACTGCTGCATCCAGGCATGGTGAATCGCAGAGGGGCAGCCAGATTCGAGCAACGGTCCAGTGCTTCAACTGCCAGGCCATGGGTCACTACAGGCGCGAGTGCCCCCAGCCCCAGAAAGAGAAGAATGGGAGCTTTAGGAATCAGAAGACTCAACAACCC
The DNA here is from genome assembly GCA_019656835.1 of Rhododendron ovatum. NCBI lineage: Eukaryota > Viridiplantae > Streptophyta > Magnoliopsida > Ericales > Ericaceae > Rhododendron > Rhododendron ovatum. The sequence continues at coordinate 17,341,394 of CM033801.1, read as the reverse complement.
GGGCAGGCCAGCTTTGTGAAGCAAAACCATGGAGGCCCACCGTAGCAGCAGAACGGGCAAAACAAGGGAAAACAGCTCATTGGAACCCAGCAAGGCACTGGAGGGCGTATCTTTGCCCTACAGACCTGAGGAGCAGGAGCAGGATCCCTCTGTGATCCAAGGTACGCTATTATTATATAGCACCTGTGTACAAGCTTTATTCGATTCTGGAGCATCGCATTCGTTCATATCTACTACTTGTGTAACTGCCCTAGCACTAGAAACGGAACCCATGAGCAAAAGTACGAAAGTAGTATCACCAACATGGGGGAGCATAACTGTTAATCTAGTGTGTAGAGGGTGCGAGTTAGAAGTAGCCAACCTACGCCTGACCTGCGATCTCAGAGTGATCGACAGTGGTGGATTTCAACGTAATTCTATGCATGGACTGGCTATCGGCTCACCGAGCAGTCATAGACTGTCATCAAAAGACAGTGGCGGCCTACACTCCAGAGGGAACTCGTTTTCAATTTAAGGGGGATAGAGAAGCAGCTAGTTTGACAACAAAAAGATCTAGGTGGCAGAATCAACTATTTGGATGGCTAGCTAGTCTCCAAATGGAAGAAACTAACAGGATAGAGTTAGGATTACCTCACATCGTGTGTGAATACGCCGATGTTTTCCCTGAGGAACTTCCTGGCTTACCACCTTCGAGAGAGATAGACTTCTCCATAGAGCTTCAACCAGGAACGGCACCAATCTCGATGGCACCATACCAAATGGCCCCGGCCGAACTAAAAGAGCTCAAGACCTAGTTACGGGAGCTGTTGGACAAGGGATTTATCAGGCCGTGTACTTCACTTTGGGGAGCGCCTGCTCTGTTCGTGAAGAAGAAGGAAGGGATGCTGCGATTATGTATCGACTATAGAAAGTTGAACCAAGTCACAGTCAAGAATCGAAATCTGTTGCCTAGGATCGATGACCTTTTTGATCAATTAAGGGGAGCAACCTGCTTCTCTAAAATCGATCTCCGATCAGGCTATCATCAATTACGGATTCGAGACGAGGATATTGCCAAGACGGCTTTTCGTACCAGATACGGCCACTACGAGTTTGTAGTGATGCCATTCGGGCTGACCAATGCTCCGGCAGTTTTCATGTGTCTCATGAACAAGATTTTTCAACCCTAATTAGACAAGTTTGTAGTGGTGTTCATTAATGATATATTGATATACTCTGCCAACAAGGAAGAGCACGAAGAACACCTTCGGATAGCGCTACAAGTACTTTGAGATGACCAACTCTATGCCAGGGCAAGTAAATGCGAGTTTTGGCAAGAAGTGGTTAAGTTCTTGGGACATGTAGTATCCAAGGAAGGGATTGCAGTGGACGAAGGTAAGGTCGAAGCAGTGTTGAACTGGAAACAGCCGACCTCGGTGTTCGAAATCAGGAGTTTCCTAGGATTGGCGGGGTATTACCGAAGGTTCATCCCGGACTTCTCAACCTTGGCTAAGCCAATGACCAAGTTGACTCAGAAAGGAGTGAAGCTGGATTGGAATGAAGCCTGTGAGAAATCTTTCAAAGAATTAAAGAAGAGACTGACCAGCACAACCGTACTTATCATCCCTGAGCGAGGGGTAGATTATACTGTTTATTGCAACGCTTTGAGAGATGGTTTAGGATGCGTGCTGATACAGAATGGGAAGGTTGTAGCCTACGAATCTCGACAACTTCGACCGCACGAGAAGAATTATCCTACCCATGACCTAGAATTGGCCGCAGTAGTGTTTGCCCTCAAATCCTGGCGATACTATCTGTGGGGAGAACAATTCAAAGTTTTCACTGACCATAAGAGCCTCAAATACTTGTTCACTCAGAAGGAGTTGAACCTGAGGCAGCGCCGATGGATGGAATACTTGGAGGACTATAAGTTTACGCTCCAGTATCACCCCGGCAAGGCCAACGTAGTAGCCGATGCTCTGAGTCGAAAGGACAGAGCACAGAAGGTCAAGACTGCCATCAAGGAATGGGAGATGGTGGACACCCTTAACGAGTTCAACCTGCGATCATCATCAGAAAGCGGAAACGCTCGACTGTACGCTCTAGTCACGGAACCAGCACTTCATCAGGAAATCTTACTAGCCCAAACCTTCGAGCAGAATTGTGAGTTCGTCCAACATCGAATCCGAGAAGGAAAGGCGGTGCCAGGATGGACTATCGAGGAAAATAACGGCCTAAGATTCAAAGGAAAGGTATTCGTGCCTAATATTGGAACCCTTCGAGAAGACGTACTCCAAGTAGCTCACCATTCGAACTTCGTAGTTCACCCTGGTGGTACAAAGATGTATCACGACTTGCGAAGAACGTACTGGTGGGAAGGAATGAAGAATGATGTGGCACGGTTCGTATCTACTTGTTTGGTGTGTCAACAAGTCAAGGTCGAGCATCAGAAACCTAAGGGAGATCTTCAACCTTTACCAATACCGACCTGGAAGTGGGAGCACATCTTGATGGATTTCATGACGGGACTGCCAAGATCTGCCAAGTCCAACACAGCCATTTGGGTGATCGTAGATCGACTCACCAAGTCTGCACACTTTCTGCCTGTCAAGATGATAGAAAACGTGGAGCAACTAAGCATGTTGTACATTCGAGAAATCGTACGCCTCCATGGAGTACCAATCTCGATAGTATCGGACAGAGACCCACGTTTTGCATCACACTTTTGGAAAGGATTGCAGAAAGCATTGGGAATGGACGTGAGGCTTAGCATGGCCTTTCACCCAAAAACGGACGGACAAACAGAGAGAACTATTCAGACCCTGGAAGATATGCTGAGAGCCTGCGCCTTGGATTTCTCTGGAAACTGGGAGCAGCATTTACCGTTGGTGGAGTTCGCCTACAACAACAGTTATCAAGCAAGCATCGGGATGGCACCGTACGAAACCCTATACGGTCGACCCTGCCGATCTCCAGTCTGTTGGACCGATGCTGGGGAAATAGGATTCATTGGGCCTGACATAGTACGGGATACCACGGAGAAGGTCAAGACTATCAGACAGAAGATCCAGACCGCTCAGAGCCGACAGAAGAGTTATGCGGATAAGAGGAGCCGACCTTTGTCTTTTGCTGTGGGAGATCATGTGTTCCTGAAAATCAGACCAAAGAAAGGAATCATCAGATTTAGGAAGAAAAGAAAGCTGTCTCCGCGCTACATCGGACCATTTGACATCATGGAGAAGATCGGGAAGGTTGCTTATCGCCTGGCATTACCACCCCAGCTGGATCGAGTGCATAACGTGTTTCACGTTTCCATGCTTCGCAAGTATCTAGCCGTACCCACTCATGTTCTCAATTGGGAAGACATCACTATCGAAGAAGACGCGACATACGAAGAGGAACCTATAGAGATTCAAGACCAAAGTGAGAAGACTATCCGGAACAAGACCATTAAGTTGGTACGAGTTTTGTGGAAGCACTGAGGAGCTGGAGAAACCACCTGGGAAAGGGAAGAAACCATGAAGATGAGTTACCCTCACCTGTTCGAGTCCGAGCGTGCACCTAATTTCGAGGATGAAATTGTTTAGGGGGATAGGTTGTAATAACTCTGAATTTTTAATAAATAAAAAGTTATTTATTATTCAAGTTATTATTTAAATTTGCTTGGGTTGCTTCGTTTTTCTTTTATTTTCCGGTAGTTGATCATAATTACACTTTAGCCCCTCAAGGATCGTTTCTTGACTTTTAAGCCCTACTTAGCAAGCCTAGTTAGCTTCTAACCGGTTTATTGGAGAAACCAAACTAGGAAGACATCTAGTTACTTTTCCCTAACCATAGATGGACCGTTTGCCCATCTTGAACCTTTTTAAACCCTAGAATAGAAATTGTTTAATTATTTTCTTTTATTATTTTGATTTTATTCTTTATCCTTTGGACGATAAATGTTAGGGGAACTATTATCCATTGGATAATAGAAACCTAATTCTTTATATTAAAAGGATTTTTGAAAGATTTAGACCAAGTACTATGATCTTTTAAAAATTGACTTTTATAATTATTTTGAAAGTACTTTTGATTATTTTACTAATAAAAGTACCCTAGTAACTATGGTCCATTGGACAATAACCGTTAGGGTAATCTTTACCCATTGGACAATAGCCTTCCATTATTATAACTGTTAAATACATGTATATATATATACACATGTGTATTTACAAAGGACATGTAGTTTTTTATAAGACTTATTTTATTATTTAAAGTACCCGTCCTTTATTAACCATTGGTTATTAACCGTTAGGAAATTTATTATCCATTGGTCAATAGGTTAGTCTTACTATCTTGTACTAAAGCCTATTAAACTAATATTTTGTTAAGAATCCCAAAAGTACAAAGTACATTTTTATATTGATTAAGTATGAGTACCTTTTGTATTAGTTTAAAGGGGAAATCTTGACCTTTAAAGACTAATTTGATCTTTTGTACAATAGTACCTATAGTTTATTTTGTATTCTTGCATTGTAGTACATACATATATATATATATATATGCTAGTACTTGAGTGAGAGAGAGAGAGAGAGAGGAGAGAGAGGAGAAGAGAGAGAGGCCGAGAAAGAAAGGAGAGAGGCCGGGAGAGAGAGGGAGGAAGAGAAAGAGAGAGAGAGAGGGAAGGAAGAAGGAAGAAGAAGAAGGATGGGACTTGTACCTTGTTGTTCTTTGTCCATTTCAACTTATGGGTTGAATATCTTCCAAATCTAACACCTTTTGTCCTTAAATTGTTATTCAAACACCAAATCTTATACCAATGTCTCCCTTCCTTCTAACAAATCTTCCAAGGATCAAATCCAAGGACTAACCTAGCCATGCAAGCCTACCCATTAGCCTCCAACCTTTCAATCAACCATGACGAGTGAAAGAAAAGTGAGGGAGAAAGAGAGAGAGAGGGATTCGGCTAGAGAGAGAGAGAGAGGGGAGCCTTGGCATATAAATAGAAGCCATTCCAAGCTTCAAACTCACACCTTCAAGCTTTGCTCCAACTTCTCTCTAGAAATTCTAAGTGTTCTTGCTTCCAAAGTTCTTGTTTTCTTGAGTTTTCTTGAGTTCTTGAGCAATACCACCAAACCACCTCTTAAAACCACTCATAGATCTTTAAAGTAGTCCACATTAGTTAGTAAAGTTGTTTCTAGGAACAGAAAGTACATCTCTTTTCCTTTCAAAGCAAACCGACGCCATTGCACCGCCGAAATCCAAAACCGACGACCAAATCTCCGTAGCCGACCACCGCCAAGAAGAACGGTAGTTATCCTTATCTACTATCCCAAATATAAAGTAGTTTTGTACCCTAATGCTAAATATAAGTTCATTAGGAAGTAACTTTAATCATTTTATTTAAAGTAGATAATGTTATCTTTTGTTGGAAACATACGAAATGCATGATGTTCATTATTAAGTGATTCAAGCATGTCAAGTAGTTTAAAATGGATGATCTTGTTAGATTGAATATTACAATGAATGATATCGTATGTGAAAAGTCCCACCGCGGAGTCTATGCATGAGAAATGAGACACAGAAATCGAGAAAGTAGAAACATGACATCTAGGGTGTGGTTTATGAAAGGGCGTGTTTTGAAAAGTGTGAAATGTTTTGGAAACCGCAATGTGGCCCGACGTAGTAGCCCATTGTGTGGTGTGTGATTTGTGTGCCAATGGGAACTCGGGACGGCGGAACCATTGTGAGGATACTCGGGAGACCGGAACGGCGGAACCGAGGTTGGGTGTGTGGCTTGGTTATCCGCGTTACGGAGCCAATGCAATGTGTGCCAATGCGAGCCCGGGACGGTAGAACCATTGTGAGGATACTCGGGAGACCGGAACGGCGAAACCGAGGTTGGGTGTGTTAAAAATGAGTTTTTGAAAAGGTGATACGTTTATGAAATGTGGAAAATGTTGACACGGTCTACGAGGAGTCACGTAGGAGAAACTCACAAATCTTGGACACCAACGTTGATTGTTTATCGTATACGAATGTGTTGTTGTTAGTTAAATTGGCTAGATAAGCATGCTATGAGGAGTTCTTTGATTATGTGTTGTATCATTGTAAGTTAAGGGTTAGAGAGTTTGGATTAATCTATTGAGCGTTTAAGCTCACGGTGTTGCCTTTTTGGTGACCCTGGCCTATTATGTTGGTGGCGATACCGATATAATATGTCAGACTTCATAGATGAACAGGGTGAACTTTACACCTTGGAAGCCTTTGGAGCCGAAGAGCTAGCCCGGATGGAAGAACAAGCGGAGCAGTAGTTAGGAACCTTAGTTCCCCTTCGTTTGTAATAAAAGTACTTCTTTTAAGTTTTGTTGTAATAAAGAGCCTGACTCAGTTTATTTCTCAATAAAATTACTTATTTAACGTACCCAAAATTCGGGGCGTTACATTGTCCCAATTGGTTGTTTATTGATCCCTCTTTTAATTAATAAAATATATGCGACCGATTGAAATGATAAAGCTACCCATGGCAATTAATTGTGGTTAAAGATATGTTTTGTTTTGTGGTTACAATTTTTTTTAATCATAATCCTGCCCACAACATTCTATAGTCAGTTATTCACGACTGGTTTGAACATCGTATGGTGACCAATATTGAACGCATGAAAAACCACTATCCCACATTTTGGGGTCACCAAAGTTATATTTCTCTTCTTCTAAGTGTATCACAATGTAATAATCAAAAGTGAATAATTAAAGGGGAATTTTTAGGCCGGCCCCAAAAATTAGGTTCGGACCTAATTCAGTCCTGCCTAAAATATTCTCTACCCCCTTAGTCTCGGCGCATCATTATGGACAAAAATATCCCTCGTGGACCAAAACACGGATCCCGGATCCAAAAAACATGTCGCGGGTCATGTTCGCGAACTCTCTTCCTACTGCTCAACTAAACCCTAATCCAATCTCTCGAAATTCAAAATTAAGCTTACACAACTCTCTCTCTCTCTCTCTCTCTCTCTCTCTCGTGCAATCGTTCATCTTCAACATCATTCATCTCCAACATCGTTAATCCTTTTCAATCTACAGCGGTAGCAAGACTTCAATATGGCAAAGAAAGGTATGTCATTCGACTGAACCCAATTACTTATGCCACTCTAGAGATTGGATTAGGGTTTTGTTGAGTGGTAGGGAGAGAGTTTGCGAACGTGACCCGCGACGTGTATAGGGGAAACTGTACATTAAAGCATATCGAATGTCTATGCGAAATTTTCTATGCGAACTGTACATTTCTATGTGAACTGTCTATGAGAAATGTATTTAATCACATGCGAACATACTATGTGAATATTTTAACAAAACCTACGCCGACATTGTGTATTTTCTATGAAAACTTTCTATGAGAAATGTGTTTTTTCTATCGGAACTTTGCATTTTTCTATGAGAACGGTATATTGTCCATGAGAACTGTCTATATGAAGTGTGTTTTTTCTATGAGAACTGTCACTATGAGAGAATATGCTATTTGCATCGGCAGGGACACCTTTTTGCGACGGGACCTGTTTTTTGCATCGGCAATGCATCGACATTTTGGGGGATGAAAATAGTGGGGTCTCAAAAAGTTTTTTGCGTCGGTATGTGCCGTCGCATAGTAATTGCATCGGCGTATGCTGTCTCTAATAGTTTGTTTGCATCGGCATTCTTCTCGACTCAAAAAATTTGAAAATCATAAGGTTATTAGCATCGGGTGGTCGTGCCAACGCTAAAAACATTTTTTCTGGCCGGCCAACGCCATCGCCAATGGTTCACATATATGATATATCCTTTGTCTTTTTGCATCGGGGGTATGCCGTCACAAAAAAAGTGAACACCATTCACCTGGGAGCTTTATGTACATTGGCCATGCATCTAATATTACAAGCTAGCCTGCATAATTTTCTGGATATATAAAACACCACCACTCCATCCAAAACATGTTTATAATACAAAAACCATCATTAATCAAAAAACGCAACCAATATTCACAACTTACCCATTCATATATATATATATATATATATATATATATATATAATAGTACTCGAATACTCTCAGGAGAAATATGTTTCGGAAATAAAAGCTAAAATAGACATAGCCAATATATAGTACGTCAAACAAAACAAGAACCTCAGTTTAGTTTGTTTAACACTACAACGTAAAATAAGTTTAACCCAAAATATTGCATTTTCTTGATCGTTGCACAGTTAAGTCCTCGACAAAATAGGAACCTCGGTTACAATGCAAAATAAGCGGAACCCAAAATATTGCATCTAGCTTGTTCATTGTTGCACACTTTATTCCTCGACAAACACTTGAAAAAGAAAATATACAATAATAAGATGCTGATATATGCATTTCCAATCACATGAAACAATAATAGTTTATCGTAATTGACATACATCACAAGACCTCCAAGCAACAGCACAGCCAACAGCTTCTCCAACCGTGCGGAATTTTTTGCGAGGTCTTTCCAAAGAAGCATTAAGTATTTTTGCTTTTTTAACGAGCACTTTCCAAAAATCAGAACCCAATGGCTTTCCATCTACTTTCACCAATGGGTCCTTACTAACAACAATTCCCTCTGCCACATTGTGTTTTGGAATAGTGTAACTCAACAAGCATACTTTTTCATGACCATCCTACAAAGCAAGGTTTAGTACCCACATTTTTATACTTAGCAAATAAGAGACCAAAGTGATAAAAGAAATCAGCTAGACAAAGATTCAGGTGCCATCATCAAGGCAATGTAAAACCACCTTGAAGATTGAAGTGGCTGGTTCTGTTCCAAGTTTGAAGAGCAACTGGTCAAGTTGTCGAGTATATATACATATATTGAAGCTGAGTGTAGAATTGATTCTACAAGTAAAGTAATTATGATCGTGATGCTAAAGGACCCCATGGGAAATGCAGCAAATTAAGGTCACATGGGGTTATGCGTCCAGATTTTTGTATACTTAGTTTCCGTAGCAGATTATTATTTTTTTTTTGTATATGTGGCAATTTCCCTTTTCCTGTTTCCCCCCTTCTTTTTTTGTCTGGTTGCGATGGAATCTTCACACACATCCCTATGATTTCATAGGACACTTTCATGCGCGTTAATGATCGGCAGAGGCAGAGCAAAGACATGAGAGGATGGACATGGTTCTTGGATTTTGGGGCATCCTCGTCAAAGGAAGTTCAGTGTAAGAGGAAATTTGGCATTCTTTGCTACTTATGTTTCATGTGGTGAGTATCGAGATCATTTTAGCTGCGCTACTTTAGATACAGCACTTGGGGAAGCCATAGGGTTTAGAAATTTTGGATTTTTGGAAGGATGTTTGGTAGGCCTTTTATGAAGATGATTCAACTTTTAATGCCATTGGTCCATTGCAATTGCAATATGTCCTATCTAAAGCATGTTCCACGTACGGTGCTTATAGGTCACACAATACAAGGCTGCATTTGTATAATGTTCAATTTTAGTGAGCCAAAATGCCTCTTTGGTGGGAAAACACAGAGAGAATGATTGACTTCTACCAAGGAGACAGCACGACACAACCATACACTACTGTAATATACTACTAAATGAAGCTTTTATACTATACCCTATACTATAGTATAGGCACAGTTGTTGATCCAGCAGCAGTAGAATCGAAGGATACAGTTAGACAGAGTAGCTAATACTATACCTTATACTATAGTATAGGCACAGTTGTTGATCCAACAACAGTAGAATCAAAGGATACAGTTAAACAGAGCAAGCTACTGGGCAATGTACTTGTTACGCCCCTAATTTTGGGTACATTAAATAGACAATTTTACTGAAAACTTAAATGGAGTCTGGCTCGTTATTACAACAAAACACCCACAAGAGTTCAATATTTACACAAATGAAGGGGGTTCTAGGGTTCCTAACTACAGCTCCACTTGCTCCTCCATCCTAGCCAGCTCCAAAAGCCTCCAAAGTGTACTGTTCATCTTGATAATCTACAAGTCTGACACATTATACCAGCATCGCCACCGATATAATATGTTAGGGTCACCAAAAAGGCAACACCGTGAGCTACAAAAGCTCAGCAGAGAAATCTCATACCCGCTAACCCATAACTTACAAACAATAGGTTATACAATCATCGATTTCCACATAATACATGTATACACAACTAACAATGACACATCCATATTCGTTAATCAACTATCGTTGGTGTCCAAGATTTTCTGTGTTTCTCCTACGCGACTCGTCGTAGACCGTGTCAACCTTATCATTTACAAATCAACCTTTCAAAAACCATTTGTTTAACACACCCAACCTCGGTTCCACCGTTCCGGGTTCCCGAGTATCCTCACAATGGTTCCGCCGCACCGGGTTCCCATTGGCACTCATCAGCATTGGCTCCGTACCGCGGATAACTAAGCCACAATTCAAAACCCTCGGTTCCGCCGCTCCGGGTTCCTGAGTATCCCCACAATGATCCCGCCGCTCCGGGTTCTCATTGGGTTTTTCACAAAAAAACTAAACCCTCGGTTCCGCCGCTCCAGGTTCCCGAGTATCCCCACAATGATTCCGCCGCTCCGGGTTCTCATTGGGTTTTTCACAAATCTTACTTTTATACACGCACACAATTCACATAATGCCACCCAAAACCGGTCATTATGTAGTTTCAAAATATTTCCTTCCTCCAAAAACATTTCCTTTAATCACACCCTAGGTGCCATGTTTCTACTTTCTCGATTCTCGTGTCTCGTTACATGCAAAGACTCCGCGGTAGGACAAAAATAAGCATGAATCATTCTAACAAGATCATCCAATTCTATATTACTTATCACGCTCAATCACTATTTATAGCATAACGCCACATGTACGGACGCCCTTGGAGTAAAATCACTTATGCTTACTCGAAGCACAACGCCACATGTACGGACGCCCTTGGAGTGAAATCACTTATGCTTTATCACACCACAAGTAATACAAGCAATTCATATATGCATACTCATAATCATCTTAAAGATCAAAATACAAATACTTCTAAACAAACGATAAGTTCGATCTTTCGAAATCCGTTAAGGATAATCTACTTATACTTAGGATAAGTGAGTAGAGGTATTCTACTTTCTAACATACGGTTCTATACGTAGAGTTAGGGGGCAAGGGATTTTACCTTACTTCTTGGCGGTAGTGACGTCTATGAAAGGCAAGTTGGCTATCGGACAGAGTAACCTCCTACGGAATGCTTCCGGTAGCTTCGAAAGAGAATGGTTTCTCTCGAAACTTCTTCTTGACTAACACTACTCTACTTTATGGATCGAAGGGTGGTCTGGTGGTGGTTTAGTAGTGGTCTTGGATGAGTTTCTTGAAGAACACAAGAAAAACTCAAGAATAAGGAAGAACTATGTAAGAACAAAGAAAGAACAAGATTTTTCTAGAGAGAGAAGTTGCTAGGTGAAGGTGTGAGTTGAATGGCATGGGAATGACTCTATTTATAGCCAAAACTTTGGCTATTACCCAATGGGTAAATTTTTCCCTAACAATTACTGTCCAATGGGTAAAAGGCCATGAATGACTAGATTTGTACTAATGTACTCTAGGAAGATCAACTCCCCAATAAATTAATCCAATTGGGTACAAAACCTCAATATAAAATAATAAAGAGTACTTTAAGAAAACTTAGGCCTTAAAGGCTACTAAGTACATTTATAATAAAATATTATGTACTTTATCACATGAGGTTTAAGAAAAAGACTAGTTTAATAAACCTTAGTACTAGTTGGAAGAATAACTCTATTACCCAATGGATAATAAATCCCCTAACTTTTATTATCCAATGGACAATAATAACTAGGGAACTTTTTATAATAAAATAATCAAAAAGTACTTTAAAGCAATTATAAAAATCTATTCAAGTACTTCGCTCAAATCTTTCATTGAATCTTTTTAATATAAAGAATTGGGTTTCTATTATCCAATGGATAATAGTTCACCTAACTTTTATCGTTCAATGGACAAAAGTTTAAAGGAAACTTTTATATTAAAATAAATCAAGTTGTCCTTTAAAGCAGTGACAAAAGCCCTATATTTAAATATAGGTATGGTATCAAGTACCCCAATTAAATAAAAAGGCTAGGATTCTCCCCATTAGATTATAATAGAGTACAAGTACTAGTTATTTAATAAAGTACTTTGGAAAATCTATGGTTTAGATATACCTAAATATTTTAATGCATAAAATCACATGGGAAATCAACCATTGAATATAAAATAGGATCCTTGTACTTAGTTAGGAAGATTTGGGCTATTCCCAATGGATAATAGTTTCCCTTGCGGTTAATAACCAAAGGATAAAAGAAGTACAAGTACTTTTTATCTTTAAAATAAGATTTTGAAAGATTACATGTACTTTTAGCCAAATATAATAATGAAAAGTTTATTGTCCAATGGACAAAGATTACCCTAACATTTATTGACCAATGGGTAAAGGCAAAAGGTTCAAAAGGTTCATCTAGTAACTAGGTGAGTTTGGTTGCTCGGTTCCTCCAAGTAGTTGGTTAGAAACTAAATAAATTGGTCAAGTAGGATTTCTAGTCAAGAGTTTAACCAATAACCAAAATCTAACTATGACGAAAATTAACAAGAAATCATATAGCCACTTAAGAGAAAATAAGTAATTCAAATAAAATTCAAATATTTAACGAAATTTTTACTGACCAAAAATCAGGGTTATTACAATCTATCCCTCTTAAAACAATTTCGTCCCCGAAATTGGCACGCGACTACAGATTGGACTAGGTTGCTAAACCGATCTCGGAGTCATCGACTATCCCACTTAAAAAAATTTGAGTAGGTCACCATCAATCGAATTAAGTCTCATCACTTGCTTAACGAGATGGGGTTGAAGTTGCTTCTGCCGTTGAACAGCTTGCCTCGTCGTATGCCTTTGGTAAGGTCTCCACCGTAAACACCAACGCCAAATGCAAAATCTCTACCAAGTCATCATGCAGACTTATATCCTACAGATGTTTCCTTAGCACGTCCTTGTCGAATCAGCTTGCTTCCTCACCTAACGATATTAAACCCGTTTCCAAAAGTTCCTTCAATTGGGTCTTGAGCTCTATTAGTTCGGCAGGGGCCATTTGGTATGGCGCCGCAGAGATTGGTGCCATCCCCGGTTGGATTCTATGGAGAAGTCTATCTCTCCTAGGGGTGGTAAGCCAGGAAGCTCATCAGGGAAAACATTGGCGTATTTGCACACGACGCGTGGTAATCCCACTTCCATTCTATCGGCTTCTCCTTACTGGAAACTAGCGGCCATCCAAGTAGTGGATTCTGCCACCTTGATCTTTTCGTCGCCGAACTCGCTGTCCGTCTATCCCCCTTAAAAGGAATCAAGTCCCTTCTAGGGTATAAGATGTCACCATCCTTTGATGGCAATCTATGACTGCTCGATGTGCAGATTGCCAGTCCATCCCAGGATTACGTCGATATCCGCCATGTCGATCACTCTAAGATCGCGAGTTAGGCGTGAGTTAGCTACCTTGAGTTTGCACTGTCTACACACTAGACTAACAGCTATACTCCCCCCAAACGTACTTTCATACTCGATCTTAGGAGTTCTGTTTCTAGTGCTAGTGCAGTTACGCATGGAGTCAAACAAAGCTTACACACAGGTATTATAATAGTGTACCTTGGATCACAGAGGGATCCCGCTTTTGTTCCCTAGTCTGCAGCGCAAAGATACGAACTCTGGTGCTTTGTTGGATTCCCATGGACTGTTTTCCCTTGTTCTGCCCATTCAGCTGCTGCGATGGGCCTCCAGGGTTTTGCTTCACAAAATCGGCCTGTCTGGGTTGTTGAGCTTTCTGATTTCCAAAGTTTCCATTCGCACCTCTTTGAAGTTGGGGGCAGTTGCACTTATAGTGACCCATAGCCTGGCAGTTGAAACATTGAACTGTCGCTATGTCTCTACCACCTCTCTTTGGTTTGCCATTTTCAAGGTTAGCAATTCTCCAGGGTTGGTTGTTCTGAGATGGGGTAAAGGGTTTGGTGGGGTAGGGTCCACGGTTATCGCTGAGGGTTTGGGTGCGGATTGGTCCACCGGTGCTGCCGGTCGCCTTCCGCCATTGGGTTTTAAAGTCAGTCTCCTCACTCTTTAGCCGGAGTGCACACTTCACAACTTCAGCATAAGTGGTAAAAGCTTGAGCCACCACAGCCTTTCGAGCAGTGGTCAGACCCCACTCAAATCTCCTAGCCTTCTTATCCGCGGTTGGTATGGTGGTTAGGGCGTAATGGGACAGTTCCTCAAATTTGGCTGCATACTGGGTAACGGTCACCGTTCCTTGCTTCAGATTTAGAAACTCTTGTTCCTTGGATAGGCGAAGAGGCGTGGTAAAATATTTGACGAGAAACAGGGTCTCGAACTCAGCAAATGTCATGGTGGCTATGGCATGGGTTGCCTCCATCAGATCCCACCAGTAGCGGGCTTCTCCCTTCAGTTGGTAGGTGGTCAAAGCCACACGATCTCCATCTTGGGTGATTCCTAAGGTTCTAAGGATCATCTTGACCTCGTTTAGCCATGTCTCAGCCACGACGGGATTGGTGTCTCTGTGGAAGGTTGGGGGTCGGCATTTGCAGAACTCGTTTATTGCTCGGGTTCGGGTCATGGGTCCATCGTCGTGGTTTTGGTTTTGGTGGTTGGCGTTCAAGGCAGCTATGAACGCTTGCATGATTTGGGCTAGGTCGGGGTTCGCGTTAGAGGGTCTTCCATTATCATGTCCTAGTCCATTGCGTTGGTTCACCATCTACGAGGGGAAATCGAAAGGGGGTGTTTTAGTCTACTTAAAACAAATTTTCTTTTTGCAAATGGTGTTTCTTTCAAAAGTCAAAAGTAGTTTATCGAATAGTATGCACCAGTGCTCTTAATATAAGCAAAATTTTCATAGATAAGCAGAAAGATACAATCATAAGCATAGAGTTCTACTATAATTGCAAGTAGACTTAAAACAAGATTCCCTAATACAAGTTGAAACGATCCTACTCCTTAACATCCTACATCCCGAAGGATTACAACGGTTACTAGATTTATTCTAGGTATGCCTAAGCAGTATCCCTGGCCTTCACAGATCCTTTGGGGTCTTGTCCTCCTCAAGACTCCCTTCATCCGCAAGGTTTTCTTCCTCAGTCACCTCATTGGCGTCCTTATTGCCATCGACTTCTTCTTCCTTAACCTCAAAGTTCTCCATTAGGGGTAAAACACCGAAATACTCATGGAAAGTAGACAGGATAGGAAACATTTCTGAAAACCAGGGGTCCTCCTCCACGGGAATAGGGGTATACTGCTGCACCCTCATGAAATCTCATTTTTCTGCGAGTATAGCGGCAATGAAGTCGGGATTCTCTGCTAGTTGAGTTGTTATAGCTTCCATGGTGTCCTTGGGTTGGCGAGCTCCAACCAATAGGTTAACTAGGTGGTTCATCTACAAGGAAGGTTTCAACCTCAATTAGTAACAGAGTTTCATTAACTCTAAAGAAGACTTATGAGTTTCTAAGTCCCACATTCGATCCTTGATTTAAGTCATCGTCCAATTGTTCGAGAATTCCCAGCTCGGCCGTACTGCCAATTTCCGTGCCTTGCTTCAATCCGAAGATTGTTTTGACAGAATTCCAACCAATTTGGGACGGTAAACTTAAACTCAATTCACGTCGGTGCAACGGTCAAACTATCTCGTGGTTCTACCACCCATGGCTGAGGATTTGAACCTAAAGCTTTAATACCAAGTTGTAACGCCCCCAATTTTGGGTACGTTAAATAGACAATTTTATTGAAAACTTAAATGGAGTCTGGCTCGTTATAACAACAAAACTCCCACAAGAGTTCAATATTTACACAAATGAAGGGGGTTCTAGGGTTCCTAACTACAGCTCCACTTGCTCCTCCATCCTAGCCAGCTCCTCAGCTCCAAAAGCCTCCAAAGTGTACTGTTCATCTTGATAATCTACAAGTCTGACACATTATACCAGCATCGCCACTGATATAATATGTTAGGGTTACCAAAAAGGCAACACCGTGAGCTACAAAAACTCAGCAGAGAAATCCCATACCCGCTAACCCATAACTTACAAACAACAGGTTATACAATCATCGATTTCCACATGATACATGTATACACAACTAACAATGACACATCCATATTCGTTAATCAACTATCGTTGGTGCCCAAGATTTTCTGTGTTTCTCCTACGCGACTCGTCGTAGACCGTGTCAACCTTATCATTTACAAATCAACCTTTCAAAAACCATTTGTTTAACACACCCAACCTCGGTTCCGCCATTCCGGGTTTTCGAGTATCCTCACAATGGTTCCGCCGCACCGGGTTCCCATTGGCACTCATCAGCATTGGCTCCGTACCGCGGATAACTAAGCCACAATTCAAAACCCTTGGTTCCGCCGCTCCGGGTTCCCGAGTATCCCCACAATGATTCTGCCGCTCCGGGTTCTCAATGGGTTTTTTACAAAAAAAAGCACAGAGTTCCCGAGTATCCCCACAATAATTCCGCTGCTCCGGATTCTCATTGGGTTTTTCACAAAAAAACTAAACCCTCGGTTCCGCCACTCCGGGTTCTCATTGGGTTTTTCACAAATCTTACTTTTACACATGCACACAACTCACATAATGTCACCCAAAACCAGCCATTATGTAGTTTCAAAATATTTCCTTCCTCCGAAAACATTTCCTTTAATCACACCCTAGGTGCCATGTTTCTACTTTCTCGATTCTCGTGTCTCGTTACATGCAAAGACTCCGCGGTAGGACAAAAATAAGCATGAATCATTCTAACAAGATCATCCAATTCTATATTACTTATCACGCTCAATCACTATTTATAGCATAACGCCACATGTACGGACGCCCTTGGAGTAAAATCACTTATGCTTACTCGAAGCACAACGCCACATGTACGGACGCCCTTGGAGTGAAATCACTTATGCTTTATCACACCACAAGTAATACAAGCAATTCATATATGCATACTCATAATCATCTTAAAGATCAAAATACAAATACTTCTAAACAAACGATAAGTTCGATCTTTCGAAATCCGTTAAGGATAATCTACTTATACTTAGGATAAGTGAGTAGAGGTATTCTACTTTCTAACATACGGTTCTATACGTAGAGTTAGGGGGCAAGGGATTTTACCTTACTTCTTGGCGGTAGTGACGTCTATGAAAGGCAAGTTGGCTATCGGACAGAGTAACCTCCTACGGAATGCTTCCGGTAGCTTCGAAAGAGAATGGTTTCTCTCGAAACTTCTTCTTGACTAACACTACTCTACTTTATGGATCGAAGGGTGGTCTGGTGGTGGTTTAGTAGTGGTCTTGGATGAGTTTCTTGAAGAACACAAGAAAAACTCAAGAATAAGGAAGAACTATGTAAGAACAAAGAAAGAACAAGATTTTTCTAGAGAGAGAAGTTGCTAGGTGAAGGTGTGAGTTGAATGGCATGGGAATGACTCTATTTATAGCCAAAACTTTGGCTATTACCCAATGGGTAAATTTTTCCCTAACAATTACTGTCCAATGGGTAAAAGGCCATGAATGACTAGATTTGTACTAATGTACTCTAGGAAGATCAACTCCCCAATAAATTAATCCAATTGGGTACAAAACCTCAATATAAAATAATAAAGAGTACTTTAAGAAAACTTAGGCCTTAAAGGCTACTAAGTACATTTATAATAAAATATTATGTACTTTATCACATGAGGTTTAAGAAAAAGACTAGTTTAATAAACCTTAGTACTAGTTGGAAGAATAACTCTATTACCCAATGGATAATAAATCCCCTAACTTTTATTATCCAATGGACAATAATAACTAGGGAACTTTTTATAATAAAATAATCAAAAAGTACTTTAAAGCAATTATAAAAATCTATTCAAGTACTTCGCTCAAATCTTTCATTGAATCTTTTTAATATAAAGAATTGGGTTTCTATTATCCAATGGATAATAGTTCACCTAACTTTTATCGTTCAATGGACAAAAGTTTAAAGGAAACTTTTATATTAAAATAAATCAAGTTGTCCTTTAAAGCAGTGACAAAAGCCCTATATTTAAATATAGGTATGGTATCAAGTACCCCAATTAAATAAAAAGGCTAGGATTCTCCCCATTAGATTATAATAGAGTACAAGTACTAGTTATTTAATAAAGTACTTTGGAAAATCTATGGTTTAGATATACCTAAATATTTTAATGCATAAAATCACATGGGAAATCAACCATTGAATATAAAATAGGATCCTTGTACTTAGTTAGGAAGATTTGGGCTATTCCCAATGGATAATAGTTTCCCTTGCGGTTAATAACCAAAGGATAAAAGAAGTACAAGTACTTTTTATCTTTAAAATAAGATTTTGAAAGATTACATGTACTTTTAGCCAAATATAATAATGAAAAGTTTATTGTCCAATGGACAAAGATTACCCTAACATTTATTGACCAATGGGTAAAGGCAAAAGGTTCAAAAGGTTCATCTAGTAACTAGGTGAGTTTGGTTGCTCGGTTCCTCCAAGTAGTTGGTTAGAAACTAAATAAATTGGTCAAGTAGGATTTCTAGTCAAGAGTTTAACCAATAACCAAAATCTAACTATGACGAAAATTAACAAGAAATCATATAGCCACTTAAGAGAAAATAAGTAATTCAAATAAAATTCAAATATTTAACGAAATTTTTACTGACCAAAAATCAGGGTTATTACAATCTATCCCTCTTAAAACAATTTCGTCCCCGAAATTGGCACGCGACTACAGATTGGACTAGGTTGCTAAACCGATCTCGGAGTCATCGACTATCCCACTTAAAAAAATTTGAGTAGGTCACCATCAATCGAATTAAGTCTCATCACTTGCTTAACGAGATGGGGTTGAAGTTGCTTCTGCCGTCGAACAGCTTGCCTCGTCGTATGCCTTTGGTAAGGTCTCCACCGTAAACACCAACGCCAAATGCAAAATCTCTACCAAGTCATCATGCAGACTTATATCCTACAGATGTTTCCTTAGCACGTCCTTGTCGAATCAGCTTGCTTCCTCACCTAACGATATTAAACCCGTTTCCAAAAGTTCCTTCAATTGGGTCTTGAGCTCTATTAGTTCGGCAGGGGCCATTTGGTATGGCGCCGCAGAGATTGGTGCCATCCCCGGTTGGATTCTATGGAGAAGTCTATCTCTCCTAGGGGTGGTAAGCCAGGAAGCTCATCAGGGAAAACATTGGCGTATTTGCACACGACGCGTGGTAATCCCACTTCCATTCTATCGGCTTCTCCTTACTGGAAACTAGCGGCCATCCAAGTAGTGGATTCTGCCACCTTGATCTTTTCGTCGCCGAACTCGCTGTCCGTCTATCCCCCTTAAAAGGAATCAAGTCCCTTCTAGGGTATAAGATGTCACCATCCTTTGATGGCAATCTATGACTGCTCGATGTGCAGATTGCCAGTCCATCCCAGGATTACGTCGATATCCGCCATGTCGATCACTCTAAGATCGCGAGTTAGGCGTGAGTTAGCTACCTTGAGTTTGCACTGTCTACACACTAGACTAACAGCTATACTCCCCCCAAACGTACTTTCATACTCGATCTTAGGAGTTCTGTTTCTAGTGCTAGTGCAGTTACGCATGGAGTCAAACAAAGCTTACACACAGGTATTATAATAGTGTACCTTGGATCACAGAGGGATCCCGCTTTTGTTCCCTAGTCTGCAGCGCAAAGATACGAACTCTGGTGCTTTGTTGGATTCCCATGGACTGTTTTCCCTTGTTCTGCCCATTCAGCTGCTGCGATGGGCCTCCAGGGTTTTGCTTCACAAAATCGGCCTGTCTGGGTTGTTGAGCTTTCTGATTTCCAAAGTTTCCATTCGCACCTCTTTGAAGTTGGGGGCAGTTGCACTTATAGTGACCCATAGCCTGGCAGTTGAAACATTGAACTGTCGCTATGTCTCTACCACCTCTCTTTGGTTTGCCATTTTCAAGGTTAGCAATTCTCCAGGGTTGGTTGTTCTGAGATGGGGTAAAGGGTTTGGTGGGGTAGGGTCCACGGTTATCGCTGAGGGTTTGGGTGCGGATTGGTCCACCGGTGCTGCCGGTCGCCTTCCGCCATTGGGTTTTAAAGTCAGTCTCCTCACTCTTTAGCCGGAGTGCACACTTCACAACTTCAGCATAAGTGGTAAAAGCTTGAGCCACCGCAGCCTTTCGAGCAGTGGTCAGACCCCACTCAAATCTCCTAGCCTTCTTATCCGCGGTTGGTATGGTGGTTAGGGCGTAATGGGACAGTTCCTCAAATTTGGCTGCATACTGGGTAACGGTCACCGTTCCTTGCTTCAGATTTAGAAACTCTTGTTCCTTGGATAGGCGAAGAGGCGTGGTAAAATATTTGACGAGAAACAGGGTCTCGAACTCAGCAAATGTCATGGTGGCTATGGCATGGGTTGCCTCCATCAGATCCCACCAGTAGCGGGCTTCTCCCTTCAGTTGGTAGGTGGTCAAAGCCACACGATCTCCATCTTGGGTGATTCCTAAGGTTCTAAGGATCATCTTGACCTCGTTTAGCCATGTCTCAGCCACGACGGGATTGGTGTCTCTGTGGAAGGTTGGGGGTCGGCATTTGCAGAACTCGTTTATTGCTCGGGTTCGGGTCATGGGTCCATCGTCGTGGTTTTGGTTTTGGTGGTTGGCGTTCAAGGCAGCTATGAACGCTTGCATGATTTGGGCTAGGTCGGGGTTCGCGTTAGAGGGTCTTCCATTATCATGTCCTAGTCCATTGCGTTGGTTCACCATCTACGAGGGGAAATCGAAAGGGGGTGTTTTAGTCTACTTAAAACAAATTTTCTTTTTGCAAATGGTGTTTCTTTCAAAAGTCAAAAGTAGTTTATCGAATAGTATGCACCAGTGCTCTTAATATAAGCAAAATTTTCATAGATAAGCAGAAAGATACAATCATAAGCATAGAGTTCTACTATAATTGCAAGTAGACTTAAAACAAGATTCCCTAATACAAGTTGAAACGATCCTACTCCTTAACATCCTACATCCCGAAGGATTACAACGGTTACTAGATTTATTCTAGGTATGCCTAAGCAGTATCCCTGGCCTTCACAGATCCTTTGGGGTCTTGTCCTCCTCAAGACTCCCTTCATCCGCAAGGTTTTCTTCCTCAGTCACCTCATTGGCGTCCTTATTGCCATCGACTTCTTCTTCCTTAACCTCAAAGTTCTCCATTAGGGGTAAAACACCGAAATACTCATGGAAAGTAGACAGGATAGGAAACATTTCTGAAAACCAGGGGTCCTCCTCCACGGGAATAGGGGTATACTGCTGCACCCTCATGAAATCTCATTTTTCTGCGAGTATAGCGGCAATGAAGTCGGGATTCTCTGCTAGTTGAGTTGTTATAGCTTCCATGGTGTCCTTGGGTTGGCGAGCTCCAACCAATAGGTTAACTAGGTGGTTCATCTACAAGGAAGGTTTCAACCTCAATTAGTAACAGAGTTTCATTAACTCTAAAGAAGACTTATGAGTTTCTAAGTCCCACATTCGATCCTTGATTTAAGTCATCGTCCAATTGTTCGAGAATTCCCAGCTCGGCCGTACTGCCAATTTCCGTGCCTTGCTTCAATCCGAAGATTGTTTTGACAGAATTCCAACCAATTTGGGACGGTAAACTTAAACTCAATTCACGTCGGTGCAACGGTCAAACTATCTCGTGGTTCTACCACCCATGGCTGAGGATTTGAACCTAAAGCTTTAATACCAAGTTGTAACGCCCCCAATTTTGGGTACGTTAAATAGACAATTTTATTGAAAACTTAAATGGAGTCTGGCTCGTTATAACAACAAAACTCCCACAAGAGTTCAATATTTACACAAATGAAGGGGGTTCTAGGGTTCCTAACTACAGCTCCACTTGCTCCTCCATCCTAGCCAGCTCCTCAGCTCCAAAAGCCTCCAAAGTGTACTGTTCATCTTGATAATCTACAAGTCTGACACATTATACCAGCATCGCCACTGATATAATATGTTAGGGTTACCAAAAAGGCAACACCGTGAGCTACAAAAACTCAGCAGAGAAATCCCATACCCGCTAACCCATAACTTACAAACAACAGGTTATACAATCATCGATTTCCACATGATACATGTATACACAACTAACAATGACACATCCATATTCGTTAATCAACTATCGTTGGTGCCCAAGATTTTCTGTGTTTCTCCTACGCGACTCGTCGTAGACCGTGTCAACCTTATCATTTACAAATCAACCTTTCAAAAACCATTTGTTTAACACACCCAACCTCGGTTCCGCCATTCCGGGTTTTCGAGTATCCTCACAATGGTTCCGCCGCACCGGGTTCCCATTGGCACTCATCAGCATTGGCTCCGTACCGCGGATAACTAAGCCACAATTCAAAACCCTTGGTTCCGCCGCTCCGGGTTCCCGAGTATCCCCACAATGATTCTGCCGCTCCGGGTTCTCAATGGGTTTTTTACAAAAAAAAGCACAGAGTTCCCGAGTATCCCCACAATAATTCCGCTGCTCCGGATTCTCATTGGGTTTTTCACAAAAAAACTAAACCCTCGGTTCCGCCACTCCGGGTTCTCATTGGGTTTTTCACAAATCTTACTTTTACACATGCACACAACTCACATAATGTCACCCAAAACCAGCCATTATGTAGTTTCAAAATATTTCCTTCCTCCGAAAACATTTCCTTTAATCACACCCTAGGTGCCATGTTTCTACTTTCTCGATTCTCGTGTCTCGTTACATGCAAAGACTCCGCGGTAGGACAAAAATAAGCATGAATCATTCTAACAAGATCATCCAATTCTATATTACTTATCACGCTCAATCACTATTTATAGCATAACGCCACATGTACGGACGCCCTTGGAGTAAAATCACTTATGCTTACTCGAAGCACAACGCCACATGTACGGATGCCCTTGGAGTGAAATCACTTATGCTTTGTCACACCACAAGTAATACAAGCAATTCATATATGCATACTCATAATCATCTTAAAGATCAAAATACAAATACTTCTAAACAAACGATAAGTTCTATCTTTCGAAATCCGTTAAGGATAATCTACTTATACTTAGGATAAGTGAGTAGAGGTATTCTACTTTTAACATTCGGTTCTATACGTAGAGTTAGGGGGCAAGGGATTCTACCTTACTTCTTGGCGGTAGTGACGACTATGAAAGGCAAGTCGGTTATTGGACAGAGTAACCTCCTACGGAATGCTTCCCGTAGCTTCGAAGGAGAATGGTTTCTCTCGAAACTTATTCTTGACTAACACTACTCTACTTTATGGATCGAAGGGTGGTCCGGTGGTGGTTTAGTGGCGGTCTTGAATGAGTTTCTTGAAGAACACATGAAAAACTCAAGAACAAGGAAGAACTAAGCAAGAACAAAGAAAGAACAAGATTTTTCTAGAGAGAGAAGTTGCTAGGTGAAGGTGTGAGTTGAATGGCATGGGAATGGCTCTATTTATAGCCAAAACTCTGGCTATTACCCAATGGGTAAAATTTTTCCTAACAATTATTGTCCAATTGGTAAAAGGCCATGAATGACTAGATTTGTACTAATGTACTCTAGGAAGATCAACTCCCCAATAAATTAATCCAATTGAGTACAAAATCCAATATAAAATAATACAGAGTACTTTAAGAAAACTTAGGCCTTAAAGGCTACTAAGTACTTTTATAATAAAATATTATGTACTTCATCACATGGGGTTTAAGAAAAAGACTAGTTTAATAAACCCTAGTACTAGTTGGAAGAATAACTCTATTATCCAATGGATAATAAATCCCCTAACTTTTATTATCCAATGGACAATAGTAACTAGGGAATTTTTTATAATAAAATAATCAAAAAGTACTTTAAAGCAATTATAAAAGTCTATTCAAGTACTTTACTCAAATGTTTCATTGAATCTTTTTAATATAAAGAATTGGATTTCTATTATCCAATGGATAATAGTTCCCCTAACTTTCATCGTCAAATGGACAAAAGTCTAAAGGAAACTTTTATATTAAAATAAATCAAGTTGTCCTTTAAAGCATATGACAAAAGCCCTATATTAAATATAGGTGTGGTACCAAGTACCCCAATTAAATAAAAAGGCTAGGATTCTCCCCATTAGATTATAATAGAGTACAAGTACTAGTTATTCAATAAAGTACTTTGGAAAATCTATGGTTTAGATATACCCTAATATTTTAATGCATAAAATCACATGGGAAATCAACCATTGAATATAAAATAGGATCCTTGTACTTAGTTAGAAAGATTTGGGCTATTACCCAATGGATAATAGTTTCCCTTGCGGTTAATAACCAAAGGATAAAAGAAGTACAAGTACTTTTTATCTTTAAAATAAGATTTTGAAAGACTACATGTACTTTTAGCCAAATATAATAATGAAAAGTTTATTGTCCAATGGACAAAGATTACCCTAACATTTATTGACCAATGGGTAAAGGCAAAAGGTTCAAAAGGTTCATCTAGTAACTAGGTGAGTTTGGTTGCTCGGTTCCTCCAAGTAGTTGGTTAGAAACTAACTAAATTGGTCAAGTAGGGTTTCTAGTCGAGAGTTTAACCAATGACCAAATTTTAACTACGACGAAAATTAATAAGAAATCATATAGCCACTCAAGAGGAAATAAGTAATTCAAATAAAATTCAAATATTTAACGAAATTTTTGCTGACCAAAAATCAGGGCTGTTACAGTACTATACTAAAAGAAACATATTATAACATACAGAACATTCATTTCGTACAGAACATTCATTTCAGTAGGGGATAAAAAATGTTGAAGAATCATGGACTAGCAGTTTTAGATGACAGGAAAACTTTTAATATGTCCTTTTCAAATAGCCTGCATTCCATATTCATGCAAACAACGTGAATGAGGCGAGGAATTGCATCATGCATTGCTTATTGCACTTGGCGTTTTGTATGCATCTCACCTTTCTCTCTTCTACTTTCTTTTCTTACTCTTCTCCTTTTACTATATCTATGAGGTTGTCTAAGATGGCTCAACATTGTGCAATTTCGAATAAGGCATCTACGCGAAGGAGTGATCTAAATGTAATAGATTCTTGCCCCTGACCCAAGCAAGTTACTGGGGAAGGATACTTCTTAAATTTCAGACCAAAAGCAACAGACAACAAGGTCAAAAATAATTCATGGGCCGGTTTAGTTGAGGAAGATATTTGCCACAATATTAATAGATATCATGCAGAGCACTTAGATGAAAGAAGCAAATGTACAAGCCTGGTTTATCACCAGCAAGGCATAAACTACTTGTTGCAAGCGACTATAAGCAAGTCAGTAGGAAGTGGTAACTTGTACGACATGAAACTACAACTTAGGCAAAAATGCAAGAACTGAATTGAGCTCAACTTTTCATGCATTTACTGGGACTTAAACCGAACATACCAGTCCATCAAGTTGTGGAGAATGTGTAGGCAAAGGAGAGAACCTTGGTCACCATCTTGGAAGCCATTCGAAACCTATAACATACCAAATACCATTTGTCACTATGACATGCTTTAAATCAATATACAAAAAAAAATTCAAACATTTAGAAACCACCTGTTCAGTCTGATTTGTCCCTCTGTATGTCTGAAATAAGGCCATTTGAGCTCCCATATGCCCGAGATGAGCCATCAACTTCTCATTAAGCATACACTCCATCTCTCCTACGAACCTTTGCTCAACCTCTCTTCTGAGCCTCTGTTCAATCTCACTGCTTAGCCTTTGCTCAATCTCTTGAGTGGCCTCACGTACTTGCCTAGTGATCTCATTGAGATTGGAAGAAGAGGAGGCATGTGACGATTGAGAAGACTGGCCATAAATTGCGCTATGAGGCACATCGGCACCATAGGTTTTGCAATAACCATGTCCATCCTCTCCTGACACATCATGGAAAATCTTGTTTCGAACCTTTGCTGTCTGAAGTGACTCTGATATTTCAGCAAGGTTTTGATTAAATTCTTCCTACAATTCAACAACATAGAAGTGAAGACACATAATAATTTAGACATAATAAAAAAAAATAGACAATTAAAAAGGTCACTCATACCACAACAGCCTTCATGTCTGGGTCATTTTCGTCACGTGTCTTGATGAAGACACTCATTTTGTTTGTGTTCTCTCCATTTGCACTCATCTAATTCAATCCAACATAACCAAGTAAAATAAGTTTGTCAACTATGCAATACCTCATGCCTAATCTAGGAGAAATGTGTCCACCGAGTCCTTTGATCTGGACCACGCCACTCTCGATTTTTGGAGTTCCTGGTTGCTATTAACTGCGATATGAAAACCCTACTCAAGACTGAAACACAATTAATGTAATCAATTTTATAAATTTACAACTATTTACTCAAATTATATACCTTGGCAATCCTCAGTCCTCCAATAGCTCACAAGTTCTTTCCACTGATCTGGCAATACTCTCTTAGGCACTTTCAACAATATATATGGATCTTCTTCATGTTTAGTATAATATTTATCCTTTGTCTTAGCCTTATGATCTTTCCATAATTTGTAACATGAACGCATGGCTACCGGCTGAAAGTTTGCCGGACAATCCTCAATGTTATCCTACAAAGCACAACTGCATATATTAGAAGAGATCAAATATATGTAAACAGAAAAATTCAAAAAATATTACATATACCTCAATCTCCTTCCAAATAGCGCTTTTGATCTCTTCAAGTACTGAATTCCAGTCAAGATAAGTCAAGGGAACTCGATGGGGGTTGCATACCATTGTGCCCAGTTGTCCTTTCAATCGGCTGCCTTCATCTCTTAATGGCTGGAAATCATTATCGAACATGACTTCTAGTTTAGTTCCAGTACCCCATTGGTGAATGCCCTTAGCACTGCCTCGACCACACTTCATAGATGTCTCCGGAGTTGAAAAATCAGTTGGTGGTAACTTGTAATAATCAAGGGGCATAGCATTGAATTTGATTTCCATGTCATTCACTTTCAATAGGTTAAAGAACAAAAAAAAAATTGAGCCTATCATGTGCTTCCATCCTAAAAAAATAATACGTACCCGCTTCATTTGAAGGCGGTTGTATTGGCTGAGGCAGATGTGAAGCCTGAGATGGTTGCGTTACTTGAGATGGTTATGCATCCTCCAATAGTCACGGTGTTGGATCCTCCTGTACCACCTTGGATAAACTTATTTGTACTGCCTCAGCCATTGTGCAAGGTCGTTTCCTAGCCTTTCTCTTAGCCATGGTTGCCTTTCCACAATATCTTGACTTGACAACGATGTTAGAATTTTGTCCAATGCAAATGATAAGTGATTACATAGACACAATGGTGCAAGGCAATACTCCACAAGTCAAGTCATTTGAATCCAAGTCTGAGCCATACTCCTATCAAAGCAAATAGTTGACAAAGAAAGATACCATAAGCTTAACGGTCTACAAGAAAGGTAGCTTGTTCAAAAAAGAGAAATGATAAGGAGACGAATAAACATACATCCCTACATCCAGAATCATTACCCCCTAAGCTTAAACATCTTCATCAATGATGTCACCTTCTTCTCCTTCCATCACCCAACCAATATCTTCATCTGGGCGCCCTATGTTCTCTTCCAATTGCTGGCTCAAATAGGGATCTACTTGGGGATCATCAGAATGCATATCATATAGCTCTCTTTGAGACATCTTTATAACTACTTGCCAATCAGGTTCGATCGGATCTGGAACATACCAAATTTGTTCTGCTTGGGAAGCCAATATGTAAGGTTCATTGGCAGCTTGATCCTCTCGGTATAACAAATGGTTGAAATTGACCAATGTAAATTTGAAGGCGTCTTCTTTCTTCCCATGAATATTATCAATCCAGTCACACTTGAACATAACGCATTTTGTATCATTAGTGTATCGAATTTCCACAATGTCAGTGAGCCATCCATAGTAGTATTCTGGTCCTACCCGAGGATTTTTGTCTTTCCTACTTGCATAACTCAATGTATTTGCTTTTAAAGCTACACCACAATTTTGAGTTGAACGATTGTCATCAATAGATTTCACACGAAAATGAAACCCATTAATAACATAGCCACTAAATCTCCTTGCGATGGTATGAGGACCAATAGCCAACTTACGGATTTCTTCAGAAAATGTGGGGTTGCTTGTTCTCAGCAAAAGTTGGACCTATTGAAAATCATGTTGAAGTCAAAAAATTATGATATAGGGGCATAATTATGTTTAATTGTGACTTATAGAAAAATACATACATGGTCCTTGAACCAAGCATGAAATGTTTTAAAATGCTCCCGTTGAATTTGATGATCATCAGCTCGAGGCATCTTACTTTTCAGAAATTCAAGGTGCTTCCTGTGTAAAGTTAAAATACACATTAAAAACTACCAAAAATAAATAACTTAAAACAAAGGATTAAGAGGGTAGTTAAACATACGTAATGAAAGGTGCAACTGAACTAGTGTTGAACAAAATATATCGATGAGCTTGTATCCATTCTCTATCATCAAGGTGAAATATCGTGTTTTCCCCCACACCCCGACCCATACTATCACAGCCATCATCGTTCCTCACTGCACGATTCAATTTTGTATCCACATCATTCAAATTCTGCGCACAAAAATTCATACAATCTTCCATCAAGTAACCTTTAACTATTGAAGCCTTCGGATGACCTTTATTCTGCCCATATTGTTTCAACGTAAGAAGGAATCTCTCGAATGGATACATCCATCAAAATTGAACCGGTCCAGCAATTAATGCTTCTTCAGATGAATGTATAGCCAAGTGTTCCATTATATCAAAAAAGGATGGAGGAAATATTTTCTCAAGATGGCATAGCGTCACTTCAAAACGATCTTCAAGATATTCCAAGTCTGAAGCACGATTAACTTTGGAGCACAATTGTCTGAAACAATTTCCCAATTCAATCAAGGGTTCAACCACCTTTTTAGGCAACACTTTTCGAATGGCAATAAGTATAAGTTGTTGCATTAGAATATGGTTGTCGTGACTCTTAAGTCCCCCAATAATTGTATCGTCTAGGTGCACACGTCTTGAGATATTCGATGCATAATCATCTGGCACTCGAACTTCCTTTAATACTTTGAGAAATATCTTCTTTTCTTCTTTGCTCATTGTAAATTGTGCCGGTGGCATATATGCTTTCTTGGACCCTCTTGACTGCAAATGCAACGACTTTGTAATATTTAGAAATTCTAGATCACGCCTGGCACTAGGATTATCCTTAGATTTTCCTACAATTCCAAGTATTGTCCACAATATATTGTCACAAAAGTTCTTCTCCCCATGCATTAGATCAATGTTGTGTCTGATTAAATTGAATTCCTAGTATGGTAGCTCAAAAAATATGCTCTTCTTTTTCCAATTGTGGTCTGAAGATGTAGCGGATTCCTTGGCTTTTAATCTCTCAAACCGTACCTTAAGATCAAATATCTTGTATTGGGTAAGGATGCCTTCTGATTCAATTTGATTCAGCAACTCAAATCCAGATAACGGTTTAAGCTTGCTTCTCCATTCCCGTGTTCCATCAAATGACACACTATCCTTTCGAAATTTATGATCACTTGGTAAGAATCGGCGATGACCCCTGTAGGATTGCTTTTTACCATGTTTCAACCGACAAGATACTGTGTTTTTAATGCATGAAGGACAAGCAAATTTTCCTTTGGTACTCCATCCTGACAAGTTGGCATATGTGGGGAAATCGTTGATTGTCCACATCAAAGCTACATGCATTTGAAACATTTGGTTGGTTGATGCATCAAACGTGAGTTCTCCTTCATTCCATAATTCCAATAGATCCTCAATTAATGGCTGTAAATACACATCAATCTTATCGCCTAGTCCCTTTGGGCCATCAATAACCAAAGACAAAATAAAAAATGGTTGTTTCATGAACAGCCATGGCGGTAGATTGTACACGACCAACACGACAGGCCAAGTGCTATGAGTTATGCTCATTGTTCCATATGGATTGAATCCATCTGATGCTAACCCAAGTCTTATGTTTCGAATATCACCAGCAAACCTGTCATGTCGATGATCAAATTCTTTCCATGCAGGAGCATCAGCAGGATGCCTACAAACACCATCATTGGTTCGTCCATCAGCATGCCAACTTATGAGCTTAGCTGTTTCGAATGACGTGAAAAAACCTTCGCAATTTTGACTTCCAAGGGATATACCTCATTTGTTTTGCAGCCTTTTTTTTAACCATGTTTCTTGCCAGTTTTTGATCTAGTGATAGTCACTTTCCATCTAGATTCACCACATACGACACAAGCATCAAGATTTGCATGCTCGTTTCTAAACAACATACAACTTCTAGGACATGCATCCCACGTCTTGTACGTAAAGCCCAAATCATCAGTTATCTTTTGGGCTTCATAGTACGAATTCGGAAGATTCAAGGCCTCAGGGAAAGCCTCATGATAAAACGCAAGAAACTTGTCAATTGTCTTGTTTGTTAACTTATGAAGCACCTTCATATGCAGAAGTCGAACAATAAACGACAATGATGTGAAATTTTTACACCCAGGATACAACTCGGTATTTGTAGTTTGAGATACGCTGCCATGGCTTCATCAGGCCCTTTTTGAGGATCATTTGGAATTCGTTCACCATTCCCAACACTTGTACTTGTATGTTGATTCCTTAGAGCATCACTTATCATTCCAACCATATCGTCCCCAACTGTTGAGTTTTCAAAAGTTCCACAAGCTTGCTCTCCACTAAGAAAAGCATATGATT
Organism: Rhododendron ovatum; assembly: GCA_019656835.1. Taxonomy (NCBI): domain Eukaryota; kingdom Viridiplantae; phylum Streptophyta; class Magnoliopsida; order Ericales; family Ericaceae; genus Rhododendron; species Rhododendron ovatum. The sequence goes on along the minus strand of CM033801.1, from coordinate 17,310,572 downwards.
CCCCATGGTTTGTCCAATTTTTGTACTTCTTAAAAAATCTACAAGAGTAAAGATATTTCCTTATAGCTGCTTGAGGAAAACTATAGCGATTCTCACATTTTCTACAAGGACAACTAATGAACGAATCATTAAGCTTATCAGTGTATGCAAACTTAAGAAATCTGTCAATCCCATCAAAGTAGTCCCTCGACATCCCCGGTAAATCATCCAAGTCTTGTCCATGTTTCTACTTCCCTCAATTATTTCTGTAGACAAACATGTACATTATGCATATACAAACACACAAATGCATACTAGCCACCTACTCCAAAAAAATCAAGTATGCTCTCAGTCACTTAATTGAGGAAAGAAAAATAAAGAGAGATAATGCAACATACGAAAAAGGTCACACTTGAACGGGAAAAAAAGCCAAATAGAGGACACAATATTAAGCAAATCACGCAAACCCACGTGAGTTCCAGTAGTCCCCTTAACCATATACACAGAAATAGATAAACGTTTCTAAGTCTTGATCTTGATGGACGTTTAAAGCTAGGCCTGCTAAGTATTCTACCCAAGAATCTAGGCCATGAACAGAATTTGAACTGTCCTCATAACTTTAGGGTTGTAAATGTTTTCTGGATTTAGAAAATAGAAACACTTTCTAGCCAAGTAGTAATTATTTTCAATTAAACACGAAAAAGCATTCTTCATTGAACTTCCAAAACTATTTAATCTTAACGAATCGTAAATATAAAGATGATTTTGTGACCTACATAAATTTCAAACACCACTAATAAAATGCAGGTCCAATATATTCATTCCAACAAATTATGTTCACGGAACATACTCTTGTCTTCAATCCACATTTCTTATTGACAGAGACACAAAACTATTGAATTCCATGTACAAAAATCAGCAGTAGTAGAGACACCAAAAATTTGCGGCAAAGCATCAAAACGCATAAGACACCAACAAGAATCATAACCCTCACATATTAGCGAACAACCAATAGCAGTAGCATTCAGCAGCATCAAAAAAACCACAGCAGAAATTATTTTTAAGCAAAATAGAAGCCCACAAAACACTCCCACCCAATAAACACTCGCCCAAAGCCCAACTTATAGAAATAAAATCTTTGAACCAACCAAAATAGACATCCCAATAGCTAACTCTTGCCCCTGACCTACCATACAAAACTTCTAATGAAAAGACTCCAATCCAACCAAAATGAATACCCTTCCCTCCATTTGAAACCTGGACCAAACCACCCGATACCCCAAATCACCCCCAACACACTCTCCCACCTCAACCATCACCCACAACATAAGCTGTGGTGTTGTACGGAGCAGTTCAGCATGTTGCAGTGTTCCTTTGAAGAAGAGCATATTCTTCGAAAGTTTGTCTCTTTTCCTTGCCTTTCATTCTGCTTCATGCCTTTTCATGTTGCTTATGTTAGGCTAGGCCCTGGGTTTTTGTCCCTATGAGGAACATAAACTCTAAGCCTAGCTCTATATTTTGTTTCTTTCAATGAAAAACTTGTTTCTTTTTTTTTTGCTTCTTTTGATTAAAAAAAATGTTTTTCTTGTATTGCAGTTTATTAGACTATTACTCTCACTATCAACAGATAAACATGAATTTCTTTGGTAGCCAACCCCACAGCCACATCACATTCTAGATTATCCACATGCTTACGATGTTGACATTTTGCATTTTTCTATTTCTAAGTGGATTCTTCAATCTCAACAACAAAACTAAAATACTAAAAATTCTTAAAGAACTCTTATGAATATGTACACACACACACATGGGGATGGGGGCTTTTCTAGGTCTAATTAAAATAACTCCCAATCGAATTGGGTTCCCAGTAACAGTAGCATACATGTGATAAATAGCAATAATGATTCAAAATACACAAAACCACAACTGGTGAGAGATTGGAAATAAACGAGTAGAATAAAGGTCCCCTTAGAACATACCAATGGTGGAATCATGAGGTAGCAGGGAAGACGTACATGGTGTTCAGCCCTGGAAAAGATTCTTGGGAGAGTTGAGGTTTAGAGAATTTGCTTGGTGGAATATCGACTCCTGAACCTCAAATTGAAGCATTAGAGAGTTTGCCTGGTAGAATCACGTACGTGAGAGAAATTGTCTTCATTGTCTTGTCAGAAACCCCTCTGTGGTCGTCGTTGAGGTGCTCTGGTGCTTTGTTTATCTTCAATGAGAGCAAAGTTAGGGCAAAAGAAAAATAAAATCAAGAGGGTTTTGGTAGGATTAAAACAAGAGGGTTTCGGAACCAAGAAAAGAAGAAGCATTAAAACACACCCAGCTAATTAAGAAACTTACCAATGTATCCTCTCGATTTCGGTAGGATTCTTTGCCGAGATTGATTTCGTTTCGAAAGGATTCTTAGCCGATTGAAACACACCCAACTGATTAAGACTTGGAAAACACCGAGATAAATTTTGTTTGGTAGGATTCTTAAGCAGATCCCAGCAAAGTAAGGTGAGGAGTTCGACTTGGGGTTTTGGGGAAAACGAGTTTCGGCAGGATTCTTACCGATTTAAACACACCCAGGAAAATAATTGGGAGAGAAATTAGGAGAGATATTGATTTGGGGAACATGAAACAATATTAATTTAATTCTCCCAAAAAAATTGGAACTTTTTGCCCCTTACCCCCGCCATTTCTTACCCGCCCGATCGCGCGTACACTTTTTTAGCGCTAAAAAGTTACTATTTGCATCGGGGTGTACCTTGCAGATGCAAAAAAAAAAAAAAAATTCTATTTTGCTACTAGGTTTTTGCGATGGCAATGTGGTGGATGCAAATTGACGACTTTTGAGTTGGGATGAGATGCCGTTGAAATTAAATTCTTTTTGCGACAACATTTTTTGCTGACGCAAAAAGATCGACGAAAAAGCATATTCTCTTGGAGTGTGTATATGAGAAATGCATTTTTTCTATGGGAAGTGTGTATTTTTCTATGAGAAGTGAAATGTGTATCAAAATTGTGTTTTTACTATATGAGAACTATGTATGAGAAGTGTTTATTTTTGTATGAGAACTGCATTAAGGCATATAAGGACTGTATATTTTCTATGGAAAGTGTATATTTTTCTATGAGAAATGTGTATTTTTTTATGAGAAGTGTTTATTTTCTATGATAAGTGTGTATTTTTCGATGGGAAGTGTGTATTTTATATGATAAGTGTGTATTTTTCTATAAGAAGTGTGTATCTATGAGAAGTATGTATTTTTCTATGAGAAGTATGTATTTCGTGTCAAAGTTAAACATTCTATGTGCTATCAATTGTATAAGAAGTGTTTATTTTTGTATGAGAACTATGTTAAGTCATATGGAGGATTGTGTATTTTCTATGAGAAGTGTGTATTTTTTTATGGGAAGTGTGCATTTTTATATGAGAAATGTGTATTTTTCTATGAGAAGTGTGCATTGTTCTATAAGAAGTGTGTATTTCTTTTTGAAGTTAAACATTCCATGTGTTATCAATTGTATACTAAAGTACATTATAGAAAATGTGCATGATAACATATGCGAATTGTCTACGTGAACTGTGTGTTATACCTATGATGAGCCAACGTAAACACTCTATCTCACTTTTGTTCATGTATTTAACAAGGCATAAGAAGACTTACACACAAGATTTCAAAACTTCTTACGAGATCAGACCAAGAACACTGACAATGGAGGAGGCAGGAGTCATTACAAGATTGAAATCTCAACCTGACAGGACAGCAACCTCAATGGTTAGCCAAGCATCACAGTCCCCTTCCCAAACTCAAGGAAAGAAATGACAGAGCCCAAAACAGAAAAAGGTGGCCAAGAAACGCCAAAGGCTTACCCAAGAATCAAAATCTGAACCAGACTCCCCAATCCAGACCCAGAAGCAAACCCGATGAAAGAAACAATAAAGCCCAAAATAGAAAAAGATGGCCACAAAATACCAAAGGTTTACCCAAGAATCAGAATCAGAATCAGAACCAGAACCAGACTCCCCAACCCAGACCCAAAAGCAATGCACATTCAGGTCCAATGTAATAGGAATAGTGGGGCTATTGTCAAAACTGAACTTGAACAATGCCCACTTAGAGCTGTTGATGATTGATGCCGTTAGGAAAGGCAAGTTGGCCAAAAAACTTGCATGAAGTGCGATAAACCCAGCTTGAGTAATATTGAGAACTATGATACCAATGACAGCAAGTTCCTCATTGGTGGTAAGAAGGTTGCCATAACAAAGAATGACATCAAGCTAATTTTTGGAATAGCTTGTGGGAACAAACCAATAGAAGATTTGAACAAGAAGAAAAGTGATGTTGTATTTGCAACATCAGAGCCCAAAACAGAAAAAGATGGCCACAAAACACCAAAGGCTTACCCAAGAATCAGAATCAGAATCAGAATCAAAACCAGACTCCCCAACTTAGACCCAAAAGCAATGCACATTCAGGTCCAATGTAATAGGAACAGTGGGGCTATTGTCAAAACTGAACTTGAACAATGCCCACTTAGAGCTGTTGAAACAAACACCATTTTGGATGCTGATTGATGCCGTTAGGAAAGGCAAGTTTGCCAAAAAAACTTGCATGAAGCGCAATAAACCCAGCCTGAGTATTATTGAGAACTAGGATACCAATGACAGCAAGTTCCTCATTGGTGGTAAGAAAGTTGCCATAACAAAGAATGACATCAAGCTAATTTTTGGAATAGCTTGTGGGAACAAACCAATAGAAGATTTGAATAAGAAGAAAAGTGATGTTGCATTTGCAACAAGAAGGGGGATACATGAGGCAAGGATTGGTAGTAAAAAGATGAAGACATGATGAACGAAATATTGCAAAAAAAAAAAAAAGAGGAATCCATAACTGATGAAGACATCAGAGATGTAGTCCCCTCATATGCATGTTCATTTGCCTGACGTTGTTCTTCTCCACATCAAGAGTTACCATTGCAGGGACATATGTGCATTGAATGGAAAAAATAGAAGAAATAAAAGACTACGACTGGGCACAATCCATTGCAGAAACATTGAATACATCAATGCATAAGTTCCATGAAAACCAAGAAATGCAACAGGATTTGTGGTGGCAGTAATGGTAAGATAAAACTATTTTTCTATGAGAAGTGTTTTTGGGGTATTCTAATAATTTTTTTTTATTAAAATAATTTCCTTTTTTCTTGTTTTTGCAGTACTGGATCTGTGAACACACAGATTTGATTCCACGACATCAAAATGAATCAATTCCAAGGCCACTAAACTGGAACACCTTAGACCTAAAAAAAAGATTTGATGATTTTGAAGATTTGAGTAAAGTCAACATTAAGGTAAAAACACTAATCAAATGGCTTAACTTGGACACGATGATAAACACTTTTCATAGAAACTAAACAATTCTCATAGACAAATACACACTTCTCATAGAAAAATACCCATTTCTCATAGAAAAAAATATAGTTACCATGGCAAAAACACACTTCTCATACAAAAATACACACTTCTCATACATAGTGCTCATAGAAAATACACGGTTATCATATGAAAAACACAATTCTCATACAAAAAATACACAATTCTCAATAAAAATACACAATTTTGATTGTGAGTTCATATATTTCAGGTATATGAAGAGGAACTTCAAGAAACATGTCAAGAGGCACAGGTCTACAGCATGGCACACCTAGAAGTTGTAGATGACAACAATAGGGAAACTATATCACATATGATGTAGCATACACAATCTCCTCAAAATTCGGTAGTACAACGACTTGATGAGATAGACTTAACTGAAAAACAACAAACATCTCCTCTTGTGTCAACATCATCTCCTGAACAACAACAAGCAGTGTTCTCACAATCACATTCAGGCGAGACTATGGTTCCAAGTACCTACCAACCTGCGGACTCCATTAATTTCAGTCAAGGCCTAATTAAAGAGCACAGCCAGATGGGTAAATTCTGTGACAGCTTACTAGAGGACAATGATCAATTTATCATCAAGGATCTCCAGCAACAAGTCCGAGATCTTCATAATCAAAAACAAATACTTGAACAACAAAACCACAAACTTAAAACGAACAAGGATGCAATGAAAAATCAGCTGGTGGAAATGGAAAAAGAACCCCATGCACTGAAAGAAAAGTTGCAGAAGATAGTTACTATGTCCAACACAATCTTGCAAGACCAAGAACAACACAAGTTCCTTCTAGAGAAGACTGTAGTTTTGAAAAAAGACAGCAATGCAATGAAAAATCAACTGCAGGAAATGGAAAAAGAAAGGGATTCACTGAAAGAAAACATGCAGAAGATGAATACTATGTCCAACATTTTGGAAAAGGACAGGAATGCAATGAAAAAACAGCTGCTGGAAATGGGAAAAGAAAGGGATTCACTGAAAGAAAACTGCAGAAGATGGATACTATGTCCAACAAAATCTTGAAGGCAAAAGAACAGAACAGTGCAGATTTGGAAAAACAAAAACAAATGATGCTGCAACAGTTTGAAATTGAGAAGAACAAAATCGAAAAGGGCGGTAACATGCAAATTGAATCCTTAACAACCGAGAAGGGCCAGCTGCAAAAGTATTTGAGCACAACCGAACAAAGGCACAAGGCTATAATTGATCAAAAGGATGCAAAAATAAGCAGCCTCACCAATAAGTTTTCCCTCACCAACAAGCTTTCTGTGCAACCACGACATACCAAAGAACCTCAAAAGCAATTACCAGCTGTCGAGACTGATCCCTCTCTATTCACACAATGCAGTAAGGAAGCAATACATAACATCACACAAATATATACTGATCAGAAGATTGAGCAAGTGGTGCATGAAGTTACACAACTATATGCTCCTGGTGGGAAAAAGTTTGAAGGGGACAACAACGATGAAAATGCAAAACAAAGACCACGAAGGCAAAACAATGATGATGGCTATTACAGCGGTTCAATCACAAAGGATGGTCGTAAAAAAGAACAATTTGTCCTTGCCGAAACTAACTAGCCACAAATAGAAAACAAAAAACTTGACAACAAGATCGCTCCCCTGAAAAAAAAAAAGAGGCAGATATTGTCCTTGTCTTGCTACTTGACCAATGCCAACAAACAATTAGAAAATTTTAAAACTCGAGGAGGGATGGTAAAAATGCTAAAGCACACAATTTACTGTCATTAAATCATTTCAGATTAGCTAATGTTATGTATATCATGCAGTACACACATATGGGATTGTGAAGACAATAGCCTGCGAATATATCAAGAAGATGTGAGGTTTCTGCTATGTGATCGAGAATTAACAGGCCAGGTAACACAAAGAAGCAACTCTAATTCTGAATTTTTAAGAGAAGTGTATATGAGAACTATGTATTTTCTATCAGAACTATAGGTGATAAACAAATTCTTTTTACATTCTAATACAGCCAATAGATGCCTATGTCCACTTGATGACTACAACACTACAACCACCAACATCTGGACCATCCTTTTCATCGGGAATAGAAGATTCCCAACAAGATATGTCGTTTGTCTTCAACAGCTTTGCCTCAGTAAGAAAAGAAAGCACTCTCTCATAATTCATGTAGCATACACTCACACTTAAGAAGTTGCCTAATTATCTTCTTACCAAACAAACCTTCCTTGGACATGATCAAGACTCAGTTAACAAAGCACTTGATGTCGTTAGCTCAAAGATTTTGAAAACAAGAACAATCATTTTCCCAATATATGGTTCAAACCCAACAATGAAGAGCCGAATGACCATTGCCACAAATGTGACAAACAAATTCAGATGATCCAAAACTGGCACCATAACCGTAGCCAGAGAATTGAGTTTCCTGAATTACCCCCTCCAACCCCGCAATTCCTTTGTTATTTAATTGCCTTTATTTTATTTATTTATTTATTTATTGAATTATAAAATTTAGTTTTTTTAAAAAAAATTAAGTGTTTCAAATTTCAATCCGTTTGAACCAGTGGAAAGATTTTAGTTTTTTGATCATTTTATCCTAAATGGTCATAATTAAATTTTGACTCTACGGCTCTCGTTGATTAGCCCTAAGAAGGTCGTAGAATCAAATATCTCTTAGGGCTAATCAACGAGAGCCATAGAGTCAAAATATAATTATGATTATCTAGGATAAAATGATCAAAAAACTAAAATCTTTTCATCGGTTCAAACAAATTGAAATTTGGAACACTTAATTTTCAACCATATTTTTTAATTTGCTTGAGCTAGACACCATTGACCAAGAATGGAGGTTCTACAACTCCATTCGTAGACGAGGGAGACAACATAAATACTGTGATGCAGTTGCCAATTTGGTTACATAATCCCTCCTTATTCTAAGAAAAATATATGAACTTTTCTACTGTGTATTGTAGTCTACGTGAACAGTCTATGTAAGTGTGTATCGTTAATGTATCCATGATCATATTCTGTAACAGAGAAAGAATGTCACGAACTACATTAACCAACGGTGCAAGAAGAAGATTAAAACATCTGCATAGCTCATGGCTGATGCACCACAATAAGAACTAGGCTCATAAGTATCCTTAAACTTCCAAAACTTGTCACTGCATCTTATATAAGCCCCTAACATTAGTCTTGTATTCACAAGGTTGATTATGCAGTTGTTGTTGCCTACAATATTCGCCAAAAGCTAATGAAAAGACCAATTCAAAGTGACCTAACAAAGCAATAATGCCTTGAAATGAGAGCTGATATTGTGTAAGCATTTGTCAGTGACCCAAAGAGATCATGGACTTCAGAGATTTATTATAACAGGATCGAAAATCTCAGACTGCAAAAATATTATGACGACCAGGAGCTTCATGAAGAGAAGAAAAAACAAGGATAGATTCAACTTACTCATCAAAGTTGGAAGTTTTGTTGTTCATGAGTTGTATAGTGGTTAATGAAGAAATACAATTGGAAGTTTTGTTGTTCATGAGTTGTGTATTGGTTAATGAAAAAATACAATCATCTTTCTCTGAACTCCATTTTTCATTGTTCACAGTTCACATAGCCTTATTTTGCAATTCGCATAGAAAAACACAGTTCTCATGCGCACTTCTCATAGAAAAATTTGCAGTTCGCATAGAAAAAACATAGTTCTCATACACACTTTTCATAGAAAAATTCACAATTCTCATAGAAAAATACAATCATCTTTCTCTGAACTCCATTTTTCATTGTTCACAGTTTCCATAGCCTTATCTTGTAGTTCGCATAGAAAAAACACAGTTCTCCTAGAAAAATTTGCAATTCGCATAGAAAAAACACATTTCTCACACACTTCTCATAGAAAAATTCACAATTCTCATAGAAAATAACCAATTCTCATAAAAAATTTGAAGGGTATTTTTGTAAATCATAGCTTAAACGTGAAACCCTCTTTTCTATGGCCTATAAATACCCCTCTTCATTTCCCACCCTCATCACAACCACACCAAAAAACCTCCTAAAAATGGCAGAAGACTTGGCAAGACTAATCAAAGATGTTGTGGATGCATCACTAAAAGAGACCCGAGAAAAACTTGATGAAACCCAAGCCCGATCCTTGAAAAACCTAGACAACATCAACCTTCTCAAGAAGCAAGTGCAAATCTACAAAGATGGGAAGCTTGCCACAGTGTTGGCAAAGGAAGCGGAAGAAGCCACTACTAGCAGAAACGTGCGACCAAGAAGACAACCACCAACTAACTAGGGATCTAATTTTTCAACCTGGCTTCTCTATGTTTTTTTTTTTTTTCCTTTCTTCGCAGATCTCTTGTTTAACTTTGGTGCTTTCTTCGTATGTCTTCTCCTTGTATTTGGATCTATCAATTCCATCTAGGATGTATGTATTATAAATTTGGATGTTTTTCCTTGTTTATTTCTAATTGCCAAAAATACTTAAAAAAAAAAAAAAACAGTCCCAATTAATTAATCTCGAATATATTCTATTTTTGTTTTCTTGATTATTTTTATTTTTATTATTATTTTTCAACCAAAGAACTCTATATTTTTTTTTTTGTCATTTTTGTTTTTTTATTACCTAATCGTTGCATCTTAAACCATTCACCACATGTATCACTACCACCTTCTCACTCCAATAAATACCTGAAAAGTTACAAAACCGCACATACCTTTTCATTTCCAGAGAGAGAGAGAGAAGAAATCGCATTGGCAAACTACTATGGCAGCACAAATCACCACGTTCTGAACAACACACCACCTAACAACACTTCAGAAATCTCACCAATGGAGGATGCGGTGAAGAAGATCATTGAGGAGCATGTGGCTCCTCTCAAAGCTGAAGTGGATCGCCTACATCGCCTGCACAGGATATAGAGCATAGATCTTTTCCTCCTCAAGATCAAGATCAAGGCATCGCTGGATGCTCACAGAGAAGAACGAAGAGGAAGAGAAAGAGGAAGAGGAAGATGCACAGTAGAAGTTAGGGTTTGGTGCCCCAACCACTTTTTGGAAAGTTAGGGTTTGTAGTTGGGTTAATCCAGTGATGCTGTAATTAGTGCTATCTGACTCTGATGATAATTAGGGTTTTTTGCATGTTAAGCTGGATTTCATCTATGTTAACACTTGTTTGCTATTTGTTACTATGGTTTGGTGTATGTTAATTTGCTGCATGTTGTGTTAGAATTTAACTTATCTTGGAAAATACACATTTCTCATAGAAAAATACACACTTCTCATAGAAAATAAACACTTCTCATAGAAAAACACACACTTCTCATAGAAAAATACATAGTTCTCATAGAAAAATTAACACTTGTCATACAAAGTTGTCCTATAGTAAAAATATAGTTTTGATAAACATTTGACATAGCTTCACCACACACTAAAATACACAGTTTCCATAGAAAAATACAATTCTCATTACATAGTTCATATAGAAAAATACACACTTCTCATAGAAAATACAAAGTTCTCATAGAAAGTTCGCATATCAATTTCACTCATTGACAGTTATCATAGATAGTTCCCATAAGCTATAATACACACAGGTTGCTGAGATACTTCACATAATTCAAAGTGCTAGAACAAACACAGAATTACTAACAAAAATACACAATTTTCCTTATTCTCAATAATTATTTCACAAATCAAATCCAATAACATTGTTTTTTGTACGACTCAATTATTAAAACCTAAAAACCAGGCCTCAAATCCGCCTTACAAGTAAGTTTGTTATGATTCCCCATCTTCCCACACCTACCACACTTCATTTCTCTAACCTTCTCCCCATTCAAACGAATCATCTTCTTCTTAGGCCTCCTTGGAGGCTTTTTTGATAAGGGTGGCAGAATACTAGTACTACAATCAACCACATAACCTTTCCACAATGACGCAACGGGATAAATTGGTTTTGAATACACCTCACGATAACTCTCAACGTGAAAATAACGCTCTACATACAAGTTCAAATCATTACCACTATATTTGATAGCACAGACTGCGTGACAACAAGAGAATCCATTCAACTGCCACCAACAACAACTGCATGTACGCTTCCCAATATCAACACTTACAGACAGATTGGTGTCAACTTCAAATATACCAGCACTTGAAGGAATCACTTTCCATGTTTTAACTAAATCATATAACTTTTCCAACCGAGACTCTCCATAAGGACAAATCACCTGCTCTCATTTACTTGCCTTTTCTCTCCTCAAACACATTGATTTAATCATCTTCTTCTTCCTTATACAATCAACCATATCCACCATGGGCAATTCATGCTATTTGAATATCCATGAGTTAAAGCAGTCAGCTAGACTAGAGGACATTGCTCCATAACGTTGCCCTGGGAAAAAAACATTCGCCCAACGCTCATTAGGTAACTCCGACAAAAAATGAACAACTACTGCACCACCGTGTTTTAGCAAATTACCCATATGCTGATTAAACTTTGCCACAGTGGGAGCATAAGCACATTTTGAAAACACTTTGATCAAACTCTCTTTATACTTGACATTTGTGGACGCCAAACGAGTACGCAAGTTACCCCTCAAATGATAGAGACAGTAAGCATGAAAGCTTGAGGGAAACACCTTCCCAATACCCTCTTTTATTCTTTTGTGACGGTCAGATATAAAAACAACCCTTCTCTCTTCATCCAAAATACCATGCAACTTCTCCATGAGCCAAAGCCAATTATTATTATTCTCAGAATCAACCACACCAAAGCACAATGGAAATAGACCTGAAAAAAATAATAATTCAGAAACCAGTTCATACCTATGACAAAAAGCAGTTCTCATAGTTCCCATACTTCAGGAATTGGTTTTCATAGTTCAGAAACCCATTCTCATAGTTCTGAAAAGAGTTCTCATAGTTTGAAAATAGTTCTCATATTTCTCATGGTGCATTGTAACCCATGTGAACTATGTGTTATAGTCATGTCAGAATTGTATATGTGATCTATTTCATACCTACATTACCATCTTTACCAGAATTAGACATCAAGCATCCCATATGACTATAAGAAACCAGTTCTCATAGTTTAGACACCATCTCTCATAGTTCAGAAACCAGTTCTCATAGTTCTGAAAATAATTCTCATAGTTCTGAAAACAATTCTCATATTTCTCATAGTGTGCATTGTAGCCCATGTGAACTGTGTCTTGTAGTCATATGAGAATTGTATATGTGATCTATTTCATACCTGCATTACCATCTTTAGCTGAAGCAGACATCAAGCATCCCATATTCCTTGCCTTCAAGAATGTTGCATCAACAGATAAAATAGGCCTGCAGTACTTAAATCCTTGTACACAGGCATCAAACGCTACAAACAACCTCAAAAAATGATTTGTGGTTTGATCCCAGTCAACATCAAAAACACTTCTAGGATCTGAATTCATAACAACATTACGATACCATTGGAGTTGATTAAAAGAATCTGAATAATCTCCAAATGCACTTGACTTGGCTTTCTAAACAGCTAACCAAGCACGATTATATGACACATCCACCCCATAATACTCCTTCATATCATCAACAACGTCAACAAGACGTTTCTTTGACTTGTCTCAAACATCATCCTTTATCCATTGACTAATCAGAGTTGAATTAGCATGACAGTTCTTTGTCGTACGCCCAGCAACACCACAAGAATGAACATTATAATACCTCCTAATGTAAAAGCAACCACTGACCTTGTCAAGTCTAGCATGGATATTCCACTTGCAAGATTTTACCATACAAACAACAGTCACTCTCTCTGTTTCATTCTTTACAAAGTCAAACTCAAAAGAATGAACAATTGAATATTTCAGCAATGCATCACGAAAACCTTCCGAACCCCCGACAAACAACTGACCAACACTTTTAATAAGCTCTTTCCACCCATCAAACAACCTTGGCGGCTGCTCATGCGGGCAAAACATAGCTCCAAAATTATCCTGTTTACCTACATCTCCCATTGATTCCAACCGACGGCCAGCTAGCCCTTGCCCATTGAAAGAAATGCCCTTACTAGTTCTAGCACCAACATCACCACCACTATAAAAAAAAACCCACTACTATTAGCACCAACATCACCTCCACACCCTACTAGTACCACTATAAAAACCACAACTATCTACAACTGTAACCTCAATGCAATTCAATCCAATACTATCAGCTACAGCAAACATCACCTCCAAATCTTCATCATTATATAACATGGTGCTAGGATGATCATGTATAGCATAAAAAAGTTGCAATGAATGTCTTCTCAAATAACTAAACTTGCCACACAATATCTTCACAAAATCTTCGAATCTCGAAGACCGAGACAACTTTATTCTAGCACACAATCCATTGTATTTACAAAACAAGACCAACGATTTCTCCATTTCCTTAACAAAAATCACACAAAGAAAACTGACACAGTTCTCATATAAAAAACACAGTTCTCATATAAATAAATTAATACGGATGACATAAAGGGTAGCCATTCACTAAAATGAGAAACATGTGGGGTAAAAGTTGATATCATCTAAACTTGAAGTTGGAAACTAAATGTATGAATCAGATATACGGGGTCCTGCATACCCGAAATATGAGTTGTATATACGGGGTCTCAAGTACCTGGAACATCAAATCGCCAACAAAACCCTATTTTCTCTCCTCCACATGCAACAAATGGGTCAGCGAGAGAAATGAAGGCAGCAATGGAGGCCTGGGGTTGGAGAAAGGGGATAAGCAGGGGTGATTTCATCCAAAGTCCACCCCTCTACAACCGAATAAAATTTGGGGAACCCAAGAGGAGCCCAAAAATTATACGGTAGAAGCCCTAGTACGCGTGAAAAAGAAGGGGTGAATACGAAGAGGGGTACCAATTTGGGTTCCTAAACACTGGCAAAAGCATGGGCCCCACCCCATTTACCCCCACTTATATTTCTCCCCCTCTTTTATCTCCATCCAAGCAGGCCCTAAAGGAGCAAATTTTTGTCTAAGAAGTTACTATTTTATAATGCTCCCGAAATTCCTTAGATAATCGGGGCGTTACAAACATAATCACAAAAATTCACAATATAAACTACCATAAATTCATATCAGGCCACAAAAATTCATGAAGTGAGCCACAAAAATCGTTAAGGGTGTACTGGTCAACCAAAAATAAAATGTGTCACAAAAGTTCATAAAATGAATCACAAAAATTGTGAACAATTTGTCCACAAAATACTTCTTCCTCATGAAAATATGGCACAAGACCACACAGGTAGAATTTTGATGAAAACAGCCGGCCCAGCCATATGGTGTACAACGTGGAATCGTGGACTTGTAGTGCAAGGATGCACTACAAGACTCACTCCCTCTCAACTGTTAATAACTGAAAAATACAACACTATCGAATCAGTTACTCTCTTCGTCCCTTTTTTTAGAATCCAGTATTTCATATTGTGTTATCCTTTAATAAGTGTTCATTTTGTAAAGTTAATGTGTAAAAATTGATACATTTTTCATTTTGCCCCTAAAAGTAGATTCTATTTTGAAAAGTTGGTGAGTGAAAGTGTAATCATGATATCTCCATAGAGAGTAAGCAGGAAAAGTGAAGAAAAAAATTAATGTGAAAGGTGTAATGATGATGTCTCCATAATAAATTGAAATTATGAAACTCTACACTTAAAAAAGAACAAAGGAGTAATATTTAACGACGACTTTTTTCTTCAGAACGACCAAACACCTTTCTCCACATGTAAAATTCACGCAAATGACCCCAAGAAATCTCTAAGTAAATGCCAAATGGCAACTACCCATTCACCCTTTTGCATAAAAGCCCCATCCAATCACACTCCCTTAATACTTGGGTCACCAACTGCTCTCTTCCTTTCCCGCCCCATATAAACCACTTCCAACCTAAATTAGAACTCTAGTGGTTTTTTCATTTGCAGAAAAAAAAAAAAAAGCAAAGCCATAAAATCATCAACTGCTGGTGATAAACAATTGGTAATGTCATCCTCAGGGCGGTTTTCCAGCACCGGAAAACCGCTCTTCCGATAGCACTACACGGAAATTTTCCTATTTTCAATGTTCATGGTGAGACCCTTGTTCTGAAAAATTGTTTGTAGATTTTTCCTTTCGAGCTTTTCCAAATTTGGGTGATTTCAGTTGGGTATTTTGCATCAGTGGGTATCTTAATTTCTTTTGAAATTTCGATAACGATTTGGTTAGAATTAGAAACCTACTCAGGGGAAAATAGAAATCTGCATGCATTTTGAAAGACTGGATTTTTTTGAGTCTGAATTGGGTTACCACGCCCGATTACAGACTTCCCAAACTCTTCAAACTACCCATTTTGTTTGCTACCGAGAGAAGGAAAAGAAATGCCCAGAAACTGGCAAAACATGCAGCCTCGAAAGGGTGAGTGGGTGAGGGGTAAGATGATTTGATCCGGGTCATTTGGTGTAGTCCACTTGGCGATAAACAACACCACCAGAGGACTTTTTATCTTGAAATCTACGCAATCTGAGGCAGAACTAAGGTGTCTTGAAAATGAGGCTGAAATACTTGAGAACTTGAATTCTCCCAACATTGTCAAGTGCATAGGGAGAGAGTACTTGAGTGGGAAAAAAGGTGGAAATGATTTTAACCTTTTTCTGGAGTACTTGGTGGGAGGAAATTTATCCGATGGGATGGAGAAATTCAAAGGAAAATTCGATGAGAAAGTGATTCATTTGTACACGAGAGAGATTCTTATGGGTTTGAAGTATATTCATGAGAGTGCGATTGTGCATTGTGATCTCAAGTGCAAGAATGTGCTTTTGGGCACATGTGGAAGGGTAAAATTGGCAGATTTCGGTTCTGCAAAGAGGAAAAATGAAATGATACCAAATGGGTTTTTTTGTTGCTGGGACTCCCTTATGGATGGCGCATGAGGTTTTGAGAAAGGAAAAGTTGGATTGTTCTGCGGATATTTGGTTCTTTGGGATGCACGGTTATCGAAATGGCCACCGGAAGGCCTCCAAGGGGCGACCAAATCTCGAATCCAATGGCTACTTTAGTGAAGATCGCGTGTAGCAATGAGACGCCAAAGTTTCCATTTGGATTCTCAAAAGAGGGAATTGATTTCCTGGAAAAGTGCTCGGAGAGAAACCTGCGAAAGAGGTGGAAAACTGAGGAGTTGCTTAGCCATCCATTTGTTTTTGGGGTGAAGGAGGAAGAGGCTAACTCGCCCGCGAGTGTTTTAGATGTTGCAGTGTGTGAGAGGGGTTATGAGTCTGATGAATCGAATGATATAGATGATGTAGATGTTGCAATTTGTGAGAGGGATTATGAGTCCGATAAATCGAATGATATAGGCGATGATGGAAACATAATTCCATTTTTATCGACTAAGTGCTTCGAGGAAATAAGGGGAATTCCGTGGAATGATCACCAGATGGAGAGTGACTTTTGTGGTTAGAAAATTGGGTTACTGTTAGGTCAAGGTGAAGATTAAATTTTGTACACATGGTTTCAAATATATGTTCATGATGTAGAGTTTGTTAGTTATAGTTTTTTGGAATTTCAGTGTATCAAGTAAAGAAAGAAAATATTGATGTTTATGATGCATAAATATTCTACATAAATGGTTTTAGATGTTCATAATGAATTTTCCCATGCTTGGGTTTCACTATATATGTTCATGCACAATCAAACTCACAAATCAATTTGAATTTGGGAGGTCAAACTATAAATTCACGAACCTTGAGGAGTTGATCGATTTTACTATGGAGCTAGAGGGACCTAGAGTATATCTTTTTTCCAGACTAGATGCATGGCAACATGCAAAGCACGTCCATCATGCACAAAGCAAGCCCCAAAGATGGTTTTCCCTTGCCTCACATTGGTGTGTTTGTGGATAATACGGCGGGACATTCTATACTCTCGTTCATGGATGGATTCTTGGGTTATAATAAGATTCTCATGGCACCAGAGGATCGTGAGAAGACAACTTTTCACCGAGTGGGGAACTTATTGTTATCTGGTCATGCCATTTGGGTTAAAGAACGCCGGTCCTACCTATCAGCGGGCTGCCACAACTATTTTGCATGATATGATCCATAAATAGGTCAAAGTCTACCTGGATGATATGATTGCCAAATCAAAGACTCGAGAAGGCCACATTCCTGTGCTTAGGAAGTTCTTCGAACGACTCCGTAAGTATCAAATGCGCCTCAATCCAATGAAATGCACATTCATAGTCACAGCGAGCAAGATGCTTGGCTTCATGATCACTTCTAGGGGAATAGAGGTTGACCTGTCAAAGATCAAGGCAGCTCTTGAGATGAAGCCGCCGGAATCTGAAAAGGGAGTGTAGAGCTTTTTGGGGAAGGTGCAGTTCATCAGCAGATTCATCGCCAAGTTGATTTTGATTTGCGAGCCGATGTTTCATCTACTCAAGAAGGATGTCCCCTTCACATGGACAAATAAGTGTCAAATTGCCATCCTTTCTATTCAAAAGTACTTGCAGAATCCTCCGGTTTTGATGCCGCCTGTGCCAGGAAAGCCTTTGATTCTCTATCTGTCTGTAACCCCGTCTTCCATTGGATGCTTGCTAGCTCAAGAAGGGGATAAATGAGTTGAGAAAGCCATTTACTACCTGAGCAAGAAGATGGTTGGATGTGAAGAGCGCTACACCGCTATGGATAAGACGTGTTAGGCTCTTGTATGGGCCTCCAAAAAGCTGAGGCACTACATGTTGGCTTCTCCAATGAAGTTGATTTCTCGAATGGATCCTTTCAAGTGTCTATTTGAGAAGTCTACAATCACCGGTAAGTTAGCGCGCTGGTTGTTTTTGCTGGCAGAGTTCAATCTGGAGTACGTCACAAGGAAATCAATAAAAGGGTGTGTAACGACCCGGATTTTTTCCCTATTTTTTTTAATAAGGAAATTATTTTTAATCAAATAGTCTATCGTAATCGATTAATTATGTAAAAATATAATTAGATTAAACTAGAACTTAGATTAAATTTTCGTGAATAAAATTAGTTTAGCAAAATTTTAATTCAACTTGTAACTATATATGCGTATCTTATATCAATATATTAGATACTAGTAATCATCCCACAAATTATGGGATTTTGTTCCCACAATCCTCATCTCTTATCATTCATATCTAAACGCAAACTAGAATCCTATGTGAACTAACTCTCCACTTCCCTCCCACACTCTACCACTTCCATATTTATCCTCCCAAACTCCAACAACCCCACTTCTATTTATCCATACAAAAAAATCACCCACCCCACTTCCTCCTTTATCTCGGCAGAGAGAGAAAGAGAGGGTACTATATATGTGGGGGAGAGAGAGATAACTACCACCATCCATATTTATTCTTCTTCTTCTTCCATACCATTTTCACCTACTGATCACCACGGTACCAACCCATTTCAGTTTCTATTTTTTCAGGCTCTACTGTAGCTCTGAAAACAGCCCATTCTAGCCCAAAAATCAGTCCCAAAACCAGCCCTGTTTCGACTCTAGAATAACTTGGACGCAGTTCCGATTCAACTTCATAACAGCGCACTTCAATCCAAAAAAAAATAGCTACAATACTGTAAAAAAAATAGTCAAGAATCGGCCATCCCAAGGTCTCCTGTTCTGTCGTCTTTTTCGATTTTTTCTGAAACCGTCCGAAACCATCCTTTACTTTTTCGGCCCGAATTCAAGGTAGAATAATTGCTTCCCTACTTCCTCCTAAGTATATTAAGTGCTTATGTATTTGTTTTTAATCTTCCGGAGTAAAAGAAACCAATCCCGAAGTCGTATGGTCAGAATCGGTAGTTCTCGAGTTTCCTCGGCTGTGAATAGTAGACCCACGAAGTGGGATATGAAATGTTTTGTTAAAAGAACATTTTAGTCCTCCTATTATTTTGTGTACTGAATTCGGCCCAAATGTATTAATTACATATTACATATAATCCTATGAGTTATTAAACTATATAATTTCGGCCCAAATGTTAAGCGCATGTTATTAA
Source organism: Rhododendron ovatum (assembly GCA_019656835.1). Classification (NCBI taxonomy): domain Eukaryota; kingdom Viridiplantae; phylum Streptophyta; class Magnoliopsida; order Ericales; family Ericaceae; genus Rhododendron; species Rhododendron ovatum. The sequence goes on along the minus strand of CM033801.1, from coordinate 17,291,129 downwards.
TAAATTATAGTTAGCACCTCTAGATTTATTAAGTTTATGGTACAATCCTAATAAGATGTCCGTCCTCAAGATTTATGCACTTTATGTAATATATTGTCATAGATAAAATTTTATAGTAGATAAAAAATATTAAACTTGACTAGTTATGAATGAAACAAAAGATAGGCTATTTTATAACCTAAATATTAAGTATAATATTTTCTTTAATGCACAACAAGAAGGCCAGTAGGTATGAAAGAATAAAAGAAAAATAGTGTTAACATGCATTCCTACAAACTGATAAAATCGTGCTATGGACAAATGAATTAATAGCCGTAGGTTTCCCCAACTACAAGGTCATCGTAGAAATTATTAACGTATAATTGGACCTTGAGGAAATTTGTACATACAACCTAAGTCTTAAAACATTTTCATTTCTGAAACATCTTAAGACCTACCTAAATACTCAATGAGAAATAACAATTTACTAAGTTACTAAGCTATCCTAATGTGTACGGAATTGCTAATGGAGAATCTAAGTTAATAAAATTACTAAGGAACATATTTGTTCAATATAAAAATTTTGAACAATCCAAAAAGCCATCGGCCCAATCCATCTCTTACGTGTTTAATTACTTGCACCTATCAATTGTTATATTGTTGTCTCACTGAGATGTAACATATTTGAGTTGTTGTTGATTGTATCATGTTGTACGTGCTAGAATGGACTTAGATTCTTGGGTGGTTACGAGTAGTAACTCACGTAGACGATATTAAGTAAAGGAAAAATGGTAAAGTGTTGGAAGTGTGAGTGTATGGGTTGTGATTTGAGCCATGGTGATGGCAAGGGTAACCAATGGGGCCCTGTGTTGAAATGGGTTACCTGTGGGGCCTAGGGTTCAAAAATGTTATGACACTAACGTATGATACGTCATGGGAAGTTTCTCTCGAGGAAGGGAATGAGTCTCATGAGACGGTTATAGTTAGTGAGACGTTAATGTATGATATGTCATGGGAAGTTTCTCTTTGAGGAAGAGAATGGGTCCCATGAGACGGTTATAGTTAGCGTGGGGTAGTGGATGTCCGACCGTTATGTACGATACGTCATGGGATGACTCGATCTTCCTGTTATGATCGTAAGTGAGAACATGCTACGTACATAACTTAGGTGTGCTCACCTAGGACCCTAGTACAGGATAAGCAAGAGGAAGGGTGGACCCATGAGATGGTTGTAGTTAGTGGATGTCGGAGGAAAGGATCTCGTGGAGAGTATCCTTAGATTTCATATAAGATGATGGATAGTAAAGAAAAAGACAATGTGCTATTATTCTGTACCATCTATATATTAGAATTTGTTAAATTGTTGAACTGCTAATTGTAGAGTAAGGGTTGGTAGGGTAAGGATTATTCTACTGGGTGAATTATCACTCACGGATACGTTTGTATCCTGGTAAATCGGTTGCTTTGGCGATCAATTTGCCAAAGGGTGCAGGATGTCAGGAGACCGAAGAACAGGATCCTCTGCAAGTTGATCAGTACTAGGGTGAGGACCTCCCAACTGAGGAAGGGGAGTTTGTCGAGTCTTGGATCTGTTATCCTTAGAAGCACCGTTAATTTGAAATACTGTTATTTAAATTTCCAAAGTGTTATTGTAACACCCCGAATTTTGGGTACGTTAAAGAGGCATTTATTACATAATAAAGAGAGTCTGGCTCATTATTACGTCATAAATACATCATAAGTAAAGGGTACATTTATTCAACAAGGAACGAAACTAGGGTTCCTGATACTACTCTACTTGCTCTTCCATCCTAGCAAGCTCCTCTGCTCTAAAAGCTTCCACGGTGAACTGTTCGTCTTGAACATCTACAAGGTCTGACACATTATACCAGCGTTGCCACCGATATAATATGTCAGGGTCACCAAAGGTAACACCATGAGCTACAGAAGCTCAGCAGAACAATCCCATACCCGCTAACCCATAACTTACAGACAACAGGTTATAATAAAACATCAATTTCCACATGATACGTGTATACACAGCTAACAATGACACATCCATATTCGTTATTCAACTATCGTTGGTGTCCAAGATTTTTTGAGTTTCTCCTACGCGACTCATCGTAGACCGTGTCTCCAATTTCATTTACAAATCAACCTTTCGAAAATCATTTGTTTAACACACCCAACCTCGGTTCCGCCGTTCTGGGTTCTCGAGTATCCTCACAATGGTTCCGCCGTCCCGGGTTTCCATTGGCACACATTGCATTGGCTCTGTAACGCGGATAACCAAGCCACACACCCAACCTCGGTTCCGTCGTTCTGAGTTCTCGAGTTTCGTCACAATGGTTCTGCCGCACCGGGTTCCCATTGGCACACAATTTCATTGGCTCCATACCGCGGATAACCAAGCTATACCTCACCATGGTTCCGCTGCTCCGGATTCCCATGGGAACGCACACAACCTCACAATGGTTCTGTTTTCCGCGGATTTCCATTGGAACACACCACACAATGGGGTACCACGTCCGGCCACATTGCAGTTTCCAAAACTTTTCACCTTTTTCAAACCAAAATTTGTTTTTAACACATCCAACCTCGGTTCCACTGTTCTGGGTTCCCGAGTATCCTCACAATGGTTCTGCCGTCCAGGGTTCCCATTGGCACACATTGCATTGGCTTCGTATTGCTGATAACCAAGCACACACCCAACCTCGGTTCTGCCGTTCCGATCTCCCGAGTATCCTCACAATGGTTCCGCCGTCCCGGGTTCCCATTGGCACACAAAACACACACATAATGCCACTCAAAACTGGTCATTATGTAGTTTCAAAATATTTTCTTCCTCGAAAAACATTTCCTTTCATTAACCACACCCTAGGTGTCATGTTTCTACTTTCTCGGTTCTCGTGTCTCATTTACATGCATAGACTCTGCGGTAGAACAAAAGTAAGCATGAAACATTCTAACAAGATCATCCAATTCTATACTACTTATCATGCTCAATCACCACTTATAGCATAATGCCACATGTACGGACGCCCTTGGAGTGTATCACTTATGCTTATTCAAAGCACAACGCCATATGTACGGACGTCTTTGGAGTGAAATCACTTATGCTTTATCACACCACAAGTAATACAAGCAACTCATATATGCATACTCATAACCCATAACAAATATACAAACACTTCGAGATAAGTAAGTAAGGATGCACTACATATAATTAGGAGTAGTAGATAGGGAGAATCTACCGTTCTTTCTTAGCAATTCAAAACAACAATGTTATATTTGAGTAAGTAAGTAAGTAGGAAGTAAGTAAGGATTTCCTTACCGTTCCTCTAGGCGGTAATAACGGCTTATGGACGGTAATCGGCGGTCGGACGGAGTAACTTCCTACGGTGGTCTCCGGTAGCTTCGAAAGAGAATGGTTTCTCTCGAAACTTCTTCTTGACTAACACTACTCTACTTTATGGATCGAAGGGTGGTCAGGTGGCGGTTTAGTGGTGGTCTTGGATGAGTTTCTTGAAGAACACAAGAAGAACTCAAGAACAAGAAGAACAAAGAAATTCTAGAGAGAGAAGTTGCTAGGTGAAGGTGTGAGTTGAATGGCATGGGAATGGCTTTATTTATAGCCAAAACTTGAGCTCCCTCTCTCTCTCTAAGCCCCCGCCCCCCGCCCCCTCTCTCTCCATACCTCAATTTTTGACACTTGTCATGCAATCTTTGAAAGATCAAAGGCTAACCCTAGGCTTGCATGGCTAGGATTTGTACCAAGGATTGGATTTTTGGAAGATTTGATGGAGGGAAAGATATATTGTACAAGATTTGGGTATTAAACAATCCTAGAAGTACAATGGAGAGTTAGTTTTGGCTAGAAAAAAGATTCACCCAATGATTTGAAAGATGTAAGAAGATCATGGTGAATCAAGTCAAGGTACAGCCAATCTCTCTCTCTCTCCCTCCCCCTCTCTCTCTCTCTCTCGGCAATCTCTCTCTCTCTCTCTCTCTCTCTCTCTCTCTCTCTCTCACAAGTACACTTATATTTATACACTTATGTACAAATAAACATAGAATAATAGGTACTTTGGTTCTTGAGTCAAGGAAACTTAAAGGCTAAGATTCTCCTACTAACAAATAAATAAGCACATGTTGGATAAAACTAATAAACTAGTGTACTAATGTAATCTAGGAAGATCAACTCCCCAATAAATTAATCCAATTGGATACAAAACCCCAATATAAAATAATATAAGAGTACTTAGGAAAACTTAGGTCTTAAGTTAAAAGTACATACTTAATAAAATAAAGGTACAACATCACATGGGCAATTAGGAAAAATACTAGTTTAATAAACCCTAGTACTAGTTGAAAGAATAACTCTATTATCCAATGGATAATAAATCCCCTATCTTTTACTGTCCAATGGACAAAAGTTAAAAGGAAATTTTTATATTAAAATAATCAAAGTTGTCCTTTAAAGCATGTGACAAAAGCCCTATATTTAAATATAGGTGTGGTACCAAATACCCCAATTAAATAAAAAGGCTAGGATTCTCCCCATTAGATTATAATAGAGTACAAGTACTAATTTAATCAATAAAGTACTTTAGAAATCTAGGGTTTAGAGATACCCTAATATTTTAATGCATAAAAGTACATGAAAAGTCAACCCTTGAATATTTAAATAAAACCTTGTAACTTGTTGAAAGATTTGAGCTATTACCCAATGGGTAATAAATTCCCTAGCGGTTAATAACCAATAGATAAAAGAAGTACAAGTACTTTTATCTTTAAAATAAGATTTGAAAAGACTACATGTATTTTTAGTCAAAAGCTTATTGTCCAATGGACAAAAATTACCCTTAACATTATGGATCAAGGGGTAAAGGTAAAAGGTTCAAAAGTTTCAAAAGGTCCAAAAGGTTCATCTAGTAACTAGGCAAGTTGGTTGCTTGGTTCCTCCAACTAGTCGGTTAGAAACTAACTAAATTGGTCAAGTAGGGTTTCTAGTCGAGAGTTTAACCAATGACCAAAATCTAACTATGACGAAAATTAACAAGAAATCATATAGCCATTCAAGAGAAAATAAGTAATTTAAATAAAATTCAAATATTTAACAAAATTTTTATTGACCAAAATTCAGGAGCGTTACAGTTATCACATTTGTCAAATTTTGTTTTATGTTTGGAGTTGTAAGAAAATTAAGAAATTTTGAATTTAGTATTTGAGATTTCTGCTGCTAAACTCTATTTAATAAAATTTCATTTCTTAAATCAGTCATATGAATTATTAAATCCATTAAAAATGATTTAATTAACGTTTTCGAAAATCAGGGCGTTACAACATGGTATCAAAGCTTTAGGTTCAAACTCTCGGCCTGGGGTAGATTGGGTAGATCACCTTCCAATAGCGTAAACCAGGATAGTTATGCGTTTTTTTGTTTATTATTATTTTTTTAACTACGCGGCATTGTACCTAAGCATAGCGTATAAATATTTTTATTAGCTGTTGCAATTTAGACTTTGAAGAAGTATGGAACTAACGTTGACTTCGATCCGAAGAAAGCGATAGAAGAGCCACTCCTATTGTATTTGGCTAACCGATCAACGTACCGAGGTAAAAAAAAATATCCAAAGTCTGAAGACGAATAGACAAGCCCCCAGTGAAGGAGAAGGTACTACCGGAGGAGATAAATACAGTACCTGCAATATATATATATAAGGATCTCCCCATTTCTCTCATTTTCCGATCGAATTTCAATGATCCGAGCCGCTCAATGTGTTCAAAACATGATTTTAAGGGTACCCGCGAAAAATCGGCAAAAAAAATGGCCGGGAAGGGTTTGATTTGAGTAGTTTTTATTTGAACCGTTTGATAAAAACATAACAAAAACTGCTTGGATGAAACCCTTTCCGAGTTTTTTTTTTTTGCTAATTTCTCGCAGGTACCCTTAAAATCACGTCCTGAACACATTGAGCGGCTCGGATCATCAAAATTCTATCAGGAAAGGGAGGTCCTTATTTTATTAAGTTAAGGTGGTCCTTACGAGAAGTGGACTGCATGTGTGTGTGTGTGTGTGTGTGTGTGTGTGTGTGTGTGTGTGTGTATATATATATATATATATATATATTCCTTCCTTAAGTAGATAGTGATTGAAAATAGTTGAATAGAGTAGGTTCACGGTGAGAATGTACCTTGAGAAATAATAGGCTCTACCCGTTGACTAACTCTTAGGCTTTACGTGTTATGTGCGGCTATGCCTATTGTATATATGTGCTAATAGGATTTGACTAGTAGTACTAATTTTTATTTTTATTTTTGGAAATCATTACTTGTCATTAGACGTGAAACCAAAACTTTACCATTGTGATTACAAAATCCTTGCACATGATACCTTTGGAGAACCAAATAGTTAGAAACCCCTCGCCACAAGAATTAGTGTTGAAACCAATAACCAAGATGCTAACATTGACCGCAACATTGCCACCCTTACAACAATGCTAACGTCGATGACAATGTTAACGTGCATCCTAACGCGATATCGAGAATCCGCAAGATCAACAACTGTGGCTAGTAGCCGTCGTCACCGCGACTATTTTGACACCCAAACCTCGAGAACTGTAGGTTTCTTAAAATTATGGACCTATGAATAAAAGCATGATGCTATCAGAGACCTGCAATTGCTGACCACCTATATTTAAATTGAGCCCGACGCAGCATCGTCATCAACCAGAAGATCGAGGAACTGCTCGAAGTCATGAACATCTGAAAAGACAGTGAGCGTTATCTTGCATTGAGGTTCTATTCTTTTAAAGGGGATAAAAGAGGAGATTGACGACTATCCATCCATCTAATCCTCTTCCTTAGTCAATTGACTATTTTATCACCATTTGATATTTTCAACCTCTCTTGATTCTTTTCTTATGAGATTCCTTTTGAAGCATTTTTTTTCCTCTCATTCAAGTACAAACCCAAGAGCTTAAGCTCGTTGAAATTTTCACTCCGAGTCTCATGACACTTCTCTTTTGTTAGTTCTGAATTTCTAAGGATTCTCCTATTGCAAATTCTTTTTAATTGATCAAATCTCATCCTTGCTGTCTTAATAGTCTACTCAAATATGAGAATGATGTTCTTAACTGCTCGTATACTTGCTCAGCTTAATTATTGGATGACTAAATGGGGGCAATGTCACAAGTACAATATTAGTTAATTGCTTGATTAATTCCTCTTCATGCCCTTGAAACATCAACTCAACTCATCTTGATCCTCATTATTTGGTACACCAAAATCTATGTACCACTCATTTTCCTTTGAGTCATGTATTGCACTGATGAAATTCAATTCTTGAAATTTCAGTTAATCATCTTTCTTAAAATGGCATGAAAAGCCATTGGCCAACTCATATGCTTGAGATTATTAGTTTTATTTTATTTTATTCTATAATTAGAATTAGATTATTGAGTTGAAACTTATTTGGCCGATGAAGTACAAGATAGATAATTAGTTCGATTTCTCCATTCACCTCTCAATTATTCCCAAAACTCTATCCCGTTAGACTCACTCCTCTCATGATAACCTTTGCCCAATCTAGTGTAGTTAATTAATACTATCGAAGCTAAGATAGTTGTCTACTTCTTGGAGGAGGATCTATTGAGCCTTTCCATTGCGGCTTTGGCCTCCGAACATTTGACTCATGTTTTGAAGCATCGATAGACTCGTCTCGTTTTTATATAATAAAAAAAAATTCCACCCTCTAAGAGTTAAGGACCCAACTTTCAAAAGATGACCAAAAAACCAAAGGTGATACAGCGACGACTCATCGATCAAAGTGAAACCTACACACAATGGTACCAATGCTCTAATTTCAAGGACGGAATTTTAAGGGGGATAGATTGTAACGACCTAGATTTTTTCCCTATTTTTTTGTGAATAAAGAAATTATTTTTAATCAAATAGTCTATCGTAATCGATTAATTATTTAAAAGTGTAATTAGATTAAACTTGAATTTAGATTAATTTTTCGTGAATAAAATTAGTTTAGCAAAATTTTAATTTAACTTGTAACTATATATGCGTATCTTATATCAATATATTAGCTACTAGTAATCATCCCACAAATTATGGGATTTTGTTCCCACAATCCTCATCTCTTATCATTCATATCTAAACCCAAACTAGAATCCTATGTGAACTAACTCTCCACTTCCTCCCACACTCTACCACTTCCATATTTATCCTCCCAAACTTCAACAACCCCGCTTTTATTTATCCCTACAAAAAAATCACCCACCCAACTTCCTCCTTTATCTTGGCAAAGAGAGAGAGGGTACTATATATGTGGGGAGAGAGAGACATAACCACCACCATCCTTATTTATTCTTCTTCTTCTTCCATACCATTTTCACCTACTGATCACCACAGTACCAACCCATTTCAATTTCTATTTTTTTTCAGGCTCTACTGTAGCTCTGAAAACAACCCATTCTAGCACAAAAATCAGTCCTAAAACCAGCCCTGTTTAGACCCCGAAATAACCTAGACACCGTTCCGTTTAAACTTCATAACAGCCCACTTCAATCGAAAAAAAAGAAGCTACGATACTGTCAGAAAAATAGTCACGAATCGGCCATCCTGAGGTCCCCCGTTCTGTCGTCTCTCCGATTTTTTCTAAAACTGTCCAAAACAATCCTTTACTTTTTTGGCCTGAATTCGAGGTAGAATAATCGCTTCCCTACTTTTTCCTAACTATGTTAAGTGCTTATGTATTTGTTTTCAATCTTCCGGAGTAAAAGAAACCGATCCCGAAGTCGTATGGCTGGAACTAGTAGTTCTCGAGTTTCCTCGGCTGTGAACAGTAGACCCACGAAGTGGGATATAAAATATTTTGTTAAAATAACACTTTAGTCCTCCTATTATTTTGTGTACTGATTTCGGCCTAAATGTATTAATTACATATTATTAATAAATTACAGTTAGCACCTCTAGATTTATTAAGTTTATGGTACAATCCTAATAAGTTGTCCGTCCTCAAGATTAATGCACTTTATGTAATATATATTGTTATAGATAAAATTTTATAGTAGATAAAAAATATTAAACTTGACTAGTTATGAATGAAACAAAAGATAGGCTATTTTATAACCTAAATATTAAGTATAATATATAAATTTTAAAGCACAACAAGAAGGCCAGTAGGTATGAAAGAATAAAAGAAAAATAGTGTTAACATGCATTCCTATTAACTGATAAAATCGTGATATGGACAAATGAATTAATAGCCGTAGGTTTTCCCAACTACAAGGTCACTGTAGAAATTATTAAAGTACAATTGGACCTTGAGGAAATTTGTACATACAACCTAAGTCTTAAAATATTTTCATTTCTGAAACATCTTAAGACCTACCTAAATACTCAATGAGAAATAACAATTTACTAAGTTACTAAGCTATCCTAATGTGTACGGAATTGCTAATGGAGAATCTAAGTTAATAAAATTACTAAGGAACATATTTGTTCAATATAAAAATTTTGAACAATCCAAAAAGCCATCGGCCCAATCCATCTCTTACGTGTTTAATTACTTGCACCTATCAATTGTTATATTGTTGTCTCACTGAGATGTAACATATTTGAGTTGTTGTTGATTGTATCATGTTGTACGTGCTAGAATGGACTTAGATTCTTGGGTGGTTACGAGTAGCAACTCACGTAGACGATATTAAGTAAAGGAAAAATGGTAAAGTGTTGGAAGTGTGAGTGTATGGGTTGTGATTTGAGCCATGGTGATGGCAAGGGTAACCAATGGGGCCCTGTGTTGAAATGGGTTACCTGTGGGGCCTAAGGTTCAAAAATGTTGTGACACTAACGTATGATACGTCATGGGAAGTTTCTCTCGAGGAAGGGAATGGGTCTCTCTCGGGGAAGGGAATGGGTCCCATGAGACAGTTATAGTTAGTGAGACGTTCATGTATGATACGTCATGAGAAGTTTCTCTTTAAGGAAGAGAATAGGTCCCATGAGACGGTTATAGTTAGCGTGGGGTAGTGGATGTCCGATCGTAATGTCCGATACATCATGGGACGACTCAATCTTCCTGTTATGATCGTAAGTGAGAACATGCTAGGTACATAACTTAGGTGTGCTCACCTAGGATCCTGGTACATGATAAGCAAGAGGAAGGGTGGACCCATGAGACGGTTGTAGTTAGTGGATGTGGGAGGAAAGGATCTCGTGGAGAGTATCCTTAGATTTCATGTAAGATGATAGATAGTAAAGAAAAAGACAATGTGCTATTATTCTGTACCATCTGTATATTATAATTTATTAAATTGTTGAATTGCTAATTGTAGTGTAAGAGTTGGTAGGGTTAGGATAATTCTACTGGGTGAATTATCACTCACGAATACATTTGTATCCTGGTAAATCGGTTGCTTTGGCGATCAATTTGCCAGAGGGTGCAGGATATCAAGAGACCGAAGAACATGATCCTCTGCAAGTTGATCAGTACCAAGGTGAGGACCTCCCAGCTGAAGGAGGGGAGAACGTCGAGTCCTGGATCTCTTATCCTTAGAAGCTCTGTTAATTTGAAATACAGTTATTTAAATTTCCAAAAGTGTTATCACATTAGTCAAATTTTGTTTTATGTTTGGAGTTGTAAGAAAATTAAGAAATTTTGAATTTAGTGTTTGAGATTTCTACTGCTAAACTCTGTTTGATAAAATTTCATTTCTTAAATCAGTCATATGAATTATTAAATTCATTAAATATGATTTAATTAACGTGTCCTAAAATCGGGCTTTACAGGGCGTGCAGTTTTAGAATTTCTTGCTGATCACCTTGTTGATGGGCCAAAAGACTGTTAATTTATGTTTCCAGATGAGGAGGTACTGACAGTCGTTGAAGACGTGTGGACGCTCTACTTTAATGGGGCAGCTAAACAGAAGGGGTTTGGGATTGGGTTGATGTTGATTACGCCCGATGGCTCTCATATTTCGCTTGCATTCAAACTCAATTTCGATGTCACAAACAATCAAGCAGAGTATGAGGCCTCTATTGTTGGCAGGAAGGCTGCTTTTACACTTGGCGTTGAAAAGCTCGAAGTCATTGGGGATTCCAATCTTGTGGTCTCTCAGGCCAACGGGGATTGGAAAGTTCGTGAAGAATAATTGAAGTCTTATCATCAGGATTTGGAAGAGCTCATTCCCCATTTTATCAAAGTGACCTTCACTCTGTGGGCAGCATGCCCTTGGAATTTCTGGATTCCAAATGTGAGGGCCCGGATCGAGGGAGTGCGAACGGAGAGGCAAGCGCTCGTAAAATACAGAGTCGCCACTCGGGTTTGAAGGTCTGACACCCAAGGAACCATATTGCAAAGCACCTGCCGCACTATTTATTTTGCAAAATGTGAAAGCACTAGTCCGTCATAACCATATCTGGGTTCGGGAGCCAAGTTATGAGAGGGGAAGGATTTTAAGGCATCCCTCTCGCCCAATCCGGAGATCGGTCTCTACGTAGGCATTTTGTAAAAATATTTTGCGATTCTTCTTTTATTAATCAATTTTTAGCCAATTAGGGCAGGGGACAGTTAATTGAGGATTTAAAACTATAACAATTTGTAGGATGTGATTAAAAATGGCATGGATGAATGATATGTTAGAAAATAAATAAGATAAAATTCAAAACTGTAACCGGATATCAAAACAGTGCGTTGGTGCATTCATGGATCTACATGCATGCAAGTCCACCGTCGCGCATCAGACCCATACCATCGCGCGATTCTTGATGTCTTACCAACAAGTTGAGTTTTATCCCTTTCTGGGCTCTGGAAGGACCAGTGCACACCTGGGGGCAAACCAAACAGTTTATATGTACTGAAAGTAAATAATTATTGCAAACAGGATGAACAGGAATAAGATGCAACCCCTAAACAGTGGGGGTATTAAAACAAAGGTCATGGACCAAGTTGCCCTTGCAAAGGCAATTTCTGGAAATAGGCTGACCATCGCGCGATGGAGTGAGATCACCGCGTGTGGATCCTGACTAGACTTCTAGAAATTGCTCTTGCATATCTGGGCTCTGAGACATATTCAGAGACAACCCAGGGGCATTCCAAAGTAATCAAATAGGCAACTTAAAGCTAAGCTATGAGTTTTAGCATGCAAGTCTATGGATTAATTCTAATCATGCTTCACAGTGATTTATAATACTACAGAAAAAAGAAAATAACTAACATCCTATCCCCACGAGGATCGTCGCTTGCTGACTGGGACAGTCGCGCGCTTGAATGAATCCATCGCGTGTAGGTGTACTAGTTACATGGCTCTTGTAACCCTACTGACTTTAGGACCAGAACTGGTATTGATTACCAGCCTTGGCCCTGCCAGTCCCCCTCAGGGATCAAAACAGTAAACATGCAGTAAATTTATACCTTTGCTTGAGTGATATGAAAATGGCTTGAACAAGGTGGTAGAACTTGTGTAATGAGTGTATGAAAGTGGCAAGGATAATGGAAGACCAAGTGTATTAAAGTTTGTATAGCTCTCTTACTTGATTTTTTTGTAACCATTGTAATGGAAGAACAATGGGGTATATATAAGAGGTGGGAGAGTGCTAGTCTGGTGAAGAACTTGGCTTAGCAACCAGCCAACAAGGCTGGCCAGCTTCCCTTGGTGGAAAAAGAGGCCAACAAGGTGATGAGAGTGGCTATGAGGGTGGTGCAACCCATGCACCTGCAAAATGCTGTTCAGTCAACGAAAATGGGGTTCCACAGGTTAGTAGCCCCCTGATCGTCATAAAACTGAAAAAAAGGTGAAAATGACAAGTGTTGACCATTGCGGTTGAGAGTGACATAATCGCGCGATTGTCCTACCAATCCGCGCACTGGTCAATAGTCAAGGCTTTGACTTTGACCAACACCAAGCAGATGGAGCATCGCGCGTGAACTCCCGTTCAATGTGCGATGGTCAAAACTGAGGTCAGGGTTTTGACTTAGGGTTCCGGGGTTAAGGATAGGTTCCACTCATCCCAAGCTCAAACCATTTCATTCTCAAGACTGTTTTTGATCTAATTCATCATCGGGGAAACAAGAAACCGAAAAACGAAGTAAAACAAATGGGAGATTCAGATTGGGGTGTCTACAATAGTCCCTCTTTGATGCCACGCGGAACACAATTGACTGGTATGGGTAACGTCAAAGATTTCTAGACACCCATCAAATCTGCCCAAAAGCCGATTAAATGGAAAATGCAAACGAGCATAGAGCTTGAGAACAGATGATATCTTGGTGATATTGTGGCATGGAATCGATTGAGAGAGTGAGCATAGAGCTCTTGAGTAGTGGGCGTAGAGCCGTTGAGTTTGTGGGCGTAGAGCCGCTGAGTTGCTTGATGATGGTGAGCTTAGAGCTATTGCATTTGTGGGCGTAGAGCCGCTGGGTTTATAAGCGTAGAATTGCTGGGTGACTTGAACACAGGGTTGTTGAATAAGCACGGAGCCGCTGAGTAGCTTGATAGCATGAATTAATGGAGCTTGAGAATGCAAGTGTAGAGCTCTTAAGATCATTAGCGCGGAGCTACTGAGCGACTTGATCACAAGGCTGTTGAGTAATCATGGAGCTCGCTGAGTGAATATGATAGTGAGCATAGGGCTGCTAACCGATTTATGGGCATAGAGCCGCTGAGTAAGTGAGTATGGAGATGGTGAGCATGAAGCTGCTGAGTGAGCGTAGAGCTACTGAATGGTTGAGGTAGTTGGCACGGAGCAATTGCTGAGCTGTCAAATTTGTATAGTTGTGGAGTTGCTGAAGTAGTGAGCTCGAAGCTTGTTTGACTAGCGAGTGCAAAGCTGCTGAGTATGGAGAATAGGATATGACAGCTGTCGCACTTCCGGAGTACAGTATCTGGGGCGTAGAGCCCGAGTCTGAGGCACCAAGGATCCCTGGGTTTCAAGAGCGAGAGCTCGGGTTGATAATTCTCAAAGATTGACCGTTGGGCAATGGTAAAGTTGTTGTAGAGAGTTTAGACAATCCTGAAGTTGGTTTGGCATTGATGCTTGAGATTCTACATGCTCGAGAATGCTCCCAAGATTAATTCTAATCATATTTCATTTGCTAGGGAATGCCTCCAGGGCTAATTCAGTTGTAGTTCATCACTAGTTCTGTTGGTCATGGACCCAAAACTTCCTAATTGATTGAATCGGTGCACCGAACAAAATTTGATTCTGCTGCAGGAAATCAATTGAGGGGCCAGGAATTCGATTTGGTGGCCGAAGAATCTAAGGCTCAACCAGGAGAAAGCTAAAAGTCAGGAAATCGATTTAAGTTCGATTTAATCGATTTCATGGGTTATTCCATATATTCCTTCTTTCCTCCTCTTTCTCTCTTCCAACCGACGAAGCGATCACCTCTCCTTCCTCCGGCCATCGCCATCGCCACCATTCTTCCTCGGATCACCACTGCCCTATTTCTGTTTGCCTTTCTCCTCTCCACAGCCATGGCTTCCTCTCCTCCTCCCCCTCCGATCGACGCTTCATCTGTGCCATCATCCGATGTTCCTGTCGCGTCGAGGGACGTGGGCAAAGCTCTAGCCGTTGAGGCCACGATTATTGATGGGGTTTCGATTACTCGCGTTCTTCCCTCGAGCCGCCATACAGCCACTGCTGGAGGAAGCTCTTCGCAACCAAATCCTCTTGAGGTAGATTTTGAGACTCCTTTTGATATGGGTAATGATGCTTTGCCCCCTTTTGATGCTGCCACGTATGTCCCTTCAGTCCACATAATTGGGCGTGGGGGTTCGTTGCGATATTGTCCTCCTGTTAGCGATGTCCCGCCTGAGGTTTTGCACAGAGAGCTGGAGCAACACTTTGGCTTTACCAATGTGAAAGTAATTTTTCTCCTACCAATGATATTGTTTGTATAAGAATTTATGAAGCAATGATTGATATTTGAAAATGAAATTGGGTTTTAGAAATTGCCCCCTATATAGGAGATCTCTTTATGTTTTTTGTAATGATTTCTAGGCAAACGAGAAGCTACGCATGTGGGGGAGCTATCCCTAGGTTTTTGAGTGGTACAAGAGGCTTTCTCAGGATGCCAAAGATGCAGTTGCTTTGGCTAGCTTCGAGTAATTGATATTGGGCTTTCATCTTCCGAAAGTAGAGTTGGGATTGACTACAGCACTGGAGGAATGGTGGTGGGATACTACCAATACTTTCCATCTTCTCGAGGCTGGAGAGATGACAATCACACCGGGTGATTTTGCACCGCTTACAAATGTGAGGGTTGGCGGCGATCCTTTTCCGATTGATCCACGGATTCATAAGCGAGAGGGTGCCCTCTCATATCTTCTAAGAAAAGTTCCTGAAGTGCCAACAGGTGGCCATATTACTTATTCTTGGCTCCGGGAGCAATTTGATCGTGTAGGCATCAAGTCAGAGCTATCGACACAGCAATTGGTGAGGGCTTTTCTTCTTTACCTTCTTGGCCAAATCTTGTTCTGCAATAAGGAGAATTCCGTACATATTCAATTTTTGGCTGCCTTAGTGAATCTGGAGACTATAGCGGAGTTCGACTGGGGGACTCCTGCTTTGGCTACGCTGTACGGGCACTTGAGTGCTTGTTCTTGGGGTGTTAGCCCATGTTTACCCTTTATTTCTGTCTGCAGCTTTGGGCCTTTGAGCACCTGTTGTAGTTTCCTCCTCTGACTAGGCATAGGGAACCTAGGTTTGTCCCACGGGCAACCTGTTGGCTAAAAGGAATTTGAAGGACATGGTCATCTGCAAACCCATCCCAGTACCGGTACCCACTTGCCAGAGATTTGATTTTCTAGCCGATTGAAGACCCAGTACCGATACTAGGAGTTGGCTAGTACCAGAATTGCTTGGGAAAATCTGCAAATTTTTTGTTAACTTTTTCAACCTTACATTTATGAAATATTTTTGGGATATTTTAGGGACCTTTTGGTCTTTTGAAAGGGATATTGTAATGCCCCGGATTTTGGGAATGTTAAATAGGAAATTTCATTGAAAAATTAATGGAGTCTGGCTCAATATTATATCATACCTTACAAAGGTACTTTTATTCCAACAAGGGAGGGAACTAAGGTTCCTATCTACTACTCTGCTTCTTCCTCCATCCTGGCTTGCTCTTTGGCTCCAAAGGCTTCCAAGGTGTAGAGTTCACATTGTTCATCTATAAGATCTGACACATTATACCGGCGTCGCCACTAATATAATATGTCAAGGTCACCAAAGGTAACACCGTGAGCTATAAAGGCTCAATAGAGTAACCCATACCCTCTAACCCTTACACTTACGAATAAACAATCATAAATTTAATGATTTCCACATAGTTCATACATATTTGACAAAATGGTTAACAATGACACATCCATATTCATTATCCAAACTAACGTTGGTGTCCATTATTTTTCGAGTTTCTCCTACGTGACTCATCGTAGACCGTGTCACCATTTTTCATATTTCATAACCATATCAACATTTCCAAAATCGTTTTAACACACCTAACCTCGGTTCCGCCGTTCCGGTCTCCCGAGTATCCTCACAATGGTTCCGCCGCACTGGGTTCCCATTGGCACACTTTGCATTGGCTCCTCTCCGCGAATAACCAAGCCACACACCCAACCTCGGTTCCGCCATTCCGGTCTCCCGAGTATCCTCACAATGGTTTCGCCGCACCGGGTTTCCATTGGCACACAAAACACACACCACACAATGGGCAACATCCGGCCAAATTGCGGTTTCCAAAACATTTCACCATTCTAAAACACGCCTTTTCATTAACCACGCCCTAAGTGTCATGTTTCTAACTTTCTTGATTTCCGTATCACGTTTTCATGCATAGACTCCACGGTAGAACTTTTCACATACGTAACCATTCATTGAAATCTTGAAACTAAACTAGCAAGATCATCCAACTCTATTTTACTAATCATGCTCATAACCACCACTTACAGCATAACGCCACATGTACGGATGCCTTTGGAGTGAAAGTCACTTATGCTTTACAACAAGACAAGTAATACAAACAATTCATACTACATGCTCATAACCATCTAAAGATCAAAATACGAATACTTCTATCAACGATAACGTCTTATCTTTTGAATAAAACCGTTCTTTCTACCTTTGTGGGAAATTCAAAACAACACATGTTTGTTAGAGTAAAAGTCAATTATTCCAACATGCTCATACTTTCATTAGCAAAAATAAATTTGTTGACTATCATGCATTTCAAACATTATAAGTGATGTATAACCTTATCTACTTAAATATATCTCATGTTATACTTTGAGCTAAAGAGTAAAGACATCCTATTTTTCAACATATGGTTCTATGCTATACGTTGAGTTAAGGGACAAGGGGTTCTACCTTTCTTCTTGGCGGTAATTGACAACTATGGAAAATAAGTTGGTGTTTGGGCGGAGTAACTTCTTACGGTGAGCTTCCAGGAGCTTCGAAAGAGAAGGGTTTCTCTCGAAACTAGTTTGTGACTAAAACTACTCTACTTTATGGATTGAAAAGGTGGTTTGGGGATGAGTTGAAGAGCTTCAAGAACAAGGAAAGCTAAGCAAGAATAAGTAAGAACACAAACTTTCTTAGAGAGAGAAGTTGCTAGGTGAATGTGTGAGTTGAATGGCATGAGGGTGGTCCTATTTATAGCCAAAATTTTGGCTCTCTCTCCTCCTCTCATGGCCGGCCCTCTCTCTGTCCACTCCTCCCATGGATTTGCTCTATGGACTTGTCATTTCAAGTCCTTCAATCAATCCATAGCCCTCCCTCACTTGTCACTTCCATTTATAGGCCAAATCTTAGGTCATCATGAAGGGTTTTTGACTAGTCTTGTCCTAAAAAGAGGTTGCTTGCAAGAAAGAACAAAATCAAAGGCTAGGATGTACTTAGGAAGACTACTAATGGGTTGGCATGTAGTAAATTGGCTTAGGGCTATTAAGTAGCTTGTGAAAGAGAACAAAACACAAGCACACACTCCACCTCTCTCTCTCCCATTCGGCCGCTCTCTGTCTCTCTCTCTCTCTCTCTCGGCCTCCCTCTCTCTCTCTCTCTTGCATATATATATAAGTGCATATATATATATATATATATAGGAAAGTAGCTCTAGTATAAATAGGCTTAAGGCTATAACCCTAGGCATGTCTTGTCTTATCAAGTTGTATATATATGTATATACAATTGGCAAGTCTAGTCTCTATTAACCAAGGGATAGTAATTTCCCGAACATTTGTTACCCAATGGGTAAAGAAAAAGTAAGGTTGACATGAAAGGTTGAAATGACAGGGTTGACTTCTTGGAAGCAAGGTACAAGATTCTCATAGTACAAGATTCCCATGTGACTAGTCTTGTCACACACACACACACACACACACACACACACACACATATATATATATAATTAGACTAGTTGCTATTATCCAATGGATAATATTTCTCCTAACAATTATGGACCAAAGGGTAAAGAAAAAGTAAGATTGACATGACATGACCCAAGATTCTTTTCTTGACTTGTCACATCAAAGCTTTGTTGGCCATTAAAACTCTATTACCCAACGGTTACAAGTTTCCCTAGCGGTTATTAACCAAAGGATAAAAGAGAAAGGAACTAGGTAGTTTGGTTTCTCCAACTAACTGGTTAGAAACTAATTATACTAGCCATGTAGGATTTTGAATCAAGAAATGAAATTTCAAAGGACTAAAATCTAATTATAACGAATTATCAGAAAAAGAAAAAAAGTAAAAATATAATTCAAATATTAAATGAGATTTTATTTACTAAAAATCAAAGTCGTTACAGATATTTTGCAAGCCCTATAAATAGGCTTGTATGCCATTTATGGAAAGGATACGCCATTAGTTAGATTTAGGCCTAAGTCTTTCTTTCTTTCTAGGAAATCTCCATAGCTTTCAAGCTTTTCAAGTTTATTTCCTTAAGAACTCAAGTAAGTTTAGTTCGTTTGTTATTCTCTCGTTTATTAATGTTGTAGCTATAGATTGGATCCTTCGTAATATCAAGTTTATTTTCATTTTCTACAGTTATGTAACGACCCTGACTTTTGGTAAATAAAAATTTCGTTAAATATTTAAATTTTATTTTAATTACTTGGATCTGCTACTAAAAATTTCTTTTTAATTTTAATAATCCGTCATAATTAGATTTGAGATTTATGAAATTATATATTTTCACGCCGAGCAATCTAGTCATTTTCTAAAAGACAAGTATGCTTGTAGAAGCACTTGTATTTTTTTCTAGTGAGTTAAATAAAATCTTTAAATTATATTTCTTGGCTAGAAATCCTACTTGGCAAGTAAAATTAGTTTCCAACCAATTCGTTAGAAAACCCTAATTACCGTTTCAATCTAATTACAATACCCTAACCCTCATTGGACCTTTTGACCGTCTTGGAGCCTTTTGAACCTCCCGAACCCTAATTGAACCCTTAGACTTTTAGGGGTAATCATTATACCCCATGACAAGTCATTTCAAACCCTAATTATTACCAATATTCCTTTACCCTTTGGTCCATAATTGTTAGGGGAATTTTTACCCCTTGGTTAATAGACCTTTGACTTGCCATTAAGCATGATAAGACTAGTCATGCCATGGAATCTCATCATTTTGCTTCCAAAACTAATTAACCTAGCCATGCATGCATGCAACCCTAGGATAACCCTAGACTTACTTTCCTAGACATACATATATATATGTACAGAGAGAGAGAGAGAGAGAGAGAGAGAGAGAGGAGGGAGGCCGGATGGGGAGAGAGTGGGAGAGTGTGTGTGTGTGTGCAATTTTTGGATACTTACACAAGCAACCTTTATAGCCTTAAGCCTATTTTTGACCATGCCAACCCATTTCTAGTCTTCCAAAGTACAATGATTCTATTCTTTCTTGCAAGCAACCTCCCCATAGACTTGACAAGTCAAAAATCCTTCATGATGGCCTAAGATTTGGCCTAGAATGGAAGTAACAAGTCATGGAAGGCTAAGATTTGATTAAAGACTTGAAATGACCATTCAATGGAGCAAATCCATGGGAGAGAGAGAGAGAGATATGGCTGGCCATAGAGGAGGGAGGTGGAGCTCAAGTGTTGGCTATAAATAGCACCCCATGCCTTCTATTCAACTCACACCCTCACTCAATTGCCATTTCCATTTTTCAGACAGCTTACTGCCCTCCACGAATCTCCATTTTTCTCCTGCTTAAAGTAGTTTTTAGGACCAACTCCCTTCGGAAAAATTGTAGAGCACTTCGAAACCTTCAAGTTAGACCCAAGAACCATCCAAATCGGTGAAGAAATGACAAAGATATTGGCATCCGAAGTTCAGTAAAATCTCGGATTCCTATTTCCGGATAGCATACTGTCTTCTCATTTATCACCATTTTTCTCCTACCTAAAGTAGTTTCTAGGACCAACTTCCTTCCCAAAAGTCGTAGAGCACTTCGAGAGCTTCAATTTCAACCCAAGAACGATCGTATTCGGCCAAATATTGACCGAGTTACTGCCGTCCGAAGTTCGGTCCAGATTGCAAGTTTTCACTGCCCGTAGGAAATTTCCAACTAGCTTATTCGGCCCCGACTAAGTTTCGGATCAAGGTAGATTTTCTCTACTTACTTCCCTAAGTATAAGTAGAATGTTCTTGACTCAAAGTATCAATATCCTTATCGTTTTCCTTAAGTAGATAAGGTTATATATTGTTTAGTTTTAAATAGATAAGGTTATCTTTTGTTTATATCGTTTAAAATGCATGATTTTCAATAAGTTTATCTCGCTAATGGAGGTATGAGCATGTTAGATAAATGACATTGTCTTAAATAAACATATGTTGTATTGAATTTCTCAAAAAGGAAGATAGAACGATTTTTTTGAAAAAGAAGATTTTAACGCTTGACTTGAAGAAGATATATTTTGATCTTTCCAAGCATGCTTAGCAATATTAAGTTGGACGCTCTTGTTGGTTTCCCTTAAATAGATAAGGTTATCTATTGCTTTAAATGATATGTGTGATACTTGCATGCATAAGGAACTTGAAAAGAACTCTCTTTAAAAAGATGAAAAGGAAGGGGAATATGTTGAATATATTGGCGTTATTTTTTTTTTGGAAAAGTATATGTTGTTTAGACCTTCCCAAAAAGAAAGAAAGAACGGTTTTCGAAAGATAGAATTTGACACTTGAATAGAAGTATTCGTATTTTGATCTTTAGGATGATTATGAGCATGATTATCAATATAGAATTGGATGATCTTACTAGTTTAGTTTCAAGATTATAATGAATGATTTATGTTTGTAAAAAGTCCTACCGCGGAGTCTATGCATGAAAACGTGACACAAAAACCGAGAAAGTTAGAAACATGACACCTAGGGTGTGGTTAACGAAAAGGCGTGTTTTGAAAGGGTGAAATCTTTTGGAAACCACAATGTGGCCGGACATAGTAGCCCATTGTGTGGTGTGTGTTTTGTGTGCCAATGGGAACCCGGTGCGGCGGAACCATTGAGAGGATACTCGGGAGACCGGAACGGCGGAACCGAGGTTGGGTGTGTGGCTTGGTTATCCGCGGAGAGGAGCCAATGCAAATGTGTGCCAATGGGAACCCGGTGCGGCGGAACCATTGTGAGGATACTCGGGAACCCGGAACGGCGGAACCGAGGTTGGGTGTGTTAAAAACGGATTTTGAAAATGTTGATTTGGTTATGAAAAGTGAAAATGGAGACACGGTCTACGATGAGTCGCGTAGGAGAAACACAGAAAAACATGGACACCAACGATACTTGAATTGTGAATAAGGATGTGCTATCGTTAATCGTTTTTGTTAAACCTGCTTGTACTCTGTTGATTTTATGATCTATTGTTTGTAAGTTAAGGGTTAGTGGGTTTGGATATTCTATTGAGCTTTTGTAAGCTCACGGTGTTACCTTTGGTGACCCTGACATATTATATTGGTGGCGACGCCGGTATAATGTGTCAGACCTTATAGATGAACAGAGTGAGCATTACGCCTTGGACGCTTTTGGAGCCGAGGAGCTGGCCAGAATGGAAGAAGAGGTGGAGCAGTAGATAGGAATCCTAGTTTATCTCTCCTGTTGTTGATTAAGAACACTCTTTGTGAGAGTTATGTTGTAATATTGAGCCAGACTCCATTTAGATTTTCAATGAAATTTCCCTTTTAACGTCCCCAAAATTCGGGGCGTTACAAGTTAAATCTTATGTCTCTCTTTAGCTTTGTGCTTTGTTCTTTGAGCATGTGTGAGCAGTCTTTTAGGCTTGGTTATGGGGTGATCTCTCTCTCATAGCATAGTTGTTTTAATGGTTTTTCTATGACGTGATCATGATTTTAGTAAGAAAATGGCTTAATCTCTAATTTTCGGCCAAACCAAAGGGCTAATACCTTCTTTGACCATGTGTTGCCCGGAGTTTTAACCTTCGGTTTGCACACGGGACTTGGGGCTTTTAACGCTCCCAACGTTTGAGTTAAATGTCTTCTAAACAAGATTAAGTCATTTTTTGAGCTTAAACCATGTTTATGCTCGGCTTTTAACGTTGAGTGCTTCGAGTTAAGATTGTCTACGTCTTGGCTTGGAGTTGTTAGAAAGAAACGGTTAAAACGGCTAAGCCATCAGGTGATTTGAGCTCCTAGACCTTGCCCTGTGGAGACCCGTAAATTTTTATAATTTTAGAAATTATTAAATGAGTGAAAGAATTGTATTATTAATAAAGTTGCATGTTTATTTGTGAGGTGTGTACGGATATACGTCTACCGTTGGGTATCGGACATTCGGAGAATAGTTGGATTTCGAGTTTCAGTGTTGAAATGATGTGTGGAAGTGTTGGTAGTAATCGGGGTTTGATTTGATGAACGTTGGCAAAAAAATTTCGAATCTGTCTTTGATGTATAGGTACAGCTTTTTCCAGTACAGGTACATCGTGACCAGAAACTGTAAATGCTGAAATTTCTGGGTACCTGTACCGGTACCGTCATTCCACGATACCGGTACATCGAGCAAAATTTTTGATTTTTCAGCACGCATTACAGCTCACTATAAATACCCCCTTTTACCATTTTTCACACTCAAAACCCTTGAACCAAACCTAGAAACACCCCCTCTCACCTACCCAACTCTAATCTCACCCAAAACTTTTGATTTCAACATTAAATCTTCAAGATCCAAGGGTTTTCTTCCTCAAAATCACAAGATTCTTGCATTTGGTGAACCAAGTATGAGTTTTGTGTTCTTGTTCTCACTCATTGGAGCTTTACCACGTTTTTCTCTCTCTCCTCTTGATTATTTGTTGATTTTTGCTTGTTATTCATATTTTTGGGCTTTATTTGTTCTAGATCTTGTATTCAAGCTTGGGTGAAGCTTGTCTTTGAAGGATTCAAGCTTATAGCTCTTGGTAGACCTAGGGTTTTGCTTAAAACCCATTTAGGTAGGGATTTCTCTCTTCCTCTACATGTTTTGTGGTGGCTATGTGTGATTTAGGTGTTTATTTGCTATATATGGTCGAATAGAATGTTTTATGGCTTAAGGATTACATTTTCTTTGATAATGGTATTGTGGTAACGAGTGTCATGGTCCATGAGCTATGTGTGTCGTCTTAGATAATATCGGTGTGTGTGGATTGAGTTTATGGCATTGGTATCAATTGTGACAATAGTATGGTTATTGTTGTTGTGAAGTGAACGGGGGATATAGTGTGACGCAAGGGGTGGAAACACACGGTTTGCAAGGGGTGGAGTCTATTATGACGCAAGGGGTGGAAACACAATCTCGCAAAGGGTGGAATTTTGTTGGAAGGAGTGTGTGCGTGTGTGTGTACGTATGGGTTTGTGATTGGGAATTGTTACGACATTTGTAAAAAGGGTATTGATGTGCATTATTTGGATTTGTCGTTTAATTTGATTCGTTCATGCTTATCATCTTATTGCATGTAGATTTTGTAGAGAATTTCCTACTAGGCTAGTGTAGCTCAGCAAAATTCTTCTTTTCAGGTTCGAACGCAGGGCAATAGATTGCATGACATGGTGTAGTTGGAAACGAATACTTTTGGAAGCTAACATGACTTAGTTACTCATCCATCGTTGTATTAGTCTACTTTTGGATAGAGATGGTATTGTAACTAATTTACTTTGTTTGATCTTTTGACATAAGATTATAATATTCTAAATACTTTACACATGTATTTAACTTAATTTGGGCCATGGTGCCAAGAATGTATTTTTTTAAGCTTGGGGACTTCGTTTGTAATTAAACAGGTGGTAAACCATTTTGGGTATTATTTGTCCTATACGAGAATCTTTTATCGAAATGATTTATCTATTTATGTTAAAAATCTAGGGCGTGACAAATTGGTATTAGAGTGTCTAGGTTTGAATACTTTGAGACCGTGGGGAGGCTTCTAGTCTCATGGGTTCAAAATGTCACACCTCTTTCCATACCATATGTGTGCTTGTGTGCATTGACATTACATGGCTTATGTGGCATTGCATTTCAATATAGTAGAGTGCGTAGAGTTGCTTTGATCCGTGTTGGGATAGTTGGGGGCTTAGACCTCATTAAATGATGTTGTTATTAATGAACCTTTTCTTTTTTTTATAACTTGTAGTAAGATGCCACTGAGAACGCGTGCTAAAGTAGGTGAGGGAGAAAGTCGGGGTGGTCACGGCCGTGGTTGTGGCCACGGCCGTGGCCGTGGACGTGGCCATGAGGCGCCAGTGGAGGATGAGGTTAGCCAGCTAGGGGAAAATTTGAATGGGAATCTGGGGGAAGGGGCCGGACATGGTCGAGGAGAGGAAGTTCCGATTGTTCAAAATCCCTTTGCTAGGGACTTCGTTGCGGCTCTTGCGGCCGCAAACCTTTTAAACCCAACTCCTAGGGAAGGTGCAGACAGTCGCGCCTTGTCGACAATGAGGGAATTCAGTTGTAGGAATCCACCAACGTTCGATGGGTCGAGCAGTGACCCTCTTGTGGCCGACCATTAGCTAGCCCAAATCCGAAAACTTTTTAGGGCTCTTAGAATCATGGAGGATGACTTGCGAGTTAATATTGTGGCTGTTCAACTTACCGGGGAAGCGAATGAATAATGGGAGTCGGTTATAGAATCAAGGAAGGACGCGAGGAGAGTGACAAGGACTGCGGCTCAAGCGAATGAGCCGGATGTGGAAAACTTAACTTAGGCCGAGTTCGAAGTGCTATTCGAGGAGCAATATTTTCCCGAAACTAGTCGAGATCAATTGAGGGATGAATTCGAAAAGTTAGAATAAGGAAATATGACCGTGTCGGAATACGCTTTAAAATTCCAATCTTTGTCCCGCTTCACACCGGAGTTGGTGGCTACCGAGGAAAGGAAGTGTAGGCGGTTTGAGAGAGGGTTAAGCAAAGGGAAGTTTTCCGAGGTTGTAGAGTGTGCGAGGAGCATCGAGACCCCTAAGGAGGCACCACAAAATCCTAAGGCTTGGGAACCGAGGCAACCGATAGGGGGTATGAGCTCTTCTTCAGGGAGTTTTGGTGGTCAAGGGAGAAAGAGACGGCGAGATCAATTTTTGGCTTCGCAAGGTCCATCAAACTTTAAGCTTCCATCATTCTCTTCTTTTGAGACTCAGGCAAATCCAAATAGGCCTCCGATTGTGTGACACGAGTGTGGTCAAACGGGGCACATTCGTGCTCAATGTCCGCGACTTTTGGGTACCTGTTTCACTTGTGGGAAAGTCGGTCATTTTGCAAGAAATTGTCCGCTTGAGGAAGGGACATGAAGCGAGTCCGGTTCGGTGCAGCAGCCGAGGGGTGGTCAAAGTTCTGGTCGGCAATCATTTCGGGGTATTCAGAGGCAGCAACAGCCTCACTTTCGTCAAACCACGTCAGCTCAGGGATCTCAGGTTGAAAGAGGAATGAGTTCTTCGACACCTCCTCAGGGTTCCGGACAGTGGGGTGGGCATGTTCAGACTCAGATGTCTCAGGGAAGGGCGTTTGCTATCACTTCTGCAATTCCACCTCCACCACCTCCTGTCACTTCTCAGGCCCCAGAAACTTCGGTTGTGAGGGGTACATTTCTTCTATTTAACTCCTTTGCTAGAGTATTATTTGATTCTGGAGCATCGCATTCATTCATTGCTGCATCATTTGCTTGTGCTTTGGAATTGGAAATTGAGAATATTAGTCCTCCATTGTTCGTTGAGACACCTATAGGAGGTAGGTTGCCATTGGATCATATTTTTCGGGATTATGAGCTCATTATTTGAGATCGTCATTTCACTTTTGATTTCATTGTGTTGAATATGTTGGGATTCGACCTTATTTTGGGCATGGATTGGCTATCTACATTTCACGCTACCATAGATTGCTTCAAGCGTCGGGTCCGTATTTGTCCGCCTGGGGGTTCTTGTTTTGAGTTCTTTGGGGAGCGTCGGGAACCGTTAGAGCCATATTCATGTGGGTCTCGGGAGCAAGAGTCAATGTATGCGTTATTAGCAAGTTTGTCTTTAGATGAGGACTGATCGGCACGTGGGGAGTTACCCCTTGCTGTTTGTGATTTTCCGGACGTGTTTCCGAAGGAGTTACTTGGTTTGCCACCCGAAAGGGAGATTGAGTTCACCATTGACCTACTTCCTGGTACCACTCCCATTTCCGTACCTCCTTATCGTTTCGCGCCTGCTGAGTTAAGGGAATTGAAGACTCAATTGCAAGAATTGGAGAGTTTGGGCTTTATCCGTCTGAGTATGTCGCCGTGGGGAGCACCGGCTTTGTTTGCTCAAAAGAAAGATAGGTCACTTCGTTTGTGAATCGATTATCATAAGTTGAACAGTGTCACCGCAAAGAATAAGTATCCAATGCCTAGAATTGACAATTTGTTTGACCAACTTCGAGGTGCAACGTGTTTTTCTAAGATTGACTTGAGGTCCGGTTACCATCAATTGAGGGTTCGAAGGGAAGACATTCCTAAAATTGCTTTTCATACTCGATATGGCCACTACGAATTCGTTGTTATGCCTTTTGGATTGACGAACGCACCGGCGACTTTCATGGACTTGATGAACCGTATCTTTCGTGCCTATCTTGATCGCTTTGTAGTAGTCTTTGTGGATGATATCCTTATCTACTCGCCTTCAGAGGAGGAACACCAAATTCATCTAACTGTCGTTCTTGAACTCTTGAGAGAGCACTGCTTGTATGCCAAACTTAGTAAGTGTGAATTTTGGTTTTCCGAAGTCAAGTTTTTAGGTCACATTGTGTCGAAGGATGGGGTGTCTGTTGATCCGGGGAAGATAGAGTCTGTAATGAATTGGCAAAGACCAAAAAATGTATTCGAGATTCCTAGTTTCTTGGGCTTGGCCGGGTATTATCGTCGTTTCGTACTCGATTTCTCTCGCCTAGCGACTCCGTTGACTAAATTGACCCATAAGGGGACTCGTTTCGTTTGGAGTGATGCGTGTGAGATGGCCTTTCAGGAATTGAAGAAAAGGTTGACTACTGCATCGGTTTTGGGGGTGCCCGAACGGGGAGTCGGTTATTCCGTGTATTGTGATGCTCCGAAAGAGGGATTGGGATGTGTGTTGATGCAAATGGGATGAGTTGTAGTGTATGGATCGTGGCAATTGAAAACTCACGAGCAAAACTACCCTACCCATGACTTAGAACTTGCGGCCGTCGTTTTTGCTTTGAAGAGTTGGCGTCATTACCTTTACGGCAAGAGGTTCGAAGTCTTTTCCGATCATAAGAGTCTAAAGTATTTGTTTTCTCAAAAGGAACTTAACTTGCGACAACGTCGTTGGATGGAGCACCTAGAAGATTACGATTTCGAATTGCAATATCACCCAGGAAAGGCAAACGTGGTTGCGGATGCATTAAGTAGAAAATCAACACATCTGGCGAGTTTGGCTATCCATGAGTGGAAAACGATAAAAGACTTAGGTTCGTACGCATTGCATTTTGAGGAAGTTCAAGATGGAGTCACCTTGTGTAACTTAACCATTCAATCGACCTTATCGACTCGAGTGATTGGGGCTCAACAATAAGATGAAGAAGCAGAGGAATTTCGCACCAAATTCCTTAGTGGAAAAGCTCGAGAGGGGTGGATGATTCATGCTAATCAAGGATTGCGATACCAAGAAAAATTGTTCGTACCCATTTCGTGTCGGGAGGAAATATTGAGAGAATTTCACCATTCACCATTAGCCGTGCATCCGGGAGGAACGAAAATGTATCATGACTTGCGTAGACAGTTTTGGTGGCCGGGAATGAAGAGGGACGTCGTCATTTTCGTATCCGAGTGTCTTACGTGCCAGCAAGTGAAAGCCGAACATCAACGACCCGTGGGGGAGTTACAACCATTACCTGTGGCCGATTGGAAGTGGGAAAATGTGACTATGGACTTTGTTACCAGTTTGCCGAGGTCGCCGAGGGGGCATGATGCCATTTGGGTGATAGTCGATCGATTGACCAAGTCAGCACACTTCTTACCTATTCAGGTTACGGATTTGATAGATACGTTTAGTCGTTTGTACATTCGTGAGATTATTCGCCTTCACGGAATTCCTATTTCTATCATATCGGATCGAGATCCAAGGTTCACCGCGTGCTTTTGGCAGAGTCTGCAAGCCGCTCTTGGCACCAATCTCTTATTTAGCACCGCTTATCATCCTCAAACAGATGGGCAATCCAAGAGGACGATCCAAATTTTAGAAGATATGCTTCGGGCTTGTGTTATGGACTTTTGGGGTAGTTGGGAAGATCACCTACCGTTGGTCGAATTCGCGTATAACAATAGTTACCAATCTAGTATCGAGATGGCACTGTATGAAACTTTGTATGGGAGACCGTGTCGATCACCCGTTTGTTAAACCGAGTTGGGTGAGGCTACGTTGGTTGGGCCGGAATTGATCCAAGAAACTTCCGAGAGCATGAAAGCGATTCTTCAACGTCTTCTTGAAGCACAAAGGAGAACTACTGAGCAAGTAAAAGTGATTCGTCAACGGTTGTTAACCGCGCAAAGTAGGCAAAAGAGTTATGCCGACCGTCATCGCCGACCATTATCGTTTGAAGTGGGAGATCACGTGTTCCTTAAGGTGTCGCCACATTGGGGATTATCTCATTTTGGGCAAAAGGGCAAACTTTCACCGCGTTTCATAGGACCGTTTGACATTATTGAGAAGATCGGGGAAGTCACGTACCGATTGGCCTTACCACCAAAATTATCGGGCGTTCATAACGTGTTTCACGTATCGATGTTGCGAAAATATGAACCGGATCCATCACATGTTCTTGAGTGGTCCGAACTAGAGTTGGAAGCCGATGCATCCTATGGGGAGGAGCCAATACGTATCCTAGATTCGCGCGACCAAGTTTTGAGGGGTAAGACCATACCGTTGGTACGAGTTCTTTGGAGTAATCTCAGAAAAGAGGAATCGACGTGGGAAATGGAAGACAAGGTTAGGGAGAAGTATCCGCAACTATTTTCAAACTGAATCAATGTGAGATCCAAATCCCGATTTTGTGATTGTTAACATGTTGTTTGATGATACGCGTTGCGGTGTGAGCATGTTTACTTGATGTCTGAGTTTATTTGACTTGAATTGTAAATTTCGGGACGAAATTTCTTTAAGGAGGATAGATTGTGAAGACTTGTAAATTTTTATAATTTTAGAAATCGTTTAATGCGTGAAAGAATTGTATTATTAATAAAGTTGTATGTTTATTTGTGGGTGTGTACGGATATACGTCTACCGTTGGGTATCGGACATTCGGAGAATAGTTGGATTTCGAGTTTCGGTGTTGAAATGATGTGTGAAAGTGTTGGTAGCAATCGGGGTTTGATTTGATGAACGTTGGCAAAAAAATTTCGAATCTGTCTTTGATGTACAGGTACATCGCGACCAAAAACTGTAAAATGCTGAAATTTCTGGGTACCTGTACCAGTACCGTCATTCCACGATACCGGTACATCAGGCAAAATTTTTGATTTTTCAGCACGCATGATAGCTCACTATAAATACCCCATTTTACCATTTTTCACACTCAAAACCCTCGAACCAAACCTGGAAACACTCCCTCTCACCTACCCAACTCCAATCTCACCCAAAACTTTTGATTTCAACATTAAATCTTCAAGATCCAAGGGTTTTCTTCCTCAAAATCATAAGATTCTTGCATTTGGTGAACCAAGTGTGAGTTTTGTGTTCTTGTTCTCACTCATTGAAGCTCTACCACGTTTTCCTCTCTCTCCTCTCGATTATTTGTTGATTTTTGCTTATTATTCATATTTTTGGGCTTTATTTGTTCTAGATCTTGTATTCAAGCTTGGGTGAAGCTTGTCTTTGAAGGATTCAAGCTTATAGCTCTTGGTAGACCTAGGGTTTTGCTTAAAACCCATCTAGGTAGGGATTTCTCTCTTCCTCTACATGTTTTGTGGTGACTATGTGTGATTTAGGTATTTATTTGCTATATATGGTCGAATAGAATGTTTCATGGCTTGAGGATTGCATTTTCTTTGATAATGGTATTGTGGTAACGAGTGTCATGGTCCATGAACTATGTGTGTCGTCTTAGATAATGTCGGTGTGTGTGGAATGAGTTTATGGCATTGGTATCAATTGTGACGATAGTATGGTTATTGTTGTTGTGAAGTGGATGGGGGATTTAGTGTGACGCAAGGGGTGGAAACACACGGTTTGCAAGGGGTGGAGTCTATTGTGACGCAAGGGGTGGAATTTTGTTGGAAGGAGTGTGTGTGTGTGTGTGTACGTATGGGTTTGTGATTGGGAATTGTTACGACATTTGTAAAAAGGGTATTGATGTGCATTATTTGGATTTGTCGTTTAATTTGATTCGTTCATGCTTATCATCTCATTGCATGTAGATTTTGTAGAGAATTTCCTACTGGGCTAGTGTAGCTCAGCAAAATCCTTCTTTTCAGGTTCGAACGAAGGACAATAGATTGCATGACATGGTGTATTTGGAAACGAATACTTTTGGAAGCTAACGTGACTTAGTTACTCATCCATCTTTGCATTAGTCTACTTTTGGATATAGATGGTATTGTAACTAATTTACTATGTTTGATCTTTTGATATAAGATTGTAATATTCTAAATACTTTGCACATGTATTTAACTTAATTTGGGCTACGGTGCCAAGGATGTATTTTTTTAAACTTGGGGACTTTGTTTGTAATTAAACAGGTGGTAAACCATTTTGGGTATTATTTGTTCTATGCGAGGATCTTTTATCGAAATGATTTATCAATTTATATTAAAAATTGAGGGCGTGACATGCCCCTTGTTTTATCTAAGTTTAAACCTTATTTCTAGTCTTTTTTACAAAAGTTTTTCACCTTATAAAGCAAAACCAAGTTGGCCATCTTAAACGCTGAAATCCACCATATAAAACCTACAATCCAGTTAAGCTAATTCCGATTCCCTGTGGTACGATCCTGGTTTTACCGTTTTATTATGCTATCGACAATTTAGCCCTACGCTCAGGGTTTTCAACCTTTTTCGAAGGCAAGGTAATTGGCTAAGCACCTAAGGTCTCTTTTTATATAGGCATGGGATGACTCACCCCGGCCAATCAAATGGCATGAATCGGAAAGGTAGTATAGGGTTAGAAGATCTTTGCTCAAATCTCTTTTTGTAGCCCTGAAGAATCGAAAACAGGCTGCTAGGGTTTTGGTGCGTCGATCAAACGAATGACAGAACATTCTAGAATTCTGAAAAAAGACGATCTGGCGGCTAAGGAATGCATCTCGCTGGCGAGGAATCAATCTCTCTAGGAGAATTTCAAACACCATATTCAACAGGTGAAAGAAAGAAGTGGGGGACGTGAGATAGATCTTGCGGCTATTAGATGTATCTTCTTAGGATGCTGTATTTCTGTCTGAAATGTTATTTGGCTCTGAATCGGGTCCTCTAAGTGGCTAAAAGTACTCACCAAAGTCCTTAGGTTTACGATAAGTCAATCATCAATCACTATATCCATTCATCATTGGGATGGTCCCCCAGATGGGACTTGAAATAATCGTTTGGCCAAATTGGGGTGTCTACAACAGTATTTTGAATTCGTTAAAAAAAAAAAAAAAATTCAGCCCACCAATCCGAGATTTATAAAATTGACTAAATGATCATTCTTTGAAGTTCTAAGGTCGTGCCAGTTTATAAAGTTTCTGCAACGACAGGTATACTTTTATTTTTGGAGCATAATAAATAAAAAATGATCTCCAAAAAAACAGACCCGAGGTTTTACATCACAGCTAATTTCAATAAAAAACTTCCAAGCGAAAAGGTTGCCAAGCATTACATAGCACTTTGTTCTGCTCGGAATCTTCAATTGCCTTGATTCTTGAAGGTGGCAATTTCTGTTTGAGTTGAGTTACCAAGCGCAAAGGTTACAACAGGACCAAATATTTACGGACTTCGGGTTAGTGCTGTGCGCAGCACTGTACTGCGCATCTTCAAGCCGTCGGATCGTGCATCCAACAGCTCAGATCTCATCTCGGCAACTAACGATCGAGAACCGTTCATTGCCGAGATGAGATCCGAGCCGTCGCGGATGCATATCCGAGAGCTCAAATGTGCGTAGCATGGTGCTGCGTGCACCACTACATAGCACCATCCCCAATTCAATTTTTACATGGATTTGTATGAGTAGTTTTATAGTAACTGAAAAGATAGCACGGTTTAAATTCCTTTGCGTGATCTTCTTATATACGTGAACACATTAAGTAAGCATCAATATTGCTTCTATAACTCTGACATTTGTATTTTCAGATCTACATGTTTTCCAGGATTTTCGATCGATTTGCTTGGATCATTGAGGTAACTATTTGCTTCGGGTGAGTGATTTGTGGTAGCAATGTTTTTAATATAAGTTTGTGTTTTTTCTATTCAATCAACTCCGGATTATTTCTACATCTTTTATTTTAAGACTGAAGTGTTTATGTTTTTCCCTAAAAGATTATCTCTTTTCATACTTTCACAGGTTGTTATTGGCAGGGACGGATTCAGGAATATAGCCTAGTGGGGACACTTGTTAATCATAATGGCAAAAGCTCTTTTTTTTAGTCAACCACGGTAAAGATCGTACAAAATTAAGACATGCATTACTAAGTACAAAAGTTTATAACACATACTTTAAGTTAAATTAAGTAAAAATGAGCATAAAATCTTAGACAAAATTTTTAAAATATGTTTTAAATGAATATCGACAAGTTTTAAAATGATCGAGCTAGTTTTGTTAATGATTTTTTTTTAAAATATTTCTTCCAAACAGTTAAAAATAAAGACAGTCAAAAAAGAATAGCTCAAAATAGACAAATAGCTCGTAAAACAACAAATATAAATGGACTATATGATGAAATTCAAACGTAAAACTAATTCTATATGTTTATTTTTGAGATATATGCAAGTGTGTATATATATATATTAGCACACTTTCACAATTATGCTAATTTATACAAAATATTAAAAAAAAATTAATTTCGAGTGCGAGTACGTGCCCCCCTTTAGATCCGTCTCTGGTTATTGGAACTAAGTTGTAACTTTATCTGAGAAAGCAAACGAAGAAATATTCTGGATTTTGAGTAAAGATGTAAGTATGCCTACGATTGCAATGTCCATGGTCTTAGTCATTTGATTGTGAGGGAGGCTTCATTGACCACAATTAGTTCATTTGCTTTGCATAATGGTATTGACTATGATTGAGCTTCACAGATTTTTTTGGAACCCCATTGCTTCATTGATTTCGCCATATTTTAAATTGATCTAAGTGTTCCAAAGTTCTAGGGTTTTTTGTTTTTTTGTTTCGTTCATTTTACCTGTTTCAAATTTCAATGTTGTTTAGTGTTATTAATATTGACATCTCCATACTGTGCATGTAATGGACCTTTTATTAAATTTTTCAATCAATCCTATCTGTTAAGATAGTGGCGGAATAATAAGGTAGCCATAGTCTTGAACATTTTTCATAAATGCTTATTCTCATACTTATATTCTGATTTAGTGTTCTCAAATGTAACCAGATTATGTGTGCTGATTGTTCGACTCGTATATTGCACGTGATATCAGTATTTATTTGTGTGCGCTGATTGTTCAAATCGTGCCTTCAGGCACGGGCATGCATTAGTCTAAAATATTAGACGGCCAAAATTTCGGTGCTCTTTGTTGTCCAAACTCATACTGCATGATAAAAGTTATTTGCATTATTTAAAGATGTTTAAGTGATCAATCTATGATTACAAGGAATCAATTTATGATTATTGATTTGCCTCGACGAGAGGAATCGGAAAAGTAAAAAATATTTACTTTTACCTAAATATTTTGGAAAATAAGTCAATTTATTTCACTTTTTCTGCTAAAAAGTAGTTATTTCTCAAAATACTTAGGGAAAAGTACCTTTTTTTTCTTTTCGATTTCTCTCGTCCAGACGAATCAATAATCCATAAAAGTTTGGCTCAAAACTAATAAATTCGAAAAAAATTTAAATAATAACAAACCGACTTATATTAAGATAAATTTAAAAGAACGCAGCCACAGTACTGTTGCCGAGCGAAAATGTAACAACCCGAAAATTTTATTAATAATAATATCATTTAATTAGTGTTATTAATAATAAAATTAATTCTTTTCCTTAATAAGATAAATACAAATAAGAATTATCCTATTATAATTATCCTATTTTAATTATTTTCAATTGCATGCATGCATACCAATTCCTTCCATCTCTCCCCTTCCTACTCAGTCTCTACTTCCTCTCCCTGATCATATATCCACCCTTATTTTTGTCCATCTCAAGCCCTAGAGTTAGAATTCTTATTAAACTCAATTTTATCAACTTCTTTGAAAAAATTGTAACGGCCCTGATTTTCAGTCAATAAAAATTTCGTTAAATATTTGAATTTTTCTTTTAATTACTTAGATTGCTTTTAATATTTCCTTTTAAATTCCCATAATTTGTTGTAATTACACTTTAGCCCTTCATAGATCGTTTCTTAACTTTTAAGCCCTACTTAGCAAGCTTAGTTAGTTTCTAACCAATTTGTTGGAGAAACCAAACTAGGAAGTCACCTAGTTACATTTCCCTAACCATAGATGGATCTTTTTGCCCATCTTTGAACCTTGTGAACCTTTTAAATTCTAGACTTGAAAATTTATTAATTATTTTCTTTAATTATTTTGATTCTCTTCTTTATCCATTAGACAATAAAAGTTAGGAGAACTTTTATCTATTGGATAATAGAAACCCCATTCTTTATATTAAAAGTGTTCCTTGATGGATTTGTTCAAGTACTAATATTGATAAAAAATAGAATTTTATAATTGTTTAAAAGGACATTTTGATTATTTTAGTATAAAAGCTTCCTTATTACTTTTGTCCATTAGATAATAAATACTATGGATTTTATTATCCATTGGGTAATACCTCCAATCTTCCATCAAGTACTAGGATTTTCTAAATTATTATTTCCTAGATTTTCCATGTGCTTATATGCATTAAAATATATGGATAAATCAAATCCCTAGATTTCTAAAGTACTTTAATGATACTTAAGTATTAGTACTTTTTGTATTATAATAATAAGGAAATCCTAGCCTTATATTCTATTAGATACTTGGTACTTATTTATATATTTAAATATTGGACATGTGTACTTACATATCATATTATATAAATACCCTAGATTTGTCAAGTACTTAATCTATTTGTTTAATATGACCATGTGCCTAATTAGATTTCTTTAATGGGATATTTGATTTAGGAAATCTTGTACTTTGTACCCTTATATACTTAGTCTTACACACACACATATATATATATATATGGTACAAGAGAGAGAGAGAGAGAGAGATAGGAGAGAGAGAGGGAAATTTGTTGTACAAGTCACCTTAGATTTTCTTCCATCAAAATCTTTCCAAATCACATCCATAGTACAAATCTAGTCATTCATGACCTTTTACCCATTGGACAACAATTG
This sequence comes from Rhododendron ovatum, assembly GCA_019656835.1. Classification (NCBI taxonomy): domain Eukaryota; kingdom Viridiplantae; phylum Streptophyta; class Magnoliopsida; order Ericales; family Ericaceae; genus Rhododendron; species Rhododendron ovatum. The sequence continues at coordinate 17,255,162 of CM033801.1, read as the reverse complement.
TTAGGGAAAATTTTACCCATTGGATAATAGCCAAGGTTTTGGCTATAAATAGAACCACCCTCATGCCATTTCAACTCACACCTTCACTTCTTGCTCTCACTTCTCTCTAGAAATTCTAAGTGTTCTCAGTTCAAAAGTTCTAGTTTTCTTGAGTTTCTTGAGAGTTCTTGAGAGAAACCACCAAACCACTTCCAAAACCACCTCTAGATCTCTAAAGTAGCTTAGTTTAGTTAGTAAGTTGTTTCTAGGAAGAGAAAAGATCATCTCTCTTCCTTTCGAAGCAATCCGGAGTCGTTACGCCACCGAATCGCAAAACCGACGAAAACCGACCAACCGCCAAGAAGTAAGGTAGGAATCCTAGCCCATTCACTCTATGTATTGTATTAAATCGTATGTTGGAGAATAGAACGTCATTAAGAAGTAAACTTTGATCATTCTTTCTAAAGTAGATAAGGTTATCTTTTGTTGAAAATGTTGGAAATGCATGATTTATGTTCGCTCATGGTGTTTCAAGCTTGCTAAGTAGTTTGGAGTTGGATGATCTTGTTAGATTACAATGAATGATTCATGCTTACTTTGTCCTACCGCGGAGTCTTTACATGTAAACGAGACACGAGAATAGAGAAAGCAGAAACATGGCACATAAGGTGTGGTTAATGAAAGGAAATATTTTTCGAGGAAGGAAATATTTTGAAACTACATTATGACCGGCTTTGGTGGCATAATGTGAGTTGGTTGTGCGTGTTCCAATGGAGATACGGAAAGGCGGAACCATGGTGAGGTTGTGTGTGTTCCAATGGAGATCCGAAAAGGCGGAACTATTGTGAGGCTGTGTGTGTTCCAATGGGATTCCGGATCAACGGAACCATTGTGAGGTTGTGTGCGTTCCCATGGGAACCCGGGGCGGCGGAACCATGGTGAGGAATGGCTTGGTTATCCGCGGTACGGAGCCAATGCAATTGTGTGCCAATGCGAACCCGGCGCAGCGGAACCATTGTGAGGATACTCGGGAACCCGGCGCGGTAGAACCGAGGTTGGGTGAGTTAAACAAATGAATTTGAAAGATTGATTTGTATGTGAAAATGTTGACACGGTCTACGATGAGTCGCGTAGGAGAAACACAGAAATCTTGGACACCAACGATAGATGATTAACGAATGTGGATGTGTGATTGCTAGTGTTGTTGTAAATGATTTACTGTTGTAAGGTTGGTGGGTAAGGATTTCCTATTGAGCGTTGTAGCTCACGGTGTTACCTTTTGGTGACCCTGACATATTATATTGGTGGTGGCGCCGGTATAATGTGTCAGACCTCATAGATGAACAAGGTGAGATGTACACCTTGAGGCCTTCGGAGCCGAGGAGCTAGCCAGGATGGAGGAAGAAGCGGAGCAGTAAATAGGAACCCTAGTTCCCTCCGTTATTTGAATAAAAGTACTTTTGTAAGGTTTATGATGTAATAATGAGCCAGACTCACTTCGTTTTTATAATAAAATGTCTTATTTAACATACCCAAAATTCGGGGCGTTACAACTTGGTATCAGAGCTTTAGGTTCAAACCTCGGCCATGGGTAGAATGGGTAGAACCACGAGATAGTTTGACCGTTGCACAAACGTGAATTGAGTTTAAGTTTACCATCCCAAATTGGATGGAATTCTGTCAAAACAATTATCGGATTGAAGCAAGGCGCGAAAATTGGCAGTACCGCCGAGCTGGGAATTCCCGAACAATTGGATGATGACTTAAATCAAGAATCGAATGTGAAACTTAGAAACTCGAAAACATTTTTGGTGTTAGTAAACCTTGCAGCTCGTTCTTGGATAAATATTCTCCACGCCTCTTAAACGACGAGAGCGGAACCTAACTCCTAGTGCCGAGCATTAGGCGCGGCAAACCACACCCCCCCTAACCTTCAAATTTCAAAATTTTAACCTCCAAAAATTCATATTTCAAATTTTAAACTTCAAACTTTTTCCCTCCTCCACCCACCTTTTCGGCCCCTATATATACCCCACCACTACTTCCATTTCTTCATCCCTCTCACCATCTTAACTCCTCCAAATCTCCATCCTATCCTATCGAACCGAGCCGAGCCATGGCAACCCGACGATGAGGATTTCCGGAAGATGCCATATTCCGAGAAATCGAGCGAGCCGAAATAACCATAACAATTCAAACCCTATGGTTGCAACTCTTCACCCTCGTCTTGTTTTGTGCAGTACTCACAATAGGCATGCCATGGTGGTTCGCCGAAAGCAACCGTCTCAACACCTTTTGGTAATGGGCTCTCGCCGTGATCATCGCACTCGCAGCGATCATAAAAGAATACGAACGCCGTTTACGCCAAGTTTTGGATGAGAGATGGTAGAGAATCTCGAGGATGGGTGAGACCCGAAACCAACGACGCCAATTAGACATATCTTAGGCCGATTGTAATCCTTCGGGATGTAGGATGTCGAAAACTAGGATCACTCCTATCTGTTTAAGAATCTACTAATCTGTACTCTTCCTATGTTAATAAAGGGCTTATTTCAGTTACTACTTATTCTATTATGTTCTTGGTCTCTATTCACACACGTGTCCCTACTTGCCATTATAGTGGAACTCTATGCTTATTTGTGGAAAGCTTGCTTTTATTAAGAGAGTATTATTGCATACTACTCGATAAACTACTTTTGACTTTTGAAAAGAAACACCATTTGCAAAAGGGAAAATTGTTTAAGTAGACTAAAACCTTCCGCTTTCGATTTTTTTTTTTTACTCGTAGATGGCGAACTGACGCAATGGACTAGGACACGATAATGGGACCCTCTAACGCGAACCCTGACCTAACCCAAATCATGCAAGCGTTAATAGCTGCTTTGAACACTAACCGCCAAAACCAAAACCACGACGACGGACCTATGACCCGAACCCGAGCGATGAACGAGTTCTGCAAACGTCGACCTCTGACCTTTCATGGGAACACCAACCCTGTCGTGGCTGAGACGTGGCTGAATGTGGTCAAGATGATCCTCAGAACCTTAGGGATTACCCAAGACGGAGATTGTGTAGCCCTAACCACCTACCAACTGAAGGGAGAAGCCCGCTATTGGTGGGATCTAATGGAGGCGACCCATGACATTGCCACCATGACCTTTGCTGAGTTTGAGACTCTGTTTCTCAACAAGTATTTTCCCACGCCTCTTCGCCTAGCCAAGGAACAAGAGTTCCTGAATCTGAAGCAAGGAACAATGACGGTTACCCAGTACGCGGCCAAATTTGAGGAACTGTCTCGTTATGCTCTAACCTCCATACCAACCGAGGACAAGAAGGCTAGGAGATTCGAGAGGGGACTGACCACTGCTCGAAAGGCTATGGTGGCTCAAGCTTTTACCACCTATGCCGAAGTAGTGAAGTGTGCACTCCAGCTAGAGAGTGAGTAGACTGACTTCAAAACTCGATGGAGGAAGGCGACAAGCGGCCCCGATGGACCAATCCGAACCCAACCACCCAACAACAATCGTGGACCCTACCCCACCAAACCCTCGATTCCGCCTCAAAGCAATCAACCATGGGAGACTACTACGCCAAGGCGTGATGAACCACAGAGAGGTGGTCAAGACATAGCAACAGTTCAGCGTTACATCTGTCAGCCTCAAAAGAGAAGGAATGGGAACTTTGGGAATCGGAAAGCATAGCAAGCTGGACAAGCCGATTTTGTGAAGCAAAACTCTGAGGGCCTATCGCAGCAGCAGAATGGGCAGAGCAAGGAACAGCAGGCCATGGGATTCCAACAAGGCACTGGAGGGCGTATATTTGCGTTGCAGACTGAGGAACAAGAGCAGGATCTCTCCGTGATCCAAGGTACGCTACTATTATAGTATTTGCGTACAAGTCTTGTTAGACTCTGGTGCATCACATTCCTTTATATCTCCTGCCTGCGTAACTACACTAGCACTAGAAATAGAACCCCTAAGTACGGGTATGAAAGAAACATCACCATTAGAGGAGAGTATAGCTGTTAGTCTAATGTGTAGAGGGTGTGAACTAGAAGTGGCCAACCTGCGCCTAAGCTACGATCTTAGAGTGATCGACATGGCGGATTTCGACATAAGTCTGAGGGTGAACTGGCTATCAGCACATCGAGCGGTCATAGACTGCCATCAGAAGATGGTGACCGCGTATACCCCCGAAGGGACTTGTTCCCAATTTAAGGGGGATAGACAAACGGTGAACCCGACGATGAGAAGATCCAGGTGTCAGAATCAACTGTTTGGATGGCTAGCTAGCCTCAAATTGGAAGAAACCAATAGAATGGAAGTGGGATTACTGTGTGCGATTACGCCGATATTTTCCCTGAAGAACTTCCTGGCTTAACACCTAAGGAGGGATAGACTTCTTTATGGGACAAAGGGCTTATTAGACCAAAAGCGTCACCGTAGGGAACTCCAGCAATATTCGTGAGAAAGAAAGAAGGGTCGTGATAAGGAAACCCTATGAGGCACGGGTCCGCATGATGATCTGGTAGAAGTTTTGCATTTGATGTTGGTATCTGCGAAGGGGAAACTTTAACAGAGGTCGACAACAAGGCAGGCTATTCGACGGCTAAAGCAACTTCAACCCCATCTCGTTAAGTGAGTGATGAGGCTTAATTCGATTAAACATGTAAAGGATTAATGTTGACCTACTCCTATTTTTAAGGGGGATAGATGATGATTCCAAGACTAGTATAGCGACCAAGTCTAATCTATAGTCACGCGACAATTTCGGGGACGAAATTATTTTAAGGGGGATAGATTGTAACGGTCCTGATTTTCAGTCAATAAAAATTTCATTAAATATTTGAATTTTTCTTTTAATTACTTAGATTGCTTTTAATATTTCCTTTTAAATTCCCATAATTTGTCGTAATTACACTTTAGCTCTTCATAGATCGTTTCTTGACTTTTAAGCCCTACTTAACAAGTCTAGTTAGCTTCTAACCAACTTGTTGGAGAAACCAAACTAGGAAGTCACCTAGTTACATTTCCCTAACCATAGATGGACCTTTTTGCCCATCTTTGAACCTTGTGAACCTTTTAAACCCTAGACTTGAAATTTTATTAAATATTTTCTTTTATTATTTTGGTTTTCTTCTTTATCCATTGGACAATAAAAGTTAGGAGAACTTTTATCCATTGGATAATAGAAACCCCATTCTTTATATTAAAAGTGTTCCTTGATGGATTTGTTCAAGTACTAATATTGATAAAAAATAGAATTTTATAATTGTTTAAAAGGACATTTTGATTATTTTAGTATAAAAGCTTCCTAATTACTTTTGTCCATTGGACAATAAATACTAGGGATTTTATTATCCATTGGGTAATAGCTTCAATCTTCCATCAAGTACTAGGATTTTCTAAATTATTATTTCCTATATTTCCCATGTGCTTATATGCATTAAAATATATGGGTAAATCAAATCCCTAGATTTCTAAAGTACTTTAATAATACTTAAGTACTAGTACTTTTTGTATTATAATAATAAAGGAATCCTAACCTTATATTCTATTAGATACCTGGTATTTAGTTATATATTTAAATATTAGACATGTGTACTTATATATCATATTATATAAATACCCTAGATTTGTCAAGTACTTAATCTATTTGTTTAATATGACCATGTGCCTAATTAGATTTCTTTAATGGGATATTTGATTTAGGAAATCTTGTACTTTGTACCCTTATATACTTAGTCTTACATATATATATATATATATGGTACAAGAGAGAGAGAGAGATAGGAGAGAGAGTGAGAGATTTGTTGTACAAGTCACCTTAGATTTTCTTCCACCAAAATCTTTCCAAATCACATCCATAGTACAAATCTAGTCATTCATGGCCTTTTACCCATTGGACAATAATTGTTAAGGAAAAATTTACTCATTGGGTAATAGCCAAGGTTTTGGCTATAAATAGAACCCCCCTTATGCCATTTCAACTCACTCCTTCACTTTTTGCTCTCACTTCTCTCTAGAAATTCTAAGTGTTCTCAGTTCAAAAGTTTTAGTTTTCTTGAGTTTCTTGAGAATTTTTGAGAGAAACCACCAAACCACTTCCAAAACCACCTCTAGATCTCTAAAGTAGCTTAGTTTAGTTAGTAAGTTGTTTCTAGAAAGAGAAAAGATCATCCCTCTTCCTTTCGAAGCAATCCGAAGTCGTACGCCGCCGAATCGCAAAACCGACGAAAACCGACCAACCGCCAAGAAGTAAGGTAGGAATCCTAGCCCATTCACTCTATGTATTGTATAAAATCGTATGTTGGAGAATAGAACGTCATTAAGAAGTAAATTTTGATCATTCTTTCTAAAGTAGATAAGGTTATCTATTGTTGAAAATGTTGAAAATGCATGATTTATGTTCACTCATGGTGTTTCAAGCATGCTAAGTAGTTTGGAGTTGGATGGTCTTGTTAGATTACAATGAATGATTCAAACTTACTTTGTCTTACCACGGAGTCTTTGCATGTAAACGAGACACAAGAATCGAGAAAGTAGAAATATGGCACCTAGGGTGTGGTTAATGAAAGGAAATGTTTTTCAAGGAAGAAAATATTTTGAAACTACATTATGACCGGTTTTGGTGGCATAATGTGAGTTGGTTGTGTGTGTTCCAATGGAGATCCAGAAAGGCGGAACCATTGTGAGGTTGTGTGTTCCAATGGAAATCCAAAAAGGCAGAACCATTGTGAGGCTGTGTGTGTTCCAATGGGATTCCGGATCAACGGAACCATTGTGAGGTTGTGTGCGTTCCCATGGAAACCCGGAGCGGCAGAACCATGGTGAGTAATGGCTTGGTGATCCACGGTACGGAGCCAATGCAATTGTGTGCCAATGCGAACCCGGCGCAGCGGAACCATTGTGAGGATACTCGGGAACCCGGCGCGGTAGAACCGAGGTTGGGTGAGTTAAACAAATGATTTTGAAAGATTGATTTGTATGTGAAAATGTTGACATGGTCTACGATGAGTCGCGCAGGAGAAACACAAAAATCTTGGACACCAACGATAGATGATTAACGAATGTGGATGTGTGATTGCTAGTGTTGTTGTAAATGATTTACTGTTGTAAGGTTGGTGGGTAAGGATTTCCTATTGAGCGTTGTAGCTCACGGTGTTACCTTTTGGTGACCCATACATATTATATTGGTGGTGGCGCCGGTATAATGTGTCAGACCTCATAGATGAACAGGGTGAGATGTACACCTTGGAGGCCTTCGGAGCCAAGGAGCTAGCCAGGATGGAGGAAGAAGCGGAGCAGTAAATAGAAACCCTAGTTCCCTCCGTTATTTGAATAAAAGTACTTTTGTAAGGTTTATGATGTAATAATGAGCCAGACTCACTTCGTTTTTATAATAAAATGTCTTATTTAACGTACCCAAAATTCGGGACATTACAACTTGGTATCAGAGCTTTAGGTTCAAACCTCGGCCATGGGTAGAATGGGTAGAACCACGAGATAGTTTGACCGTTGCACAAACGTGAATTGAGTTTAAGTTTACCATCCCAAATTGGGTGGAATTCTGTCAAAACAATCCTCGAATTAAAGCAAGGCACGGAAATTGGCAGTACCACCGAGCTGGGAATTCCCGAACAATTGGATGATGACTTAAATCAAGAATCGAATGTGGAACTTAGAAACTCAAAAACATTTTTGGTGTTCGTAAACCTTGCAGCTCGTTCTTGGATAAATATTCTCCACGCCTCTTAAACGCCGAGAGCGGAACTATAGGAAGGTATTCCCGAACAGATACATTTAGTTGCTGAACACGTGATATTTGGGAAGGACGTGGTAAGTATAAAGTGACTTATCGCTGAGCAGTATGGTGAACGACGATATGGACAAAATGATATGAGAAGTCATTGATCCATACAGTCTGATCGGCTAATTAAGACAAAAGGCATGTGAGGTCATTAGTCAATATAATTGATGAAGGACCAGATACATGTGAAGTAACTGGTCCAAGCCTTCTGTTCGGCCATGAGATAGCCGAACAAGGAAAGAGCACCAATCAAGTGTGGGAGCAGAGGGAATACTCTGGAAGTTTCCAGAATAGTCATGTCCCGTAAGGAAATAAGATCCCGAGAATATAGGATCTGGGAAAGATACCCAATGAGAATGGGAAGTTCGGCCAGTAAAGGAAAATAATTCTAGAAGGACTTTTTTCTAATAAATTGATAAAGGAAACGAGAATCCTTGATATCGTGGGTTTCCTATACAAGTTGGGAATCCTAAGGCAACAGGAATGCTTGGACAGCAAGCATACGCAAATCTATAAATATGAGGTAAACCTAGAGGTAAAAGGTACGCAATACACTGCATTCTTATCGCTTTCCTACTGATAATTAGGGTTTGACTGCTAATACGTGATACTAACTTTGGCATCGGAGGGCCTTTGCCACGAGAAGCAAAGGTGCACTCACCCCCTGTCTATTTTGCAGATTAGGGTTCCGACGACGAATTAGGATTTCAGTTAAAAGGCACGAATAAGCCGTTGCAATCCAACTGATCCGAAGTATCAATTGTTTTCATCCCCCTACAATTGGCGTCGTCTGTGGGAAAGAACAAATTTTTCTGAAAAAATAAACATGATGGAAGAAGATCCAGTCACTCCATTCAGTCCAAAGGACTAGTTGGGTGTGGGAAGAGATAAATCCCCACCAGGTGCTCCAAGAAAGCCCATTGGTAGACATGACCGAGATAACTCCAAAGAAAAAGGAGACAAAACTGCTACTGGCTCCACGAGAAGGAGTAGGTCTCATCGAAGAGATGAGTCAGTTACCCATTCGAGAAGTATACACAATGATAACGATGTTCTTGATAAAAAGAGAAGGGAAATCGAGGAGTATGCTCGTTTAATTAAAAAATGAGAGTACGAGATACAGGAGCTGTACGAGATACGAGACTACCCAAAAGATTCTGGACTTTCTCGAAGGAATTCCCAAAGGGATGGACGAACTATGGTAGTCCATAAGCAGACTCATTCACGAAGAAAAAGGCGCAGAAGTCCTGTCATAGGGCGTTATGAGGCTTCTCCACGAAAAAGGGGAAGAAGAAGTAAAAGCCGAACACCTGAGAGAAGGGCTTCTTCACAAAAAAGGAGGAGCAGAGATCGAAGTTCCACTCCCGAAGAGGAGGAAACAAGGAAACACCATCGAGATAGGTACGAGAGACCTGATGCTGATTGGGTCAAAGCTACGGCTCACAAGTCAAAGGAGCTTGAGGATAGGACGGTGACTGCACGAGAAGCAGCACGCAAAGCCCTAAGTAATATTGCAGCCTCCCCCTTTACAAAGAGGTTACAAGAGGCTGGGTTACCGAGCAGAGTAAAGCACGCTACGTTCGTACTTTACGAGACGAATACGGATCCCGTGGCTCACATACAACATTATTAACAAGCTATGTTTATGCACGAAGGGGATGATGCCATCTTATGCAAGATGTTTCCCTCTAGTCTTGGCAAGGTGGTTTTATCCTGGTTTCATAAACTAGCCCCACGATCCATGCGAGGATGGAGGCAGTTGGCTGAGGAATTCACTGCTCGGTTCTTGACAAGCAGAAAAGCCCCAAAGACCTTTGAAAGTCTTTCCACCATGAAACAGGAGGAGAACGAGCAGATCAGGGATTATGCAAAGAAGTACTGGAAAACTTTCAACGAGATTGAAAGCTGCAGTGAGGAGTATGCAATTGCTACCTTTAAGACTGGTTTGCCTGTTCAGGGAGAGCTGTGTCGCTCATTGAATAAACACCCGGTAGCCACACTAGCTAAACTGATGGAACGGATAAAGTAACACGCCAGAATGGAGGATGACATACTCCGTGAAGATGGCAGGATTGTAGCCAAACAGCCGAAGGCACCTGCCAAAAAAGTGGATAAGCCAGAGCCCAAGACTTATAGAGAGAGAAGGGAGTATGGGCAGGCTAAGAAAGAGCCATACAAGGATAAGCAAGCTCCTGATCCTAAATCTTTCTTTTCTATCACTACAGTTTGGAATGAGCCAATTTATAGGATTCTTTATCGAATAAAGAATCAGCCATATTTCAAATGGCCACCAAGTTTGGGCGGAGACAAGGATGCAAAACGTGCTACGAATTAGCACTACAGTTACCATAAAGATTGGGGCCATATGACCGAGGATTGTGAGATGTACAAGAGACACCTTGATGATTTGGTCTCTTGGGGCTATCTCAAGGAATTTATCTAGGAGGATCCAAAGGAGAAAGGGAAAGTTATGGAGCTGGGTTACGAGCAAAACCCTAAAGGAGTAATCCATATGATACATGGGTTGGCCACACCTAATACGAGAAATGAGGTTAGGCTGTTACAAAGGCAAGTTAAGCACGATCAGCATGTGATGCGACTGGGAAACAAGAAAGGGCGAGAGAATGATGTGTGCAAAGAGAGCATAGCATTCACTGATGATGACCTGGGAGAGGTCCAAATACCCCACAATGATGCTTTGGTTGTAACCCTACGAGTTGGGGAATATGACATTGAGAGGATTCTAGTGGACTCAGGGAGTTGTACAGAGGTAATGTATTACGATGCATTCAAGAAGCTGGGGCTGGCCCAAACAGACTTAGAGCAGTCTACAACACCTCTGATTGGGTTCGGTGCAGGAGCAGTCTGGCCTCTTGGAAAGGTAACATTATCTGTTTGGGCTGGATTAGTGGTATTGAGGACAGATTTCCTAGTAGTCGATGTCCCTTCTTCCTATAACGCGATTATAGGGAGGACATGGTTGCACAAGATGAGAGCAGTCTCCTCGACTTATCACCAGATGGTGAAATTCCCAGGATCAAATGGGATTGAAGTACTTATAGGCAACCAGAAAGTGGCACAACAGTGTTTGATTTCCATCATCAAAACAGCCCCAAAGATCCACCATGTTCATACGGTAGAAGTACCAGATCAACCAACTATCGAGGATGTTGGAAGAAGTCCGGCTGAAAAAGTGGTTGAAGGCTTTGAGAAGATTCAGATCAACGAGAATGATCCTGAAAGATATTTCTTAATTGGGGAATCACTACCAGCGGATGAAAAGGCTGAATTAATAAGATTTCTGAAGGAATACGTTGATGTATTTGCATGGGTGCTAGAGGAAATGCCCGGGGTGGATGCAGGTGTGATCTGTCACCATTTAAACGTTGATCCTCAGCATAAGCCGATCATTCAGAAAAAGAGGAGGGCAGCCATGCAGCATGTTGATGCAGTAATAGAAGAGGTCGACCGTTTATTAGAGGCTAAAGCGATACACGAAGTCTACTACCCAGAATGGTTATCCAACACCGTTGTGGTGAAGAAAAAGAATGGGAAGTGGCATGTCTGCGTAGACTTCACAGACTTAAACAAAGCGTGCCCAAAGGATAGTTTTCCTCTTCCAAGAATTGACCAGTTGGTCGATGCAACTGCTGGATACGAGCGAATGAGTTTTCTCGATGCATATCGAGGATATCATCAAATTGCTATGTTTGGGCCTGATCAAGAGAAGACTTCGTTTATCACACCACAAGGGTTGTACTGCTATATTGTGTTATGCCGTTTGGGCTAAAAAATGTTGGGGCAACATACCAAAGACTTGCAACCATCATGTTCAAGAAGTTGCTTGGAAAAACTATGGAAGTTTGCATAGATGATATGGTGGTAAAGAGTCAAGATAAAAGAGGGCATATATCTGATTTAAAGGAAGCTTTCGAAATCTTGAGGGAGTACAAACTGAAACTCAACGCCTTAAAATGTGCATTTGGAGTTGGTTCAGGAAAGTTCCTGGGCCATTTGGTGACCATGAGAGGGATTGAGGCTAACCCTGATCAAATTGCAGCCCTACAGAGGCTACAAAGTCCCAAAACCACTAAAGAAGTCCAGAGGCTGACCGGAATGGCTGCAGCACTTAACAGATTCATCAGCAGGTCAAGTGACAAGTGCAGACCCTTTTTTCAATTGCTGAAAAAGAGGGAGGGATTTGAATGGGGAGCAGAATGTGAACAGGCCTTCCAGGACCTGAAGAAGTATCTAGCCGAGCCCCCACTTTTGTCAACTCCACTACCAGGTGAGTCTTTAATTCTGTACTTAGCTGTTTCTGAGCAAGCTGTAAATGCAGTCCTATTAAGGGATTTGGGAATCGAACAAATCCCTATTTATTATGTTAGCAAGACATTGCTGGATGCAGAAACGAGATATTTGCCCTTAGAAAAACTTGTCCTGGCACTTGGGACAGCCACTAGGAAACTGCCACACTACTTCCAAAGCTACAAGGTTGTGGTTTATACTGAGTTTCCATTAAAATCATTGCTTCAAAAAGCAGACTTCAAGGGAAGGATCTCGACATGGTCCGTCGAGTTAAGCCAGTACGATCTCGATTATCAGCCACGCACAGCAATCAAAGGCCAAGTGTTGGCTGATTTTGTGGCAAAGTTTTCTCCCACTGTGGCTCCCCTACCTCCTACGAGAAAGGAACAGGTGACTAAGACATCATTCATGAAGGATCAGCCCTCAGCCGAACAGGATCCCATGGAATGGATGCTATTCGTTGATGGATCAGCATGTAATACTGGTGCAGGAATTGGGATTGTCCTTTTTCCTCCTGAAGGAGTGCTGATTGAACTATCTGTTTGGCTCGGATTCAGTGCATCGAATAATGTAGCTGAGTATAAGGCGCTTTTGGCTGGATTGAAGAGTGCAAGAACCCTTAAAGCAGAACGGGTTAGGGTGTATTGTGATTCACAGCTTGTGGTCAATCAACTGTTCGGTGAATATGAACCCGAAGTGAAAAGATGGTGGCCTACGTACAGGCAGCCAAGGACTTGCTTGATACCTTCGAAAGGGTATATATTGAACAGATAAGTTCCGGACAGAATGCTCATGCAGATTCATTAGCTTGGTTAGCTGCAGCTGTACCAAGAGTTCAAAAGAAAGGTGGCAGTAGAATATCTGAATGAGCCGAGCATTGGGAGGAGTGTAGACTTGGTCTTGAACGTGAACCACAGACCAAGTTGGATGGACCCAATCATGGAGTTCTTACGAGATGAGATACTCCCTTCTGACAAAAAGGAGGCTCATAAAATAAAGATTAAATCTGCTAGGTTTTGGTTGTCCTCAGAGGGTAAGTTATACAGAAAATCCTTTACAGGCCCATATTTGCTTTGCGTACATCCTGAGATGGTACAGAAGTTTCTTCATGAAATCCATGAGGGAACTTGTGGAAGCCATGCTGGAGGCAGATCCATTGCCCACCGAGCAATTACCCAAGGCTACTGGTGGCCACACATGCAAGAAGATGCAAAGGTGTATGTGACGATTTGTGAAAAGTGTCAGAAATTCTCACCTATGATTCGAACACCTGCCGAGGATCTGGTGCCTTTCACAAGTCCCTGGCCGTTTGCTCAATGGGGGATGGACATCGTGGGTCCACTACACAAAGCTACTGGGAATCAAAAATTCCTGTTGGTAGCAACTGACTATTTTACTAAGTGAATTGAGGCAGAACCATTGGCTAAAATCACTGAACCCATGATAGAAAGGTTCATGTGAAAAAGCATCATCACTCGCTTTGGGGTGCCTTACTCATTGATCACAGACAATGGATCCCAATTTCAAAAGAAATTCAAGGCTTTTTGTGCTCAGTATGGAATACGAAATTTTATTCCACCCCAGTCTACCCTCAGAGTAATGGGCAAGCAGAGGCGTCTAACAAAACTATCCTTGATGGGATCAAGAAAAGGCTGGAAAAAGCCAAGGGGAAATGGCCTAATTAGTTTTGTGGGCTCACCGAATAATGCTTAGGAGGTCTACGGGAGAAACCCCTTACTCATTGGCATATGGAACAGAGGCTGTCATACCTCTGGAAGTAGGTCTGCCGACCAACAGGACCGTTTTGGTTGAAAGTGGAGGCAATGACAGAGCCCTCGAGATTGAGCTTGATCTTGCCGAAGAAAGAAGGGAAAGGGCCCTGGTGCATCTAGCTTCTTACCAGGAACAGTTGATAAAAAGCTATAACAAACACGTTCACCCACGAGAGTTTGGTGTTGGGGACCTCGTACTTCGGAAGGTGCTCGGTAACACCAAGGTGGCAAACGAAGGCAAGCTGGGGGCCAACTGGGAAGGCCCGTATCGAGTAACCGAGATTGTAGGCATAGAGGCCCATAGATTGGCAGATCTGGATGGTAATCTAATTCCAAGACCTTGGAATGTTCGTAATCTACGAAAATTCTTTATTTAGAAGGATTGAGTTCTGTTTTAGATTTGAAATACGTACTTGTGTGGGAATTACGAATATAATTCTCTTGTTCTAGTTTTGTTATTTTAGTTGCAAGGGGTACAAATAAACGCCCTCTTGAATTTCATAGATTATGAATAAAATCAAGTTTTTTTAGTATCAACTATTGCGTTCTTGGTATTTGAAATACGAACTACGGGCTTGGTTTCCCTCATTCGTATTGGGGAGCAGGGAACAAGCACCTATACACTAAGTACGTGAAACTTAACAAGTACAAGTACGAGACACTTGTATGAAATTTAAAGTACGAGAAACTTAAAACAATTGAGTACTTAGCAAGTACAAGTATGAAACACTTGCATAATTTTCTTAAGTACGTGAAACTTAACAAGTATGAAAACACTTGTATGTTTTCGTAATACAAGTATGAAACACTTGTATAATTTTCTTCAGTACGTGAAACTTAACAAGTACGAAAACACTTGTATGTTTTCGTAATATAAATATGAAACACTTGTATAATTTTCTTCAGGATGTGAAACTTAACAAGTATGAAAACTCTTGTATGTTTTCGTAATACAAGTATGAAACACTTGTATAATTTTCTTCAGCACGTGAAACTTAACAAGTACGAAAACACTTGTATGTTTTCGTAATACAAGTATAAAACAACTTGTATAATTTTCTCAAGTACGTGAAAACTTAATAAGTACGAGAAACTTAGAGGTATTCAAGTACGATAGCATGCTTAAACACTTATGCAAACAAGCAAAACATATGATTAAAATGATCAAAGTACAAAATACTTAGATTACACTAATTTGCATCCGAATAGATGCAACAAACGAGGGGAGCCGAGCAAATGTATAAAGTTATGCCACAAGGGGCCGAATACCTGCATTATCAAAAGTATAACCATACTAAGAGAAAGTACTGGTACCGTGCAGGGTTGAAATACTACGGTCACGTAGAACCAAACCAAACTTCCCAAAAAACATGAAAACAGTTCATGATAAAACAGATTACCTAATCACTCCACATTTTGGACCTCTGCAGGAGTCTCACGAGGTGCGTCGGAACTGGTCCTGGTCACGGCACCATCTGGATTCTCCTCGAGGTTGATAGGTTCATTTGTTGTGTCACGAACAGGTGAAACTTCAACAGTGGTACCAAGGTTGTCAGCAGGGGTCTCCTCATCAGCCTCAGCAAAATCTTCGATTTGTTGTTCAACATCTTCCTTCAAGTCATCTATAGCAGTTGAAGTTTGTTTGCTCGGAAGATCATTTTCCACCCACAGGATTGAATCTTCTGCAACGCCAACCTTTGTCAGACAAGCCTCCTAGCTGGAAGCCCATATCTGATCTTGGATAGCCGGCATTTGTTCTACATAGCTGGCAGTTGCAGCATCGAACCCTTTCTGGTAGCCTTCCTCGTGAGCAGATGTTTTTGTTTTCTCAATTTCTACCAAAGCCTGGTGGAGGTTGTCTTCGGCAGTCCCAAGTTTGTCTTTAGCCTCTTAAAAGTCAGCCTTGGCTTTGTCTCTCTCCCTCTCTAATTTGGTAATAGTGCGGAGCAACCTGGTGTTGTTGTTTAAAAGTGTGATCCGTTCAGTGTCAGCATCTTGGAACTTCTGGCCCAACGTAATCATCTTTTGAATAAACTGCAAGGAAATCAACAAGGTGACACTGTGAGAAAACAAAAGGAACATGAAGTATGCCTACTAGTGACGAGAACACTATACCTTAATCCCACTGACGAGACCAGTAGAGACAAGCCGGCCAGGTGCAGCTTCATTCTCTTTCTGCATATCAACAGAAGAAGAAGTCCTTGGGCAAGTGCAAGAGCTGTTTCTGAGGAGCTGGCGCTATCTCCAATGTGGATAGGCCGATCACCCTGAATGAACTGGGGGGCCCAGATTTGTGGAAGCACTTCAGTGCTCGGAGAAAGGGGTTGTTGAAGTGGGGCTGCAGCTTGGGCAGAAGCGTCTCCAGTTTCTTCGTTCCTAGGATGTTTGTCCCGATGAGCATCAGCAGCTTCAAGGAAACTATTGTGTCCCCGAGGAGAAGATGATGATCGTGTTGATCCCCCCCTGGTGCGACGAGATCGTGGGTGGGGGGGGGGCGGCGCCAGTTGAGGCCGCCCTACGGTTAGCACCTCGTCCCCGAGTAGAGACGGTGAGAAGGGTGCTGAGGTTTAAGGGTTAACGAGTCATAGTATCAAAGTTGGGAGGAGATGGAGTATAACCTGATGAAGAAGATTGGCTAGTAACACGACTAGAGGAGGGACGTTTGGATTGTTGTTGAGGGGCAGTTTGACTTTGAACGGATCTACGGAGTCTCAAACATGGTAGTGGGACTCCTTCTGAAATAGGAATTTCTCCAAGCTGTCCGACTAGAGTAACACCAACTTTCAGTCTTGAATTGCATGGTTGGGGAGCAGTGGAGGTAGAAGCAGCACTGGTGCTGGGATGGGCAAGTCTTCTGTCTATGACGACTCTATAAGAGGGGTCATATCCCAAAAGCACATCAGCGTTCCGGCCCCGACCTGCTGTTCGGGTACTAGGCTCGCCTATATACTTTAAGATCTTATTAATATCCTCTGTTCGGATGTTGCTCGGTACACGTCTGGGACGATTGTTAGCATTTTCAGCTGCGAGATCCGAATTGCAAAACCAAAGTTAGACATATAGAAAAGCTATGAGAAAGCAATAAACGAAGAATTGCAAAAGATAAAAGCAAGAGCATACGTGGATAGCCCCATATGTGGGGGCAATGGAGCCCTAGCACTTGGCCATCTTCCCCTAAAGGCTCGAATGCTCCGGTTACATAGAGGAAGTCACTCTCGTGGTCACGAGTAGAATCTGGCAGATTAAGTACGAAACGTTTGTTTGCCCTCCTAACTTTGAAGTAGTAAGTATTGTACTCGGGGTTTAGTACTATACTGTACCACCATTGGATATCCCAGATTCCTAATTGGGTCCCTAGAATCCCGTTTAGGGCTATAGTCCCCATTATCAGCCTGAAAACGTTGGTTGAAACTTGCATGGGTGTAAGACGATACCAGTTTAAAATATGGCGGAGTAATGGATGTAGGGGGAAACGGACCCTGCCCTCAACGATAGCTACAATTGGGATACACATCCTATCCCAAAAGCCAGCATCTCTGTCCGCTCCTAAGGGAGCAAGTTCAAGCCCTACATTTTCAGGAATGTTATATTTTTCTCTAAATGCCGCCATGGCAGCAGGGGTATCGCAGAGCTTCCTAAACTTACTGGGTCTAGGAGGGTTATCATGTTCATCCGCCATGGATATACTCGAAGGAAACATAAAACTGAGAATGCGCGTGACTGAAACCCGAGAAATGACCCAAAATCTGAGAATGAGATCTCAGATGGAAACTAATGGAACGAAGGAGAAACCTTAATGGGAAACCTAAACAGAAGAAATAGAGATCTTACGAATTCAAATGAGAAGGTCCTTGTGACACGAGCAAGTTGCAGATGGTGGCTATGGCGGATGGCGGGATATTTTCTCCTGGTTTTTAGAGAGAGAATGAGAGTTTAAGTTTTGGGTGAAAAACCCAAAAGAAGCCCTTTCAGGGGTTTAAGGGTAAGAGACGGAGACGAAACGTCTCCTCTTACGCCGTTACAGGTTAAAGTAACGGAAAGCAAAAACCGTTCTGACACCGTTTCATAGAACGTCAGTTCGGAATTAATGATAGGCATACAAGACATGCCACGTGGAGTCATTACCCCGAAATGGTGTAATGACAGAGGCGCCAAAAGGCACCAATGAAATATTAAAATTATGACTGCACGGGACCAAAAGAATCTGGTCTAAATAAATTTTGTTTCTAAGCTTCATATATTGCCCCGAACAGAGGTAAATAAATGAAGCTGGGGAGCAATTGTAGGGAGGTATTCCCGAACAGATACATTTAGTTGCTGAACACATGATATTTGGGAAGGACGTGGTAAGTATAAAGTGACTTATCGCCGAGCAGTATGGTGAACGGCGATATGGACTAAATGATATGAGAAGTCATTGATCCATACAGTCTGATCGGCTAATAAAGACAAAAGGCATGTGAGGTCATTAGTCGATATAATTGATGAAGGACCAGATACATGTGAAGTAACTGGTCCAAGCCGTCTGTTTGGCCATGAGATAGCCGAACAAGGAAAGAGCTCCAATCAAGAATGGAAGCAGAGGGAATACTCTGGAAGATTCCAGAATAGTCATGTCCGGTAAGGAAATAAGATCCCGAGAATATAGGATCTGGGAAAGATATCCAATGAGAATGGAAAGTTCGACCAGTAAAGGAAAAGAATTCTAGAAGGACTCTTTTCTAATAAATTGATAAAGGAAACGAGAATCCTTGATATCCTGGGTTTCCAATACGAGTTGGGAATCCTAAGGCAACAGGAATGCTTGGACAGCAAGCATACGTAAATCTATAAATATGAGGTAAATCTAGAGGTAAAAGGTACGCAATACACTGCATTCTTATCGCTTTCCTACTGATAATTAGGGTTTGACTGCTAGTACGTGATACTAACTTTGGCATTGGAGGGCCATTGCCACAAGAGGCAAAGGTGCACTCACCCCCTGTCTATTTTGCAGAGTAGGGTTCCGACGACAAATTAGGGTTTCGGTAAAAAGGCACGAATAAGCCGTTGCAATCCAACTGATCCGAAGCATCAATTGTTTTCATCCCCCTACAGGAACCTAACTCCTAGTGCCGAGCATTAGGCGCGGCAAACCACACCCCCCCTAAACTTCAAATTTCAAAATTTTAACCTCCAAAAATTCATATTTCAAATTTTGAACTTCAACCTTTTCCCTCCTCCACCCACCTTTTCAGCCCCTATATATACCCCACCACCACTTCCATTTCTTCATCCCTCTCACCATCTTAACTCCTTCAAATCTCCATCCTATCCTATCGAACCGAGCCGAGCCATGGCAACCCGACGACGAGGATTTCCGAAAGACGCCATATTTCGAGAAATCGAGCGAGCCAAAATAACCATAACAATCCTAACCCTATGGTTGCAACTCTTCACCCTCATCTTGTTTTGTGCGGTACTCACAATAGGCATGCCACGGTGGTTCGCTGAGAGCAACCGTCTCAACACCTTTTAGTACTGGGCTCTCGCCGTAATCGTCGCACTCGCAGCGATCATAAAAAGAATACGAACGCCGTTTACGCCAAGCTTTGGATGAGAGATGGTAGAGAATCTCGAGGATGGGCGAGACCCGAAACCAACGACGCCAATTAGACATATCTTAGGCCGATTGTAATCCTTCGGGATGTAGGATGTCGAAAACTAGGATCACTCCTATCTGTTTAAGAATCTCCTAATCTGTACTCTTCCTATGTTAATAAAGGGCTTATTTCAGTTACTACTTATTCTATTATGTTCTTGGTCTTTATTCACGTATGTGTCCCTACTTGCCATTATAATGGAATGTAGGGAGGTATTTCCGAACAGATAAAGTAATAACTAGATGCATGATACGAGGGATCACGGGTTAAGCAACACCATGGGCGGTGGTCGGCGACATGGACTACTGGCATGAGAAGTCATTGGTCTAAACTAACTGTTCGGCAGATAGTGACATACCGTTACATTGGTCCAAATAAGCTAAACAAAGACCAATGTTATATGTGAAGTAGCTGGCCCAGGCGGTCTATTTGGCTACGAGAGAACCGAACAAAGAAAGAGCTCTTATCAAGAATATTCCAGAGTATTCATGTTCCGTGAACGAATGGGATCCCGAGAATATAGGATCCAGAAAAGATACCCAATAGGAATGGGATGTTCGGCCAGCTATGGAAAAGAGTCCTAAAATGACTAAGGTAGCAAACTGATAAAGGAAACGAAAATCCTGGATATCCTAGGTTTCCTATAAGAGATAGGAATCCTAGGGTGACAGGGATGCTTGGGCAGCAAGCATCTATGAATCTATAAATACGAGGTAAACTTAGAGGTAAAAGGTACGCAATACATTGCATTCTTATTGCTTTCCTACTAATAATTAGGGTTTGACTGCTAGTACGTGATACTAACTTTGGCATCGGAGGGCCTTTGCCACGAGAGGCAAAGGTGCACTCACCCCTTGTCTGTTTTGCAGATTAAGGCACCAACAACAAATTAGGGTTTCGGTGAAAAGGCACGAACAAGCCGTTGCAATCCAAGGTGATCCGAAGCATCAATTGTTTTCATCCCCCTACAATTGGCACCGTCTGTGGGAAACGAACAATCTTTTAGAACAATAATTATAATGGAAGAAGATCCAATTACGCCGTTTAGTCCAAAGGACCAGTTGGGTGGGGGAAGAAATAAATCCCCACCAGGTGCTCCGAGAAAGCCCACTGGTAGACATGACAGAGATAATTCCAAAGAAAAAGGAGATAAAACTGCTACTGGCTCCACGAGAAGGAGTAAATCTCATCGAAGAGAAAAGTCAGTCACCCATTCAAGAAGTATACACAATGATAACGATGCCCTCGATAAAAAGAGAAGGGAAATCGAGGAGTATGCTTGTTTAATTAGAAAACGAGAGTACGAGATACAGGAGTTGCAGTGGGAACGAGAGCACCCAGAAGATTCTGGACTTTCTCGAAGGAATTCCCAGAAGGACAGGCGGACTCTGGTAGTCCATAAGCGGGCTCATTCACATGGGAGAAGGAGCAGGAGTCCTAACAAAGGGCGATACGAAGCTTCTCCAAGAAAAAGGAGAAGCAGAAGCAAAAGCCGAACATCGGATAGAAAGGCTTCTTCACGAAAAAGAAGGAGCAGAGATCGAAGTTCCACCCTAGAAGAGGAGGAAACAAGGAAGCATCATTGGGACAGGTACGAGAGGCCTAATGCTGATTGGGTCAAGGCTACGGCTCACAATTCGAAGGAACTCGAGGATGGGACAGTGACTGCACGAGAAGCAGCACGCAAGGCCCTAAGTAATATTGCAGCCTCCCCCTTTGCAAAGAGGCTACAAGAGGCTAAGTTGCCGAACAGAGTGAAGCATGGCACGTTCGTACTTTACGAGACAAATACGGATCCCGTAGCTCACATACAGCATTATCAGCAAGCTATGTTCATGCACGAGGGGGATGATGCCATCTTATGCAAGATGTTCCCCTCCAGTCTTGGCAAGGTGGCTTTGGCTTGGTTTCATAAACTGGCCCCACAATCCAAACGAGGATGGAGGCAGTTGGCTGAGAAATTCACTGCTCGGTTCTTGACAAGCAGAAAAGCCCCAAAGACGTTTGAAAGTCTTTCCACCATGAAACAGGAGGAAAACAAACAGATCAGGGATTATGCAAAGAAGTACTAGGAAACTTTCAACGAGATTGAAAGCTGCAGTGAGGAGTATGCAATTGCCACCTTCAAAACTGGTTTGCCTGTTCGGGGAGAGCTGCGTCGCTCATTGAATAAACATCCGGTAGCCACATTGGCTAAACTGATGGAGTGGATAGAGCAACATGCCAGAATGGAGGATGACATACTCCGTGAGGATAGCAGGACTGTTGCCGAACAGCCGAAGGCACCTGCTAAAAAGGTGGATAAGCTAGAGCCCAAAACTTATAGAGAGAGAAGGGAGTATGGGCAGGCTAAGAAAGAGCCGTACAAGGATAAGCAAGCTCCTGACCCCAAATCTTTCTTTTCTATCACTACGGTTTGGAAGGAACCAATTTATAGGATTCTTTA
Source organism: Rhododendron ovatum (assembly GCA_019656835.1). Taxonomy (NCBI): domain Eukaryota; kingdom Viridiplantae; phylum Streptophyta; class Magnoliopsida; order Ericales; family Ericaceae; genus Rhododendron; species Rhododendron ovatum. The sequence continues at coordinate 17,233,206 of CM033801.1, read as the reverse complement.
TCGAATAAAAAATCAGCCATATTTTAGATGGCCCCCGAGTCTAAGTGGAGACAAGGATGCAAAATGTGCTACGAATCAGCACTGCAGTTACCATAAAGATTGGGGCCATATGACTGAGGACTGTGAGATGTACAAAAGACACCTTGACGATTTGGTCTCTTGGGGCTATCTCAAGGAATTTATCCAGGAGGACCCAAAAGAGAAAGGGAAGGCCATGGAGCTGGATTACGAGCAGAATCCTAAAGGAGTAATCCACATGATACATGGGTTAGCCACACCTTATACGAGAAATGAGGTTAGGCTATTACAAAGGCAAGTCAAGCATGATCAGCACGTAACGCGATTAGGAAACAAGAGAGGGCGAGAGAGTGATCTATGCAAAGAAAGCATAGCATTTACAGATGATGATCTGGGAGAAGTCCAAATACCCCACAACGATGCTTTGGTCATAACCCTACGAGTTGGGGAGTACGACATTGAGAGGATTCTAGTGGACTCAAGGAGTTGTACAGAGGTAATGTATTACGATGCGTTCAAGAAGTTGGGGCTGGCCCAAATAGACCTAGAGCAATCTACAACACCCCTGATCGGGTTCGGTGCGGGAGCAGTCTGGCCTCTTAGAAAGGTAACACTACCTGTTCGGGCTGGGTCAGTGGTGTTGAGGACAAATTTCTTAGTTGTTGACGTTCCTTCCTCCTATAATGCTATTATAGGGAGGACATGACTGCACAAAATGAGAGCTGTCTCCTCGACTTACCACCAGATGGTGAAATTCATAGGATCGAATGGGGTTGAAGCAATTATAGGCAATCAGAAAGTGGCCCAACAGTGTCTGATCTCCATCATTAAAAGAGCTCCAAAGGCCCACCACGTTCAAACATTAGAAATACCAGGTCAACCAACTATAGAGGATGTTGGGAGAAGTCCGGCAGAAAAAGTGGTTGAAGGCCTGGAGAAAATTTAGATCGACGAGACTAATTCTGAAAGATATTTTTTAATTGGAGAGTCATTGCCAGCAGAGGAAAAGGCTGAACTAATAAGATTTCTGAAGGAATATGTCGATGTATTTGCTTGGGTACCAGAGGAAATGCCCAGAGTAGATGCAAGTGTGATATGTCGCCATTTAAATGTTGATCCTCAACATAAACCAATCATTCAGAAAAAACGGAGGGCAGCCGTGCAGCATGTGGATGCAGTAATTGAAGAGGTCGATTGTTTACTAGAGGCCCAAGCAATACGTGAAGTTCACTACCCAGAATGGTTATCCAACACCGTTGTGGTGAAGAAAAAGAATGGGAAGTGGCGTGTCTGTGTAGACTTCACAGACCTAAACAAGGCGTGCCCAAAAGATAGTTTTCCTCTTCCAAGAATTGACCAGTTGGTTGACGCAACCGCTGGCTACGAGCGAATGAGTTTTCTCGACGCATATCGAGGATATCATCAGATTGCTATGTTTGGGCCTGATCAAGAGAAGACTTCGTTTATCACACCACGAGGTTTGTACTGCTATAGTGTTATGCCGTTTGGGCTAAAGAATACTGGGCAACATACCAAAGACTTGAAACCATCATGTTCAAGAAGCTCCTTGGAAAGACTATGGAAGTTTACATAGATGATATGGTGATAAAAAGTCAAGATAAAAGGGGGCATATAGCTGATTTTAAAGAAGCTTTCGAAATCCTGAGGGAGTACAAATTGAAACTCAACGCCTCGAAATGTGCGTTTGCAGTTGGTTCGGGAAAGTTCCTGGGCCATTTGGTGACCATGAGAGGGATTGAGGCTAACCCTGATCAAAATGCAGCCTTACAGAGGCTACAAAGTCCCAAAACCACTAAGGAAGACCAGATGCTGACTGGAATGGCTGCAGTACTTAATAGATTTATCAGCAGGTCAAGTGACAAGTGCAGACCCTTTTTTCAATTATTGAAAAAGGGGGAGGGATTTGAATGGGGAGCAGAGTGTGAACAGGCCTTCCAGGACCTGAAGAAGTATCTGGCCGAGTCCCCCACTTTTGTCAACTCCATAGCTAGATGAGTCTTTAGTTTTGTACTTGGTTGTTTCTGAGCATGCAGTAAGTGCAGTCTTGTTGAGAGATTTGGGAATCGAACAAATCCCTATTTATTATGTTAGCAAGATGCTACCAGATGCAGAGATGAGATATCTGCCCTTAGAAAAACTTGTCCTGGCATTAGGACAGCCACGAGGAAACTGCCACACTATTTCCAAAGCCACAAGGTTGTGGTTTACACTGAGTTTCCATTGAAATCACTGCTACGAAAAGCAGACTTCTCGGGAAGGATCTCGACGTGGTCCGTCGAGTTAAGTCAGTATGATCTCGATTATCAGCCACGCACGGCAATCAAAGGCAAAGTATTGGCAGATTTTGTGGCAGAATTTTCTCCTACGATAGCTCCTCTACCTCCTATGAGAAAGGAACAGGCGATTAAGACATCACCCATGAAGAATCAACCCTCGACCGAGCAGGATCCTATGGAATGGAAGTTATTCTATGATAGATTGGCATGTAATACTGGTTCAGGAATTGGGGTTGTCCTTTTTCCTCCTGAAGGAGTACTGATAGAACTATCTGTTCGGCTCGGTTTTAGTGCTTCGAATAATGTAGCTGAGTATGAGGCACTCTTAGCTGGACTAAGGAGTGCAAAAACCCTAAAAGCAGAACGGGTTAGGGTGTATTGTGATTCACAGCTTGTGGTCAATCAACTGTCCGGGGAATATGAAACCCGAAGTGAAAAGATGGTAGCCTACGTACAGGCAGCCAAAGACCTGCTTGATATCTTCGAAAGGGTATATATTGAACAGATAAGTTCTGGACAGAATGCTCATGTAGATTTATTAGCTTGGTTGGCTGCAGCTGTACCAACTGAGTTCAAAAGGAAGATGGCAGTAGAATATCTGAGTGAGCCGAGCATTGGGAGAAGTGTGGACCTGGTCTTGGACGTGAACTAAGGACCAAGTTAGATGGACCCAATCGTGGAGTTTTTACGAGATGAAACACTCCCTTCTGACAAAAAAGTGGCTCATAAGGAAAGGATCAAATATACTAGGTTTTGGCTGTCCCTAGAGGGTAAGTTATACAGAAAATCCTTTACAGGATCATATTTGCTATGCGTACATCCTGAGATGGTGCAGAAGTTTCTTCATGAAATCCATAAAGGAACATGTGGGAGCCATGCTGGAGGCAGATCCATTGCCCACCGAGCAATTACCCAAGGTTACTGGTGGCCACACATGCAGGAAGATGCAAAGGTGTATGTAAAGATTTGTGAGAAATGTCAAAAATTCTCACCAATGATTCGAACACCAGCCGAGGATCTGGTGCCTTTGAAAAGTCCCTGGCCGTTTGCTTAATGGGGAATGGACATCGTGGGTCCACTACACAAAGCAACTGGGAATCGAAAATTCCTGCTAGTTGCAACATACTATTTTACTAAGTGGATTGAGGCAGAACCACTGGCCAAAATCACTGAACCCATGATAGAAAGGTTCGTGTGGAAAAGCATCATCACTCACTTTGGGGTCCCTTACTCATTGATTACAGACAATGGATCCCAATTTCAGAAGAAATTCAAGGCTTTTTGTGTCCAGTATAAAATACGAAATTATTATTCAACCCCAGCCTACTCTCAGAGTAATGGGCAGGCAGAGGCATCTAATAAAACTATCCTTGATGGGATCAAGAAAAGGCTAGACAAAGCCAAAGGGAAGTGACCTGATGAATTACCATTAGTGCTGTGGGCTCACCGAACAACACCTAGGAGGTCTACGGGAGAGACCCCCTATTCATTGGCATATGGAACAAAGGCTGTCATACCTCTGGAAGTAGGTCTGCCGACCAACAAGACCGTTTTGGTTGAAAGTGGAGGCAATGACAGAGCCCTCGAGATTGAGCTCGATCTCACCGAAGAAAGAAGGGAAAGGGCCCTGGTGCATCTGGCTTCTTACCAGGAACAACTGATGAAAAGCTATAACAAACACATTCACCCTCGAGAGTTTGGTGTTGGGGATCTCGTACTTCGGAAGGTGCTCGGCAACACCAAAGTGGCCAACGAAGGCAAGCTGGGGGCCAACTGGGAAGACCCGTATCGAGTAACCGAGATTGTAGGCATACGGGCCTATAGATTGGCAGATCTGGATGGTAATCCAATTCCGAGGCCTTGGAATATCCATAATCTACGAAAATTCTTTGTTTAGAAGCATTGAGTTCTGTTTTAGATTGCACTACGTGATTGTGTGGGAATTACGAATATAATTCCATTGTTCTAGTTTTATTGTTTTAGTTGCAAGGGGTACGAATAATGCCCTCTTGAGTTTCACAGATTGTGAATAAAATCACTTTTTTGCAGTATGAATATTGCGTTCTTGATATTTGTCTTAAAAATACGAACCACGGGCTTGGTTTCCCTCATTCGTATTGGGGAGCAGGGAACAAGTACCTATACACTAATTACGTGAAACTTAACGAGTACAAGTATGAAAACACTTGTATGGAATTTAAAGTACGAGACACTTGTAAATTTATATAAAATAATTGGCTTGGCTTAAAGCATAACGAGTATATGTTAGCCACAACTATTCAAGTACGAGAAACTTAAAATAGTTGAGTACGTGAAACTTAGCGAGTACAAGTATGAAACACTTGTATGGTTTGCAATTCATTTCAAGTACGAGAAACTTAGAAGCATTCAAGTACGATAACATGCTTGAACACTTGCAGTACATACAAATACGAGTATTTGAAGATTGCACAAGTACGTATGAACTACAAATTCATTCAGAATACGAGAAACTTAGAAAGTTTTTAAGTACGTGAAACTTAAATTCAATTCAAAAGTACGAGAAACATAGAAGGTTTGTTCTAAGTACGTGAAAGAGTACAAGAAATGATGTTCACAGCATTTGCTAAAGTACAGAACACTTATGCAACAAGCAAAACATATGATTAAAATGATCAAAGTACGAAATACTTAGATAAATCTATTTGCATCCAAACACATGCAAAAAACAAGAGGCGTCGAGCAAATTATAAAGTTATGCCACAAAGAGCCGAATACCTGTATCAAACAAAAGTATTGAAAGTACTAGTGCCACGCAGGGCCAATGCTTACGGTCACGCAGGACCAGTCAAATTTTTTTATACCAAATACTTACCTGTTAGTTTAGATTTTGAACCTCAGGAGCAGTTTCATCCGAGATCTCTGCATGAACTTCAGCGGTAGCAACACCGCCAGTTGGATTCTCTTCGAGGTTAATAGGTTCATTAGCTGAATCACGTACAAGAGATTGGACAGGTTGAGATTCAGATGGAATATCTTCCTCTGTACCAGCAAAATCTTCAATTTGCTACTCAACATCATCTTCCAGGGGCACCTCATGCTCTTGGGGAGCTGCAGCCCGGCTGCTCGGCAATTCATTCTCAATCTAGAGAGGGGAGTCGTCTGCAACGCCAACTTTTGTTAAACATGTCTCCCAGCAAGCAGCCCAGATCTGGTCTTGAATAGCAGGCATCTGTTTAACATAGCTAGCAGTTGTAGCATCAAAACCCTTCTGGTACCCTTCTTCATAAGCGACTTTTTTGGTGTTATCAATCTCTGACAAAGCCTGATTTAGGCTCTCCTCGGCAATCTCGAGTTTGCCCTTAGCTCCATCAAAATCAAATTTGGCTTTATCTCTCTCTCTTTCTAAACGTGAAACTGTCCGATGTAGCCGCGTGTTGTCATTCAGCAGTCTGATCCTTTCGGTCTCAGCTTCTTGGTACTTCTGGCCCAAAGTGACCATCTTTTGAATGAACTGGCAAAACACCGAACAGTAAGTAACGGGTGTAGCAATACATGATTTATAGTATACGAAATATACATAAGAACTTATATGTAACTAGAAGGAAAGATCAAGTCACACTACCTTGATACCACTGACGAGTCCAGTGGAAACAAATCGATCAGGAGAGGCTGTTGTTTCCTTCTGCATGTCGACAAGCAACAGTAGGCCTTGAGCAAGAGCCAGAGCAGTCTCCGAGGAGCTCGCACTATCCCCAATGTTGATAGGACGATATCCCCTAGTTGGACGAGGGGCCCAGATTTGAGGAGCAGTTTGAGGATTGGGAGCCACGAGGAGGCGTTCGGGCGTTTCAGATTGCTCGGCAGGACCAGTTTGGTCATCTGCCCTAGGACGTTTGTCTCTATGAACGTCACTAGCCTCTACAGTAGTGTACACTTCTCGAGGAGAAGAGGAAGATCGAGCAGAACCACCCCTGGTACGACGGGGTGGTGGAGGAGCAAGCCCAGTAGAGGATGCCCGGCCAGCACCACGCCCTCTGGCTGAGACGGTAAGCAGAGAACTTAAATTTAAAGGTTGATGAGACATACTTGCTGAGTTTGGAGGAGAATGAGAATATCCAGAAGAAGATGATTGGCTGGTGTCGCGATTCAATACTGGCTGTTTAGGTTGACGATGAGAAACGACCTATCTTTGAGAGGGTCTTCGGAGTCTCCAGCGGGGTAATGGGATGCCTTCTGAGATAGGAATTGAACCTGGCTCACCAGCAACTGTCACTCCAGCGTTGGATCTTAAAATCCTTGGCTGGGGAGCGGTCGAAGTCGAGGTAGCACTAGTGCTCGGATTGGCGAGTCTCCTGTCAATAACCCCTCTATACGCAGGATCATACCCCAGCAGTACGTCAGTGTTGCGACCCCAACCAGCTATTGCGGTGCCTAGTTCACCTGTGTATTTCAGAATCCTATTAATCTCTGTTGTTCGGATGTAACTTGGCTCTCGTCTAGGACACTTGTTAGCGTTGTCCGCTGCTAAATGATTCGACAAAACAAAGGTTAGCAAATGCAGAGGAAATAAGCAGAAACGAAAAATTGAATAGATCAAGAATACCAAGAGCATACGTGGGTAACGCCAAATATGGGGACAATGGAGGCCCACCACTTGGCCACCTTCCCCTATTGGCTCGAAAGCTCCGGTAACGTAGAGGAAGTCAATCTCGTGATCATGAGCAGAATCTGGCAAGTTTAGCACGAGACGCTTTTCTGCTCTTCTAACTTTGAAATAATATGTGTTGTAGTCAGGGTTTAATACTATACTATACCACCATTGAATGTCCCAAATCTTTAATTGAGTTCCCAGAATCCTATTTAAAGCTACTACTCCCATTATAAGTCTGAACACGTTTGTTGAAACTTGCATGGGAGTGAGACGGTACCAGTTTAGGACTTGACGAAGTAATGGGTGTAGGGGAAAACGAACTCTGCCTTCGACAACGGCTACAATTGGGATACACATCCTATCTCATGAACCGCTATCCCTGTCTGCACCTAAAGGGGCGAGTTCGAGCCCACGTTCTCAGGGACGTTATACTCAGTCCTAAACGCCGCCATGGCAGTTGGGGTTTTACAGAGTTTCCTAAACTTGCTGGGTTTTGGAAGGTTTTCATTATCATCCGCCATGGATACGAAAGAAGTGAGCAGGACAAATCGGAAAACTAGGTGCAATCAAAACCATAAGAGATGAAATCTCAGAACAAGATGCAAGAAGGAGCGAGAATTAGAAGTCTTACGAAACTATTGCAGTGGTTACTTGAGATGCAATTGAGATGCAGATGACAGCAATGGCGGATCAGAGATAGATGATTTTCGCCTGGTTTTAGAGAGAGAAACAAAGGATTTGAAACTTTGGATGGAAAACCCAGAAATATCCCATTTGAGGGATTAAAGTGAAAAGCAACGAAGACGAAACGTTTCCTCTGGCACCGTTACATGAGAGGTAACGGGAAATGAAAGGTCTCGACGGATGGCCGTTCTGACGCCGTTTATGAAACGTCAAATCGAGTTAAATGCAAAGTGTACGAAATACGCCTCGTGGAGTCCTTTCCTCACAACGGCATGATGATAAAACCGCCAATGAACATCAATGAGTATTAATACTACGACTGCTCGGGATCAAAGGAGTTTGGTCTAACGTTTGTTTCTAAGCTTCACCCATTGCCCCCGAACAGTGGCAAATAAGTAAAGCTGGGGAGCAATTGTAGGGAGGTATTCCCAAACAGATAAAGTAATAATTAGACGCATGATACGAGGGATCATGGGTTAAGCAACACCATGGGCAGTGGTCGGCGACATGGACTACTGGCATGACAAGTCATTGGTCTAAACTAACTGTCCGGCAGATAGTGACATACCGTTACATTGGTCCAAATAAGCTAAACAAAGACCAATGTTATATGTGAAGTAGCCGGCCCAGGCGGTCTGTTCGGCTACGAGAGAGCCGAACAAAGAAAGAGCTCTTATCAAGAATATTCCAGAGTATTCATGTTCCGTGAAGGAATGGGATCCCGAGAATATAGGATCCAGAAAAGATACCCAACGGGAATGGGATGTTCGGCCAGCTATGGAAAAGAGTCCTAAAATGACTAAGGTAGCAAACTGATAAAGGAAACGAGAATCCTTGATATCCTGGATTTCCTATACGAGATAGGAATCCTAGGGCGACAGGGATGCTTGGGCAGCAAGCATCTATGAATCTATAAATACGAGGTAAACTTAGAGGTAAAAGGTACGCAATACATTGCATTCTTATTGCTTTCCTACTGATAATTAGGGTTTGACTGCTAGTACGTGATACTAACTTTGGCATCGGAGGGCCTTTGCCATGATAGGCAAAGGTGCACTCACCCCTTGTCTGTTTTGCAAATTAAGGCACCAACAACAAATTAGGGTTCCGGTGAAAAGGTACGAACAAGCCGTTGCAATCCAAGGTGATCCGAAGCATCAATTGTTTTCATCCCCCTACATGGAACTTTATGCTTATTTGTGGAAAGCTTGATTTTATTAAGAGAGTATTGTTGCATACTACTCGAAAAACTACTTTTGACTTTTGAAAAGAAACACCATTTGCAAAAGGGAAAATTGTTTAAGTAGACTAAAACCTTCCGCTTTCGATTTTTTTTTTTAACTCGTAGAAGGCGAACCAACGCAATGGACTAGGACACGATAATGGAGGACCCTCTAACGCCAACCCTGACCTAACCTAAATCATGCAAGCGTTCATAGCTGCTTTGAACGCTAACCGCCAAAACCAAAACCACGACGACGGACCTATGACTCGAACCCGAGCGATGAACGAGTTCTGCAAACGTTGACCTCCGACCTTTCATGGGAACATCAACCCTGTCGTGGCCGAGACGTGGCTAAATGAGGTCAAGATGATCCTCAGAACCTTAGGGATTACCCAAGATGGAGATCGTGTAGCCCTAACCACCTACCAACTGAAGGGAGAAGCCCGCTATTGGTGGGATCTGATGGAGGTGACCCATGACATTGCCACCATGACCTTTGCTGAGTTCGAGACTCTGTTTCTTAACAAGTATTTTCCCACGCCTCTTCGCCTAGCCAAGGAACAAGAGTTCCTAAATCTAAAGCAAGGAACAATGACAGTTACCCAGTACGCGGCCAAATTGGAGGAACTGTCCCATTACGCTCTAACCTCCATACCAACCGAGGACAAGAAGGCTAGGAGATTCGAGTGGGGACTGACCACTGCTCGAAAGGCTGTGGTGGCTCAAGCTTTTACCACCTATGCTGAAGTAGTGAAGTGTGCACTCCGGCTAAAGAGTGAGTAAACTGACTTCAAAACTTGATGGAGGAAGGCGATAAGCGGCCCCGGTGGACCAATCCGAACCCAACCACCCTACAACAATTGTGGACCCTACCCCACCAAACCCTCTATTCCGCCTCAAAGCAATCAACCATGGGAGACTGCTACGCCAAGGCGTGATGAACCACAGAGAGGTGGTCAAGACATAGCAACAGTTCAGTGTTACAACTGTCATGCTATGGGCCACATTAGGCGCAACTGCCTGTAGCCTCAAAAGAGGAGGAATGGGAACCTTGGGAATCAGAAAGCTCAGCAAGCTGGACAAGCCGATTTTGTGAAGCAAAACTCTGAGGGCCTATCGCAGCAGCAGAATGGGCAGAGCAAGGAACAGCAACCCATGGGATTCCAGCAAGGCACTGGAGGGCGTATCTTTGCGCTACAGATTGAGGAACAAGAGCAGGATCCCTCCGTGATCCAAGGTACGCTACTATTATAGTATTTGCGTACAAGCCTTGTTAGACTCTGGTGCATCGCATTCCTTTATATCTCCTGCCTGCGTAACTACACTAGCACTAGAAACAGAACCCCTAAGTACAGGTATGAAAGAAACATCACTATTAGGGGAGAGTATAGCTGTTAGTCTAATGTGCAGAGGGTGTGAACTAGAAGTGGCCAACCTGCGCCTAAGCTGCGATTAGAGTGATCGACATGGCGGATTTCGACGTAATTCTGAGGGTTAACTGGCTATCAGCACATCGAGCGGTCATAGACTGCCATCAGAAGATGGTGACCGCGTATACCCCCGAAGGGACTTGTTCCAAATTTAAGGGGGATAGACAAACGGTGAGCCCGACGATGAGAAGATCCAGGTGTCAGAATCAACTGTTTGGATGGCTAGCTAGCCTCAAATTGGAAGAAGCCAATAGAATGAAAGTGGGATTACCACACATCGGGTGCGATTATGCCGATATTTTCCCTGAAGAACTTCCTGGCTTAACACCCAAGGAGAGATAGACTTCTCTATGGGACAAAAGGCTTATTAGACTAAAAGTGTCACCGTAGGGAACTCCAGCAATATTCGTGAGAAAGAAAGAAGGGTCGTGATAAGGAAACCCTATGAGGCACGGGTCCGCACGATGATTTGGTAGAAGTTTTGCATTTGACGTTGGTATCTGCGAAGGGGAAACTTTAACAAAGGTCGACAACAAGGCAGGCTATTCGACTGCTAAAGCGACTTCAAGCCCATCTCGTTAAGCGAGTGATGAGGCTTAATTCGATTAAACATGTAAAGGATTAATGGTGACCTACTCCTATTTTTAAGGGGGATAGACGATGATTCCAAGACTAGTATAGCGACCAAGTCTAATCTATATTCACGCGCCAATTTCGGGGACGAAATTGTTTTAAGGGGGATAAATTGTAACGGTCCTGATTTTCAGTCAATAAAAATTTCGTTAAATATTTGAATTTTTCTTTTAATTACTTAGATTGCTTTTAATATTTCCTTTTAAATTCCCATAATTTGTCGTAATTACACTTTAGCCCTTCATAGATCGTTTCTTGACTTTTAAGCCCTACTTAGCAAGTCTAGTTAGCTTCTAACCAATTTGTTGGAGAAACCAAATTAGGAAGTCGCCTAGTTACATTTCCCTAACCATAGATGGACCTTTTTGCCCATCTTTGAACCTTGTGAACTTTTTAAACCCTAGACTTGAAAATTTATTAATTGTTTTCTTTTATTATTTTGGTTTTCTTCTTTATCCATTAGACAATAAAAGTTAGGAGAACTTTTATCTATTGGATAATAGAAACCCTATTCTTTATATTAAAAGTGTTCCTTGATGGATTTGTTCAAGTACTAACATTGATAAAAAATAAAATTTCATAATTGTTTAAAAGGACATTTTGATTATTTTAGTATAAAAGCTTCCTTATTACTTTTGTCCATTGGACAATAAATACTAGGGATTTTATTATCCATTGGGTAATAGCTCCAATCTTCCATCAAGTACTAGGATTTTCTAAATTATTATTTCCTAAATTTCCCATGTGCTTATATGCATTCGAATAGATGGGTAAATCAAATCCCTAGATTTCTAAAGTACTTTAATAATACTTAAGTACTAGTACTTTTTGTATTATAATAATAAAGGAATCCTAACCTTATATTCTATTAGATACTTGGTACTTATTTATATATTTAAATATTAGACATGTGTACTTATATATCATATTATATAAATATCCTAGATTTGTCAAGTACTTAATCTATTTGTTTAATATGACCATGTGCCTAATTAGATTTCTTTAATGGGATATTTGATTTAGGAAATCTTGTATTTTGTACCCTTATATACTTAGTCTTACATATATATATACATATATATATATATATATGGTACAAGAGAGAGAGAGATAGGAGAGAGAGAGAGAGGGATATTTGTTGTACAAGTCACTTTAGATTTTATTCCACCAAAATCTTTCCAAATCACATCCATAGCACAAATCTAGTCATTCATGGCCTTTTACCCATTGGACAATAATTGCTAGGAAAAATTTTACCCATTGGGTAATAGCCAAGGTTTTGGCTATAAATAGAACCACCCTCATGCCATTTCAACTCACTCCTTCACTTTTTGCTCTCACTTCTCTCTAGAATTCTAAGTTTTCTTAGTTCAAAAGTTCTAATTTTCTTGAGTTTCTTGAGAGAAACCACCAAACCACTTCCAAAATCACCTCTAGATCTCTAAAGTAGCTTAGTTTAGTTAGTAAGTTGTTTCTAGGAAGAGAAAATACCATCTCTCTTCCTTTCGAAGCAATCCGGAGTCGTTACGCCGCCGAATCGCAAAACCGACGAAAACCGACCAACCGCCAAGAAGTAAGGTAGGAATCCTAGCCCATTCACTCTATGTATCGTATAAAATCGTATGTTGGAGAATAGAACATCATTAAGAAGTAAACTTTGATTATTCTTTCTAAAGTAGATAAGGTTATCTTTTGTTGAAAATGTTGAAAATGCATGATTTATGATCGCTCATGGTGTTTCAAGCATGCTAAGTAGTTTGGAGTTGGATGATCTTGTTAGATTACAATGAATGATTCATGCTTACTTTGTCCTACCACGGAGTCTTTACATGTAAACGAGACACGAGAATCGAGAAAGTAGAAACATGGCACCTAGGGTGTGGTTAATGAAAGAAAATATTTTTCGAGGAAGGAAATATTTTGAAACTATATTATGACCGGTTTTGGTGGCATAATGTGAGTTGGTTGTGTGTGTTCCAATGGAGATCCGGAAAGGCGGAACTATTGTGAGGTTGTGTGTGTTCCAATGGGATTCCAGATCAACGGAACCATTGTGAGGTTATGTGCATTCCCATGGGAACCCAGAGCGGCGGAACCATGGTGAGGAATGGCTTGATTATCCGCGGTATGGAGCCAATGCAATTGTGTGCCAATAGGAACCCGGCGCAGCGAAATCATTGTGAGGATACTCGGGAACTCGGCGCGACAGAATCGAGGTTGGGTGAGTTAAACAAATGATTTTGAAAGATTGATTTGTATGTGAAAATGTTGACACGGTCTACGATGAGTTGCGTAGGAGAAACACAGAAATCTTGGACACCCATGATAGATGATTAACGATGTGGATGTGTGATTGCTAGTGTTGTTATAAATGATTTATTGTTGTAAGGTTGGTGGGTAAGGATTTTCTATTGAGCGTTGTAGCTCACGGTGTTACCTTTTGGTGACCCTGAAATATTATATTGGTGGTGACGCCGGTATAATGTATCAGACCTCATAGATGAATAGGGTGAGATGTACACCTTAGAGGCCTTCGGAGCCGAGGAGCTAGCCAGGATGGAGGAAGAAGCGGAGCAGTAGATAGGAACCCTAGTTCCCTCCGTTATTTGAATAAAAGTACTTTTGTAAGATTTATGATGTAATAATGAGCCAGACTCACTTCGTTTTTATAATAAAATATCTTATTTAATGTACCCAAAATTCGGGGCGTTAAAAAAATTCTCCTATATATACCTCATTAATCCGATCCTAGGTCATACCACAAAATTTCCTACGCCCCACCAGTCCAAAAAGGAGAGAAAAATTGGAGAGAACGAAGCTCCAATCCATGGAGTTCTAGAGAGAGAAAGAAATAGAGAGAAAAGTGGGTTTGCATTCCAAAGTCAATCAAAACCCAATCCGACCATTCCAATCTATTCCTACCACTCCTAGCATCACCAAACGTCGGCCAATTTGATCCCAAGGTTCCCCGATCGAAGAAGCCGAAATCGTCTTCCCCAAAATTCCAAGTTTCGTTTTAAAATCAATTCGGCCCGAACCAAGGTATTATAATCCCATCCAAACACTTCCCTAAGTATATTAAGTGTTTTTATGTGTAACTCAATAGCCCTAGTGGTCCCATGCATCGAAAAACGTGAAGAAAACAAAAAAAATCGAAACCAGCGTTGAACCTTGTGGCCGCAAGGTGCGGGCCGCAAGAACTAGGGTCAAGTTTGCGGCAGAAGGCTCCACCGCAAGGTTGACCGGTCAGACCTTGTGGTTTGACATGTTTTGTTTCGAATCGACTTTTCGACATCCCGAACACTGTTTTTGACCCCCGAACTATTTTTCCTAGACTTTTCACACCTCAAAGATCATAACTTGTTAAGATCATATTTTTTTATTTAATTATCTATTTATTAAATTATTTATTAGTCATCTATCAAAGTTTACAAACGAAAAATCTTTGCGACATTCCAAACGACGTTTTAACACCCAAACTAATTTTTCCTAGACTTCTTGCATCTCAAAGATGATATCTTGTTAAATCAATATTTTTTTATTTAATTTACTATTTATTGTTATTTCTATACCGTTTCCAATCAAAAATTCTTTACGACCTTATAAACCTTATTATAAATGCCTGAATAATTTTATTTAGACTCTCTACATTCTGAAGATAAAATTTTGTTAACCGTAACATATTTTAATTTGTAAATTATTTATTATCTATTTACTTCACTTTTGGCCATTTTATTTAACGTCTTTATTTAAATTAATCCCGTGACCCTCCGAACCCAACTTTTGACACTCAACTAGTTGCATATGACCTTTAGGACTCTTATTAAGGTCATGATAAATATTCTAATATTTTTATCTAATTAATGTATTTAATTAATTTTTAATTAATCTATTATCTTAGAGTTAATTAATAAGAGCCCAGAAAATTTTCCTTTTAATTTCTTTTAAATATCTTACTTTATTATTGACATTGTGACCATACAAGATTAAGGGCAACGATCCATTCATAAAAAGTTGTGTGATTGCATTGCTTACTAATTGTTTTAATTATTATTCGTTTTAATTGTATATTGCACCGATACATTATTTGAATGCTAGATTGGACCCTAGAGACATGGGGTGGTATGCGAATAGAATTCACCAAGACGATGCTAGATAATGGATAAATTGGAAAGTTTTATTTTTAAATTGCCTGCAGGCGGGATTTTGAGATGTGATGAGTTCGATGTAATGGTTTGAAATTGGCAAAGTAAGCCCAGTGTTGATTGATGAATTAAAACTGGCGAGTGTCCAGTGATGAATTGAGACTGGCAAAGTAAGCCCAGTGATGATTGTGATGATTGTAAAGTGGTGCATAAGATAGGCGAATCCTAGATATGATTCGGGCGTGATAAGCTTCCTTTTGTTGTAATGAGAGGAATACACACTGGGTACATAACTTAGGTGCAATCTGCGACAGCAAAAGAAAGTGAGCTCATGAGACAGGGCATAGCTAGCAGTTGGGGAGGAAAGATCCCGCGGATGAGATCTTAGATTACACGTCAAGTTAATGGATAGTAATAAACTGGTTTGTGTGGAACAAACTCTGTCTTACTTTTTCGAACTACTATTATCCTGCTGCTTGCTAACTGTAAAGTAAGAGGGGTAGTTGGGTTGGATTATACTACGAGGTGAACTCTTTCACTCAGGTACGAATTGCCTGGCTTCAGTGCCAGATTTTGCAGAAAATCAGGAAGAGACACAGAATCCCGAAAGTGAGCAATTCTATGCAGAGGAGAATCCAGAGGTGGGAGTCGAGCCAGAATATGCTTGGGATCCGTATCAAACCTAGAAGACGGCTCGATTATTTTGTTCAGTTTATTACTACAAAGACTAATTTCAGTATTTCTACTATGGTTTGTAATAGATGAATCTTTAGGATGAATTATCCGTTTTGGATTTTGAATTTAATTTAAAGAATTTTTAAAAATTAATATTTAATACCTTCGATTTTATTTCCAAAAATCGGGGCTTTACAGAAGAAAAAAAAGTAGTATGTAACTGTTTGTGACAACTATATTTTTAAATAAACTTGCTACTTTAAAATAGTGCAACAAAACAAACCCATTCCAAATCCATTCCTAATAGTGAAACAAACTCATTCTTCACTAATGCAGCAAACAACAACCAAGAAGCCACAAAATAGCAACCAACTTCTTGCACAATGCACCAACCAATTTCCTAATTCCAGATTCCAACATCAACCAAATTTCTGATTCCGAAGTACTATTACATTCCACATTCTCAAAAGTGCATTTTTCTACATGTTTTGTTTTCTATTTATGCCAGTCGATTACTTCGTATGAAGTACATTTTTTCCCATTTAGAATAGAACTACACTTTACGTGGATCAAAAAAATAAAATAAATAAGGAACTTCACTTTACCCCTTAGGTTTTTAATAAAAACAAAAACAAAAAGTTATATTGTTATAACGTACATATAAATCTATTTAGATTTATTTGTATGAGTATAAATATCTCATGGTGTCCAATTAATTTACGGTTCCAAACTAAAAACTTATGGACCAAATTATATCTCACGATTTTCTATTTTGAATCCGTGTTTGAACAATTAATCCACGAGCAAGACCAAAACATGCAGTTCAATTCGATTCGGACCAATTATAAAGTTTACCAAATTTTCTGTGCAGCCCCAATAAGCGGAGCCACTTTCGAGAGGTTACCTATAGTCCTCAAACAAATTAGGGGAAATTGCATTTCAGTGGGAGTTGGGGCAAATAATGCCCAACTCATGGAGAGATTTTTTCAAAATTACATAAATATGGAACAGAGGAAAAAAAATTCCCCATACATGAAACGGAGGAAAAAATATTCCCCATGCATGGAGTTGATTGTAATCGAATCTGAGTTTCCTAAGTTGCCTTTTCTATGAATTTAAGTTGCCCCTTATACAGATCTAAGTTGCCTCTTCTATAAATCTAAGTTGCCTCTTCTATGAACTTCTTGAGTATTCAATTTCTTGGGCATTTCTTTAATTTCATTACCATTTCTATTATTTTTTGAGAAATTTGGGATCTGGATTACTTGCAGATTTGGGTGAAATGAACCAACTGAAATTCTCCATGCATGAAAGGGAGGAAAAAAAATCCCAAAACATGAAGTCGGTTTGTAGTCAAATATGAGTTTGAACCTAAGTTGTCCATTCTATGGACTTAAGTTGTAACGACTCTAATTTTTATTAAATAAAAATTTCATTTAAATATTGTTATTTTTTTTTAATTACTTGATATTACTTTAAATATTTCTTTTAATTCTGTTAATTCGTCATAATTAAGTTTTAGTCCTTTTAAAATTCTTTTTATGATTAAAAACCCTACTTGGCTAGTAGAGTTAATTTCCAACTGACTAGGTGGACAAACCAAACTATCATTTCTCCTAGTTACACTCTCTGAACCCTAATTGGACCTTTTTGACCATCTTGGAGCCCTTTGAACCCCCCAAACCCTAATTGAACCCTTAGACTTTTAGGGGTAATCATTATACCCCATGACAAGTCATTTCAAACCCTAATATTTCTTTACCCTTTGGTCCATAAATGCTAGGGAAATTTTTGATCATTGGTCATTGATTATCAAGTTGCCAATAAGGCTTTGATTTGACCATACAAAATCATGGGCCAAGGAATCTCATCATTTTGCTTCCAAAACTAAGTTAACCTAGCCATGCATGCATGCAACCCTAGGATAACCCTAGACTTACTTTCCTAGACACACACATATATACTCTTATATATATATACACATATATATATGTACCAAAGAGAGAGAGAGAGAGAGAGAGAGAGAGAGAGAGGGGAGGCCGGATGGGGAGAGAGAGGGGGAGTGTGTGTATGTGTGCAAATTTGGACACTTACACAAGCTACTACTTGACAACCCATGACTAGACCACTTTAAGTATGATCCTAGCCAATGATGTTATTCTTTCTTACAAGCCAACCCATTCTCGGATTTGACAAGCCATAGAACTTCCATTATAACCTAGGATTTGGCCTATTATTGGATTGACAAGTGAGGAAAGGCTAGAACTTTGATTAAGGTCTTAAAATGACAAGACTATGGAGCAAATCCATGGGGAAAAGAGAGGAGAGGGGGGCCGGCCATATGGAGGAGAAGGGAGCCAAGACTTGTGCCTATAAATAGCAAGCTCACTTCATGTTCAACTCACGCCTTCACTCCCTTGCTCTCATTCCTCTCCAAAAACCATTTCCATTTCCAGATAGCTTACTGCCCTCCACAAATCTTCATTTTTCTCCTGCTTAAAGTAGTTTTTGGAACCAACTCCCTTCGAAAAAGTTGTAGAGAACTTCGAAACCTTCAAGTTAGACCCAAGAACGATCCAAATCGGTGAAGAAATGACAAAGATACTGGCATCTGAAGTTCAGTAAAAATCTCGGATTTCTATTTCCAGACAGCATACTGTCTTCTCTTTTATCACCATTTTTCTCCTACCTAAAGTAGTTTCTAGGATTAACTTCCTTCACAAAAGTTGTAGAGCACTTCGAGAGCTTCAACTTCGACCCAATAACGATCATATTCGGCCAAATATTGATCGAGTTACTGCCATCCAAAGTTTGGTCCAGATTTGCGAGTTTCACCGCCCGTAGAAATCTTTCAACTAGCTTATTCAGCCCCGACTAGTTTCGGATCAAGGTAGATTTTCTCTCCTCACTTCTCTAAATATAAGTAGAGTCCCTCGTCCACTAACTCAACGTATAGCATAGAACCGTATGTTAAAAATATATAAGGTTATCTAATGCTTAAATTGTTGAAATGCATAATCGCTAGAAAACTTATTATGCTAAGGAAAATATGAGCATATTTGAATAATCGACATACTACCTTGAATAAACATATATTCTTTTGAACCTCCCACAAAGGAGAAAAGAACGGTTTTCGAACGTTAAAACTTTACCATTTGATTTAAAGTATTCGTATTTTGATATTTAAAGGAGTTATGAGCATGCATACATGAATTACTTGTATTACTTGTGGTATGATATTGAGTTGGATGGTCTTGCTAAGTTAGCTTCATGATTTCAAAGAATGATTTTATGTTTACCTTTGTGAATGTTTACTTTTGGGATAAGTCCTACCGCGGAGTCTATGCATGAAAATGAGACACAAAAATCGAGAAAGTTAGAAACATGACACCTAGGGTGTGGTTAACAAGAAAAATGTGTTTCGAACGAGGAAATATTTTTGAAACTACATAATGACCGATTTTGATGGCATTATGGAAAATGTGTATGTGAGTGTGTGCCAATGGGAACCCGGTGCGGCGGAACCATTGTGAGGATTCTCGGGAGACCGGAACGGCGGAACCGAGGTTGAGTGTGTGGCTTGGTTATCCGCGGAGAGGAGCCAATGCTAAGTGTGCCAATGGGAACCCGGTGCGGCGGAACCATTGTGAGGATACTCGGGAGACCGGAACGGCGGAACCGAGGTTGGCTGTGTTAAAAACGGGTTTTGAAAATGTTGATTTGGTTATGAAAAGTGAAAATGGAGACACGGTCTACGATGAGTCGCGTAGGAGAAACACAGAAAAGCACGGATACCAACGATACTTGAATTGTGAATATGAATGTACTATCGTTAATCGTTTTTGTTAAACCTGCTTGTACTCTGTTGATTTTATGATATATTGTTGTAAGTTAAGGGTTAGTGGGTTTGGATACTCTATTAAGCTTTTGTAAGCTCACGGTGTTACCTTGGGTGACCCTGACATATTATATTGGTGGCGACTCTGGTATAATGTGTCAGACCTCATAGATGAACAGGGTGAGCATTACGCCTTGGAAGCTTTCGGAGCCGAGGAGCTGGCCAGAATGGAAGAAGAGGCGGAGCAATAGATAGGAACCCTAGTCTACCCTCCTTTTATTAAATAAAGTACTCTTGGGAGAATTATGTTGTAATATTGAGCTAGACTCTATTTAGATTTTCAATGAAATTGCCTTCTTTAACATACCCAAATATTGGGGGCGTTACATAAGTTGCCCCTTCTATGAATTTCTTGGGTATTCAATTTCTTGAGCATTTCTTCAATCTCCTTGCTATTTCTACTATTTTTTGAGAAATTTGGGATCTAGGTTACTTGCAGATTTGGGTGAAACAGACCAATTGAAATTCTCCATGCATGAAATGGAGGAAAAAAAATTCCCAAAACATGAAGTCGGTTTGTAGTCAAATATAAGTTTGAACCTAAGTTGCCCCTTCTATGGACATGTGTTGCCCATTCTATGGATTTAAGTTGTCCATTCGATGAACTTAAGTTGCACCTTATTTTTTCTAAGAAAAGCAGCTAGTGAAGTAAATTAGTAGCTAGTAGCATAATTTCTTCACATTTTCAAGTAAAACTAAACAAGAAATTTCAAGTGGCAATTCCTAGAATCTAAAAGCAAAAGTATAAAGTGGATGCTCAAAAATAAACATTTTATTTTCTCTATCATTTCTCTTTCTAAAAAATTACCCAAAATACAATAATCTCAAAGTATTTTAAAAACTCAAATCTGCAAGTAACCCAGATCCCAAATTTCTCAGAAAATAATAGAAATGGTAATGAGATTGAAGAAATGCTCAAGAAATTGAATATTCAGGAAATTCATAGAAAGGACAACTTAGATCCATATAAGGGGCAACTTAGATCCACATAAGGGGCAACTTAGATTCATAGAATGAGCAACTTAGAAAATACATATTCAATTACAACAACCTCATGTATTGAGAATATTTTTTCCTCCGTTTCATGTTTGGAGATTTTCTTTTTCCTCCGTTCCATATTTATGTAATTTCGAAAAAATCTCTCCATTATATGCCCAACTCCTCCTGGAACGCAATTTCCCCAACAAATTATCACAGGTGGACCTGAAAAAAAAAATCCCGAAGGACCAAGGAGTAGGGGCCACATTACACACACGTGGCGTCCACCTAGAAATCTATTCTATTGGAATATTACTACCTAGTATACTATATCCAACATCATGTGCAAAGGTCAACTTTACAACGCCCACGCAAGATACCAAAACATTCACCTTGTAATTCGGGCCAACTCGGGGCCCTCTCTTCTCCACCCCACTCCCCCTCTCTCAAAACGTTTCCCCTCTCTCTCTCTCTCTCTCTCTCTCTCTCTCCACTTTCCACTTGAAACAACAAAGCCAGGCAAGCACAAACCGATGGAAAAAGGAGCAGAACACCTCTCTCTCTCCATTATATGGGAGTATATATAGTCGCGGCTGTGCTCTGTCTTTTGGGTCTAAAATAAAGGGGTTTTCCAGAATTCCAGAGGTTCTGAAATTTAAGTGCACAATTACTTCTTTTGCGTATTCCATACGGCGCCGTTTCACCGCCACCTTTTCTGTTTCCTTCTTTCCCCTGCCTTTCCCTTATTCTTTCCTTTGCTTTACGCACGTTCCACCACTTTGTTCTGATTCATTCCCAAAAGGCCAATTTTTTCCCCATCCTTTTTCATTCGGGACTTCTGTGGATGTTTGAATTGACTGGAGAGGCTCATACAAAATGAAGACTTTCAATTGTGTAAGTAGAAATTCCATACAAATGTGCACGTATACTTTTTGTATGCATATACCCAATTTGGGTGTGTGTGTGTGTGGTGTGTGTTTTTTAATTGCGTTAAATTGATAAGTGTTTTATGTGGTTTATTTCAAAATGCACAAATAGGTAGTCCATTCTATTTTTATTTTTATTTTTTTGAAATGGGTTTAATTTTTTTTAATTAATTTGGTTAGTCCTTTGTCTTGGAGTTTTTGTAAATTTTTGTGTTTTGGGGTTTTTTTCTGTTTTCTGGAAATGGGTTTAGTTTGATTGGTCAAATGGGTACGTAGATTGGTACTGGTATGTGATGGATGTGTTATTGGTTATCCGGTTGTTTTTGACGGTATATCTCGTATATATACGTGTCTATATTATGGGTTTGTTTATGTTTATAAGGACATGTATGTATATGTGGACTTGAGTTTAGTTTATCTTCATGGGCTGTTTGGATGCTGAGAAAAGCGAAAGGGGAAAAAAAAAACAGGGTAATTGGGTTTAATTTGATTGTTCAAATGGTTATGTAGATTGGGATTGCTATGTGGTGGAGATATTTTGTTTATACAGTTGTTTTGATGGTATATCTCTTACAGGCATAGGACATGTCTATTTGTGGGTCGAAGAGTAGAGCCTTTTTTTTATTATTATTTATATATAAAAGTAAATTGGAAATTGATAATTTGGTGCCTGAAAAAATGAAAAATATTGCACCGTAATGGGCGATATTAATTTTCCATGTGCTGGAATTTTCTTAGCTCTGTTTGGAACTTATGGAAAGGAAAGGAAAGGAAAAGAAAAGAAAATTGAAAAAATTTCCCTTCTATTGTTTGGTTGGAAGAGAAAAAATTTTTCCTCATATTTTCCTCTCATTTTCCTCCCTTCTTCTTTTCTTTTCCTTTCTTTTCTTTTCTTTTCTATAGGTTTTTTGGTATAGTAGATAGACATATTGCCTCCTAACTTAATCAGACAAAATTTGTTCACCCTGTCTTGCTTCTTATTGGGGGGGAATCTGATAATTAAGTTGAGGACGTATTTGTTGATACAGTTTCAGGAGAGAGCCGGAGGTTTGAGCCTCACGTTGATTAGTATCACTTTAAATTTGGGCTTGTTTGGATGAAGTCATGGACGCTTGTGTTTGTTTTTCTAGTAGCATTAAGGAAATGCTGAAGAGTAACAAGAAGGGATTAAGATGATGAACAGATAATACTTTGTGAAAATCTACTACAAGTTATGGACTATCATGTGAATTTTACATCGTGGGGCGTGGCATTTTATGGGTGAGGAAATTTTTGAACTCCAGAGGTTAAACATACTTTAACGACTTTATGTAACCAAAATCTGGTTCCCTTTCGTACTGATTTTAATTGGTGAATTTTACCATGTTAGGGTCAAGAGTAGGATATTTTCTCTCCCTTAATCTTCTCATCAATGGAAGAGTGACGTCTGTCCAATGGGTCTCACCTAATAAATGTTGCCGCTAACAGGCCTAATTTAGCATCGATAATTGTTTGGGAGTAGAAAATTTGTGCTTCTGTGCTTCCTTTTTTTTTTTTTTTTTGAGTTCCTGTTTCCATCTTAGAAAATGACATGCTTCCACACAAGTATAATTGGGAAGAGCGCTTATTTGTTCACCCAAGACAAAAAAAACCTAGGAATTATCATTTTCCGTACAAGTAAATTTTGTTATATGAGACTTGTGGGTATTCTTTTTCGTTTTGTCTTATATTTTTCCTGTTTTGGTCATTGGTCCCTTTCCAGGTTTCACTACTGTCAGATCCAAAGATTAAATCTGGCCTCTGGAGTGTCTTTGTTACTGCTTTGCTGATTTGTGGCGCTTACTTTGTTGGTAGTGCAGTCCTTACAAAAGATTTCACAGAGGTACATATAGTTGCATCAATTCCTTTTCTTCTTCTTTTTTGTCATTAAAGAACAGATTCTGCCATATATGTGATCTTACTTATGTGTTGCTTCTACATTCGCTTGAAGATGCTTTTGCTTGATGAATTAAGTTTATCATGGCTTGTTTTCAAATGTAGCATTTGGAGTGTCTTCCTCTCTCAGTTTGTGATGCACTCTGTGTTGTCAAGTTGTCTATTTTGGCCTTTTGGACAAATCGCGTCACTTCTTTCAACTAATCCCATTGACTAGGCAAAGATTTGGAAAGACTGGACAATAATTTTAGTAATTAGTAATTGTTTTTTTTTTGAATGGCAAACAAAATTCCATTAATCTTTGATATTGATACAAAGACCAATAGGAACAATGAGAACGGCATCAAAATCCTAGCAAAGCTAAGAAAAATCTTGTGCCCAATCCAAGACCCAAACGCAACCAATTGAAGAAACGCAAAGGGCCAAAACCCACACCTAAAAGGCCAAAGCCCAAACACCAATTGGGTCAAGCCCATCCTAAAGAAACCTAACCCTAAACCAAAACACCTGCCGCCCCAAACACACCATTGCCGCCCCAACGCCGTCTGGTCCTAATCGCCGTTAAGCATGCCGGATAGATCTAGGAACCCGCCGGGAGAAGCACCACCACCAGCCGCTGGAAAACACACAACACCGTTAGGCAATCCCGCAAACATCCAAGAATGAAGACAGGTGGAGCTCCGAGCACCACCGCACAACACACCGCTCGACACAAACCCTTCCATCTAAATTCCGCTGTTGCCTCGCCTGCTCCGACCTCCTCCGCACCTCCTGCGAAAAGCCCGCAACAGAGTGAGGAAAACAAAGACATAACGACGGATCCAGACAGGAACGAGAAGAACGAGGTCAATCTACCCAAAAAACGATGGTGAAATGGGGATGAGGGCCAAGGTTGGCGGAGGAACGACAGAAGGAAGAGGAGGAGGCCGAGGGAGCATGGATAGGAAGAGGTTGCGGAAAAAGGATAGGGAAGGGAGAGAGAGAAGAGAGGAGGACAAAGCAAAGAACCTTTCGGAGCCTGTATTCCGAACTTGAACTCTTTCTCAGGCTTCATTTACCATTGTGGTGGAGAGAAGAATTAGCTCTCTTCTCAAACAACTTGAAAGTGCAAAGTTCAAGTATGTTTCTTCTGGCTGAAGTAGGAGAGAACACCTACTGCTTTGACACTAAAGGTTTCTAGTTAGGAGAACTGTTGGCTAAAGGTTTCATAGTGTGATAACTGCTGGCTTGGGTCCTTGATTAACTGTGTAGCATGCGATGATTACTATTAAGGTATCGGAATTGACTGGTCATTTGCCCTTAAATAACTAGCCTCCGAATGCTTTGATCTTTTACACAAATCTGTTGGTTTGCTTAATGATTGCTCCTTCTCCTTTATAAGCGGTAACAGCGCAATGATATCAGTGTAGGGCTTCCCATGGGGTTTGGTGTATTACAAACTTGCCTCTGGATGTTTTTCATCTCTTTATTTTAAACTATTTGTACTTTTTTTTCCCCCTTCAACTCCTGAAATGGACAAGACTGCTGAATTATACATTCATCTTATCTTAGTAAATTTTCCAAAATTGTTTTTTTAGGGGAAAATGGAGGAAACGGATTCATGTAACCAACCCCAAGTGATTGGGACGTAAGGCTCGGTTTGGTTTGGTGTTTTTTAGGGGAAACCTGTATTTTAAGTAAATATGTCAGAAGACTCCAGTTGACAAGTAATATGCAAGGCTTAAGTCTTACTGTTTCTTGGGCAGATATCACTAGGATGGGAAATGAATTACACAAGGAACAATACACAATCTGATAAATGCAAGGTTAGTCATTTTCTGAAAGGGTCCTTGTTATCGGCCACGTAAGGCCTTCGGTGTTATCGATTTCTATCTGCTTCCAAATTTCTTTTCTTTTCCTTTTAGAAACAATGCAGGCATGTTGGCAGTGAGGCATTGCCAGAAGGGATTGTTGTCCAAACTTCTAACTTGGAAATGCTTCCTTTATGGGGTCCTGTAGAAAAAAATGTAAGTAAACCACGATTGGGCCTTGGAATGAAAGCCTAATGGTTATTAAGAAAACAGTTTCAGTAGTTCTACATTATGTACTGATGGTTACGGTTGCTTGAAGATGTTACTTGTGAGAAGATTTATTTTACAATTTTAGTGAATTATGTTTTTTCCTGTACTAACCATTTGCAAAGCAAGAATTGTAAATGAAGCCTCCTAATGCTTTAGGGCTTGCCTCGTATGATGAAGGTTCTAGGTATCTGCCACAAATTCAAGAAACAGTTGTATATAGTAAAAACATACACAGACAAGAAACTTTGTTCATCGGATAAGTACATGATTGCATTATCTTCTTTTCATTTTCTTTATACTTGTTTCCCCATATTCTGAATCAGAACAATTCAAAGCCTTCAGCAAATTTATTGGCCATTGCAGTTGGAATAAAGCAAAAGGAAATAGTGAACCGAATTGTTGAAAAGGTGACAGTCATATCCATTCAAGGACTTTCTACCGAGCAAACCTTTGCCGGACACATTTTGTACTAATACAAACTTTCCTAATTATTTCAGTTTCTCGTTAATGGTTTTGTCGTGATGCTTTTTCACTACGATGGTGTTGTGGATGAGTGGCGTGATTTAGGGTGGAGTAGTCGTGTCATCCATGTCTCTGCCCTGGATCAAACAAAATGGTAAATGTCAGATGAGTTTTCAAGTCATTTATCTGCCATTGGAGTTTCATTTCCAATATGTACGTGGAAAATATGAATATGAAAAGAGCTTTTGATGGCATAGGTGGTTTGCCAAGCGTTTCTTACATCCGGACATAGCAGCTGAATATGATTACATATTTCTTTGGGACGAGGACCTTGGAGTTGAAAATTTTGACCCTGAACGGTTAGTATGATTCAGTTTAGTTTGCTAGCTTAAATTTGAAATTGTTAGTGATTATTTGTTAGATTCCTTTGAAATGTGACGGCTTAGGTGATGTATCAGAAACTCACTTGAAAATATTTATAGGGATATGGTTGTTCTTGTATCTAATGAACTAGTATTATCACCTGTGAATTCGCGGGATGATGTGGAAACATGGGCAAATACGTAATCAAGTCAATTGATGTTGAATGTGTCACATGTGTGGGTCTCGAATAATGGTGTTTAACATTAAAATTTAGCCCTTCAAATTCATTGATCAAAAAAAAAAACATCTGGTTGATATTTGTTAACTTCCTAAGAAATATTTCAGAGTGCTTTTTAATTAAAAAGGACATTCGGTTAATGCTGCCTGCCTTAGTCTATCTTATGGAAGATCCATTTGACCTTTTTGAATTTATGGATATTATAATCCATAACTCAGTTCAAAGTTCAAACAGTTTGGACATAGGTTTTTTGAAGACGAAAGCTCTTGAGAATCACTCATGTTAAGTATACCAAAACCTTGCAGGTATCTTTCTATTGTCAAAGATGAAGGACTTGAAATATCACAGCCAGCACTTGATCCGGGCAAATCGGAGGTCCATCATCAACTTACTGCACGGAGGAGGAATTCCAAAGTGCATAGGTCAGTCTAATGCTCTTGAAAGCATAGTTTATACATGAGAGGGCTTTGGATTATGATAGCAATTGAATATTTATCACTTCCATGGTTACTGGATACCATATTACTGGCATTAGATGCACTATTAGATAAATTTGTATAGTACTAACAAACTTCGAAACTTCAATTGATGATGGCTTTTGTTTTCTATGTTGTGAACAGAAGGTTCTACAAGTTTAAGGGCAGTGGAAGGTGTGACAACAACAGCACATCTCCTCCATGCATAGGGTAGAGTATCACAAACCTTTAACTCCTTGCATCTTTTGACTTTTAAATTCATAGCGTAGTTGGTTCTTTGGATGCTGAAAACCTTCTCAGCTCTGCTGAACAAAACCCTTGTATTGCCTTCAGAAAAAGAGAAGGTAAGTACTTATGCAATGAACTAAATCTGTATGCAGTTGGGTGGAAATGATGGCACCCGTGTTCTCAAGAGCAGCTTGGCGATGTGCATGGTATATGGTCCAGGTAGGCTATCTTTCTTAATTGAGGGCCTAACCATGATTATAGTTTGTGAATTGGTACTTGTCTTACTTTAGCCTATTTGGTGAATTTGGGATTTCCTTTTCTCTTATGTCTGTAAACCTTTTTTTTTTGTGTTTGCATCATGGATTGTGGAGGGACTTGCCCATGGAAAAGAAAATCGCGGGGAGACCGTAGAAATAATTTTTTTGCTATTCATTATCCTTTGATTTCTCTGTCTGAATCCAACAATTCGTGCTAACATGACATTTTGATGACTTTTGGGCTGTAACAGAATGACTTGATCCATGCATGGGGCTTAGATAAGCAACTTGGTTACTGTGCACAGGCAATTTTCTAACCTATTTCTTGTTTCTAGTGCTGTTGTTTGACGATGCTTAGTAACATTTGGATCATTTTTTTACAGGGTGATCGGACAAAAACTGTTGGTGTAGTTGACTCTGAGTATATAGTGCATCTTGGTGTTCCTACACTTGGTGTTTCAGATGGCAACAAGGTTTGTAGTTCTTTTGATTCACTAGTTAAAAAAAAAAGACCTTTTGCTATCCGCCATAAGGAAATATGATTTGGCATTCACCAGTGAATGGTCCCGTTTCAGGATAGATTTTCTCGTTGGAAATGGAACTATCAATGAAGATGTTTTTTTTAATATGGTTAACCTTCTAAAGGAGACCATTATATAGTTAGCCGGTTAGTCTCTGTTGTGAGGTTTCCCTTACCTTGAGCACCCACCGCTCCTCATGCTTATGGAATGCCCCTTGATGTTTGACAAATAGATGTATAGTTTCACTACGTAACAGACCAAAATGCTCTTACACCCCTACCAGAAGTGTGGCAAGTAAAAGTGGCGATCACCACTCTGAAAATGGCTTTCAGGGATTGGGGGGGGGGGGGGGGGGGGGGGGGGGGGGTGGGGGGGTGGAAGGGGGGGGGGAGTAGAATGATGGTCCAACAACTTAGGTTTACAACCACTCAACAAGACTTCATATTCTTAGCCATATAGTGCCATGATAACCTGTTCATCATCGGGAAATGCCCAAGGAGGGGCTTAAATCTATATAATAAGGGAGAACGGTTTTTGAATTTTATGTCCTACATAAATCCTAATCATTAATTTGCCTCATAAATCCTACGGCTCTCCCTTTCCCTCTCTCTCTCTCTCTCAAACAATGGCAATTGCACAATTGCCACCAATCAGATCTTACGTTCAAAATTGAGATATCTCTCTCTCCCCCCTCTTCTTCTACGTTTCCTTTCTAGCTCTCCGCTCCCGAAGCCGACACCCCTCAGTTCTGTGATTTTCTTTGAGAATGAATACTCTCTAGATCAGTTTTGGTCACAAATCCAATGGTAGATCAATGACGACTCCTCTCCCTCTCTACACACACTCCCAATCGCAGCCGATTTGAAACCAGGTTGGCTCCATTTTTTTTTTCTCAATTTAAATGGCTATTGCAATTGCAAAGCTCCCACCATTGTCCAATTTATCATGGGATTGTTTAATTTTGGGTCAAGGTTTGATTTTGCAATTTTGTTTTGATTTCAGATTTATTTACATTATAGTCCTTTGTGATCCCCCCCCCCCCCCCCCCCAAAAAAAAAATAATAAATAAATAAATAAGAAGAAGACCAACCTTCCACATTCTCTGTGCTATTTTTAAATTTTGAACGTTACAAAGAGAGAAACCGATCAAAATGTTTTCAAGTTTCTAAATTAGGGTGTCTACAAGAACCTGCATTGTTAATGTGAGAGTTTGATACATTCTAATTACAAGAATAGGTTGGCACACGTAAGTTGAAAAAGAAAAGAATTTCAATGTCGAAAATAATGCGAAAGGCTCCACTTGCAATTTCGCTCTAGGCCTCCAAAAGTGTTGGGCATTGATGTGATTGAGGTAAAGTGTGATTACCTAGAATGTGGATCGTTTGGTACAAGAAACAGGAACAGAATCGTGGTATGGCACATGCTCTAAATTATGAGTAATTTTGTTTACACTTGCCTTGGGTGAGGCCGTGAGGGTAACTTTACCCACATTCAAGGAGGTATGTTGTGGGTTTCGATTTAGTAATCAGAACCTCTTATTTTGTAAGAATAAATTTGTTTGGAGACCACGCAAAAATCAGTTCAAGCGAATATCGGTAAGTACTTGATTGAAAATTTAAAACTTGAACTCTTGGGTAAGTATTCCATTGAGTGTACTCTTCTAAAAAAATCTATGCATGCAAAATAAGTGTTTTTGACTATCAAATGTGGGTAAAGTTACCCTTGCTCAAGGTGGGAGTGAATAAAATTGCTCCCCTAGATTGCGGTACCATAGGTATAGTGATTATGTGTTGGAGTATTACTATATTCTTCTTCCAAATGGTAATGATGCAACACAACATCATATTCATTTCAAACACATTTGTTGGAGTATTTTCTCTAATTTTTTTACATTTTGTCTCGCCAAAAACTCTTCTAGATTCTTAGTGAACTAAATAGGAAAAACTTTTGACCACTTTTGATTTGTTAAACACATCGTACCGGAACGGTTATCGTACCATGTTTCAAAACGTGCATTTCAATAATTTAATCGCTATGCTAATACCGTTTTCTGGCAACATAGTTGAACTACCAAATTCTTTCTTGGAAAAGCTCAAACCTTTGTCTTTTTCTTTTCCTCAGTTTGTATTCTTCCAAGATTCTTCCAAGACTTAAACTGAGAACTTGTCATCTTTTATCCGCAGGAACCTTCTGGCGTTCACAGAGCTAATAATAGAACAGAAGTAAGTTCCTTAGAATCATTGTACTGAATTGTATCTGTTGTTTGGAGTAGTACGTGGATTCCTAGCTTTTCTTAATCTGCATCCTACATCTTACTATAAATTGTTTATAAATTTCGATGCATAAATATGGTTACCACATCAACTTTTGTGGGTGGCTCCTCTGTTTTTGCATTTCCTAACTATTGCCACGCTCGATAACCATTTAGCAAAGAGGGATTAGAGTTTTGACTATCATAAGTGAGTTGGGATATTCAATGATGAACTCAATCCTTACTTGTTCTAATCTTAGTGGCATTTTTCATTGCTATCTCTTTTAAGAAGGGTTGAAATTTGTGTTGTCTATTTCTGACGCTTGTCTCAGTCGAAAGAAAGCTGCATTTTGTTGGCTTTGTTCGGTTCTCAACTTAGTTTTAGTTTTAGTTTTGTTTTCAATCATTACCCTACTTTTTTCTCCATTCATTACCCTATTTCTCCAATTATTACTTTCACATCTCTCTCTATCTCTCTCCAATCATTACCCCTATCTTCAATCATTACTCTATTTCTCTCTCTACCTACTACCAAAACTAAACTAAACTAAACTCCCAACCAAACACTACCGTTGTTTTTGAATTTTGTTTGTGTTTTAGTTTTTTGAGATCATTTTCTAAATCAAACCCTTGTAATGTTCTAGTTAACAGCTTATAGAAGTAAGATGGAATGGTTGTTTAGGTTTTTACAATGACCTTATTTATTATAAAATCGATGACTTCGCTCCATCGTTTATCATTCCTAAACATTTGCAAGTTCAATTTTTTTTTTCCTCAATGTTGTAAATCTCTGGTCGGTACTTTGATGCATCTTGCCTGTCTTTTGCAACCGTTTAGTGACGGATGATACGTGTGCAGGTGAGGAGACAATCCTTCATTGAAATGCAGATTTTCAAGAAAAGGTGGAATGATGCAGTTGAGAACGACAAATGTTGGGTCGATCCGTATCAAAAATCGGTTGAGCAGAAAAGCCATTAGTGTATATATTTAGTGCTTCAATGAAGATCAATCACAACAATACAAACTTCAAACAAATCACAATACATGCATTTTCTCGAAAGAAAGAAAGATCCCAGGACAGATCCGAAGAGTCCCAGATGCCAAATTAATGAGTAATCTTTTGTTCATTTGCTCTTTTAATTTGTAGGGAGGGTTGTTGTCCCTGCAAAGTAGAATAGGCAATTGTTGTTTGTGAGTTGATTGTATTGTTTTATGTGGAAACAACTGCGACAAATGTAAATAGGAGTACTCTTTGGCTTTAATTATCAATCGCTTCCATTATTGCTTTGTTTTGTTGGTGATTTCATTTGTTTTGGAACATCGATCTGCTAGCATGGTTGTGTCAGTTGCTCATGTTTTAGTTCAATCACTATCTATACTGAACTTTTAGCAATTCAATGCTATTCAACAATATTTTGATTTCTTTTGAGGAAATAGAAACTACAAATGTTCATATAAATCAACTCATACGTTCAAAAGACTCCAAACCAAAATACAAATTTAGAAGTCTGCAAAAAAAACAAACTTGTTCGGGTTAAAACCCTCGATTCGCTTATGGAGATAGTTGGAGAAACCGTAGTCTGCATTTCGCAGATACATAAACAAGTTGGGTGTAATAATAATCTGGTAGCTAGCAACTTTATGTACGTGCGAGATGATTATGGTGTCAAGTTTGAGATTAAATAATAGTTAATAGAATATTGTAACGTGGCGCAATGTAATTGATTTTGAGAAAATAAATATTTACACTGCCAATGTATATAATTTATTCTCATCAAGTTTTCGTCTTTTTCCCAATGATCGATTGGATGTTCGGGTTAGTTTGCATACACCTCGAGTAATTCCGAGCCTCTGAAATTAATGCTTGTGACCTAATTGCGTGCTATAGTAGAGAAGGCGCCCCAAGCGTAGGGCTAGGTCGGTTGTAGTATGATACCCAGTAAGATTGAAGTCGAATCCTAAACTATCATTTTTCTCTCATAATCTTTCGAATCTCTCTCTCTTTATCTTTTCTAATTTATACCAATTTTCTCTCCCATCTTTCAAACCTCTCTCACCCATTCTTTTTAATTTTTTCTTTCTCCTGATCTTTTCTCTCAAATTTCATTCCCCTAAAAATTCCAAACAAAATTTAAAACTCTCTATTCAAAATCATAAAACTATCAACATTCATTTATTACGTCATATGCATTACTAATTTTTGAATATGATCAATTTTGAAATAATCCATGGTTTTCATAGAATATTCATTCAAAATTACCATAAAACATATCTTAGAAACATGGTGAATATTGAAATCAATCATATTTTTCATAGTTATTTTTTACAAAATTACCATATCTTCGGAACATGGTTGATACATCAAATCAATCATATTTTTTAATAGATTATTTCTATGAACTTTCAAGAAAATTGAGGCTTAATAATCACAACCCTAATCTACCATAAATATCATAATTTGTTTCATGAATCATTTATGCATTATTATCCAAAAAAAAACCCACAAAAAAGACATCATGAGAGACCACATCCTGGCCCATTCCATCCAAATTAACATCAAAAACGAAACACGCCCTAAAGTACGCACAAAACAACAAATTACGAAACAAAGATAGCCCGCAAGTCTTAAATCTCATATATATGGTCTACAATTCCTGCACATGCTCCACATATGAAAAATATTGATCGATGGACAAGGATATTGAAATACTTCAGGCCGCACCAAAAATCTCAGGAAGACCAAATTTATATCATAAGCACGAGATCTGATTTGATGATGGGTTTTCCGATGCCGCTCGGCAACAATGCGGATGACAGCAATGGTGGGATGGACTACGACAATGAGGTTGATTGGCGACGGTAGGACAGACTCGTTAGGCGGCAGCGGGTCTCGATCCAGAGAGAGGGGAAGAGTAGGTATATGGGTATTGAATTTAGGGGAGAGGTAACTAATTAGGCTTTATAAAATGAAAACATAATGATTCAAATCTTTAAGGATGTATGCCTAAATAAGTCTTTTAAATAGGATGCCTATTTAATTTCTTTAAATAGTTTGGAATTTCTTTTTATATATATTTTACAGAAGATAATTTTAAAAGTACTTTTTGAGAACAATTCCAATATCACCCGAATATTTTTTCGCAACAATATTTTTTTTGGTAATCCTACCCAATTCCACCTCTCCCAGGAATATTTAGGACTTTATATAGGGATAAAATTAATACCGGGATTGATAATCCTAACAGTCATTTTGAAAATCATCTGATTATTTGGGATTAGGTACAATTAATCCTATGTAATCAAATTAATCCGCGAATCAACGAGGACTTAAGGTTTAAAATGTTCATGAATGGCATTCGTTGATATCTTGTATAATCTTTTCATTATTTTGTTTTGTTTTGTTTTTTTATCTTCCTTTTCTTTCTTGAGATTTTGTTGTAGCATATGATTTTGAACCAAACCCTACACGTGCCATAGCAACGGTACAACAAAGTTCAAGTTGAATAGTGAGGAACGCCAACAAGGCGTGCGAACTCTCTCTCTCTCTCTCTCTCTCTCTCTCTCTCTCTCTCTCTCTCTCTCTGTGTGTGTGTGTGTGTGTGTGTGTGTGTGTATTGTTCAAACTAGGGTATAAGATTTAGGTTTCCTTAGAACTAATATAGGAATCCCTATTTATTTCCCCTCGTTTGAATGAACACAACAAAGTAAAACCCCAGCTGCAGTTCTGAATCGTCGATTCACATACACACGAACAGAAATGGTGATTCTTAGGGTGGGAAAGAGAGAAACTAAGATTTGCAAAGAAGACAGGTGAACCTTCAAGCTTCGATTCAGCATCTCCGTCTATCATCGACTATCTAGTCACCATCTTCGCAGACCCATCGATTCAGGTAAACAAATGAACAGAACATTTATTTGCTCATACCCGATGTCGTCCCCATGGTTTCCCAACTCTGTCCCCAAATACTGCATCGTACCCGATATGTGTTTTCCATAATCGGACGTACTGTACAAGTACAAGTACCAGTACAATGTATGCGTATGACGACTTTTTCCAGCATAACTGTGCTTCATAGGTGGTTGGTTTTTCCCTATGAAGCACAATTTTGGTTTCGTAGTCATATACCTCTCATTTTTTTGTTTGATGTGAAAAAATTTTAGTGAACGATGGTCCTTCACCTCTTCATCGTAATATTTTTGCGCTTTGATGAAGGATGGATCTAGAAAATGTTGGACGGATCTTCTAAAGTTAGTGGATAGCCAAATAAACATAAGTGACATAAATGGCTTCATCTATAGAACTGTTTCCGACAAAGAAAGATCGGAGTTTTCATACTAGAATTAAGGGGTGTGTTATGCTTTGTCAAACTACCGAAATAACCATAACAGTGGAAGAAACCCTAATCTGTTCTCAATTTTTCATTATCTATTTGGGTATCCTTTTTCCTCATGCAATTTTTAGAGGAAAAGGTTATCTAGAAAGCAATTGAAAATGAATTGCTTTTGATGTTTTGCTATGTTAGTCTTTGCTTTGATAGATCTTAGAATAATAAAAGAATGTGCAAGTCAAGGGTTTTTTTTTTTCACACTAATCAAGTTTATTGATATGGGCATAATAGATGAGTGAATATGCATCATGTTTGGATCTGGGGCCATATTGAATACAACAATCAGTTGTGCCCACGAAATGGTACTGTCCAAGCCCTAAAAGGTGATATGACCGAAATTGCAAATTGGATGGACTATAACATATGTTTAAAATCGAGAAATTTATCATCATATTTCATGGTGTATTTTATGGTAGGATTAAAGCAAAATCATCCTTTTAAGCTCCATTTTAATAGTTGCCATTATTCTTGTTGTTTTTCCCTAATTTCTATTTTACTCACATCACAATGTGTTCCTTTTTATGCTATGGTGGGTTATATGCTTGCCTGTGTGCCAACAGGTTGGGGAGAATGTATTATCCGGTTTAGTTTCGATGCTGGTTTTCTACGTCTTTCCTTTGAAATTCAGCAAGGACTTGAAGGTGAGATCACACGGAGGATGTTGACTCATAATTCAAGGGATCTTTCATTTGCCAAAGACCCTATACGGCAGGGATGGCTCCCACATTGATTAAGCTGTGTTGTTTCCTTTATCTTTCTTTATTTACTTTTTAGCGCCAACAGTGTTTTCTTCCATCAACTAATACCTTTGAGGAATTATACCTTCACAGTTCTTCACTTTCTCATGTTCAATAGAGTTGTTTTGCAAAAAGCTTGTTAGATTTGTCCCACATCGCTCATTTAAGCCACCAAAACTTAGTTAATATATTCTAGAGGTCACTCCACCTATTGTCAATTGGTTTTAGGTTGGAACCCTCCAAGAAATCTAACATAGTATCAGAGCTAGGTCTTGGGTGGCCTCACCTCTCATGTGAAAGTCTCTGTTATCTTCGTTGCCCGAGTCAATCGCTTAGCTCCTTGTCTGTCACCTCCACGTACATCCAGGCTGCACATGAGGGGGAGTGTTAGACTTGTCCCATATCGCTCATTTAAGCCACCCAAACTTGGTTAATATATTCTAGAGGCTACTCCACCTATTGCCAATTGGTTTTAGGTTGGAACCCTCCAAGATATCTAACAAAGCTCAAGCTTGTGAGGAGATCATTACTTACTTAGTTAGTTAATATAACATTCTATATGTGTACACCGAGGCAATTGGCTTTCATTTCTAATTTTTGGATAGGCCTCTTCTGGTAAACTAATGTCTAAGTTTCCTTCCAACACGACTTGTTCTAACCAAAGTTGTAGGTTTCAAACTTGGTAATATAGCGTCTTATACGCTTAATCAGCTTTCTAATGAATGCTGGCTTGAAAATTGGTGCAGTTGACGGCCAAAAATCCTTTGAAAATTGATGTATCCACATGTTTTGGTGCTTTGTCGGGTGTAGAGAATATCCATTACAAGACGAAATACAAAAAAGAATGGCGCACTAGCAAGGGGAAACCCTCTCCATGCTCCCTTTTTGCTTGGAAGTTCAATAAACCTACTGCTCTTCGGCTTCTAAATATGTCTCTTTATCCTTCCTTGTTAAAGATTTCCAAAAGAAATGACGACTTGTGCAATTATTTACTCTATTTCGGATCGCTTTTCCACCATCTCTCCTAAAACCAATTGGTGGTAGAAAGGACTTCAATTAAGTCTTTTATGACATTCGACATCGCACCCGCAAGTTTATTTTTAGAGGGGTCGCAGGGAGTGACATTATATAACCATATCCATGGGGGCACTCCAGGCCCAACAATCCCTCCCTCACAATGACGCTCATGAGACTCGAACCCATGACTTCTGACTCTGATACCACTTGTCGGACTGTTTTTCCACCATCTCTCCTAAAATCAATTGGTGTTAGGGAGGGCTTCAATTAAGTTTTTTATGACATTCGACATCGCAGCCACAAGTCTGTTTTTAGAGCGGTCATAGGGAGTGGCATTGTGTAACCAAATCCATGGGGGCACTCCAGGCCCAACACTCTATTTAGTTTTTGTAAAGCAGATTTCAAATTTCACTGGCACAACCAAAATTGCAAATTTGTTATTGGTTTTTTTATACTTTCTGTCAATAGTCTGTATTGAGAACTTTGAAATGGCGTAGGGCCAATTCCTCTTGAGATTGACAGCTTGAAGATGCTTCAACATCTGAACTTGAGGAACAACATGCTATCTGAAACGTTAAAACTCAAAGTACTACACCAGTTGTTGCCAAGGACTAATTGAACTTCTGGAGGGCACATAGTATTTATCACTTATAGATACTTAATTTTTCGGTTTATTTGCTGTATAGATTGTCTTTTGTCCCGTCTTACATGAACAAATTTTGCAATTTCAGTGTTATTCGTGGAATTACTAAAGTTCATCTTTATGTGTGACTTTTTGTGTATTCATCTTGACCCATACTAGTGTTTTTGGATTTCAGTTTCCATATTAGCATGCTTATAAATTTATGCTGTAATTTGTCCATTTTGTTTTGGGTAATTAATTCATTTTGTAGTAGGTTATTCAAATGAGAGTTAATTTCCTCCCGCCTTCCTCCATGCTCGACATTGAAATTTAATTCATTGTGCAACAATGTTTTTTTGCTTTAACCCGATCGCAAAGAGTAGTGATTAATTGCCAGTTATACCTGATTCAGATATTCGGTTTGGTTTGTCTTTCTATTCCATGCTATAGGAGATGTTTCACAAGTTTGACTACTTTATCTGTATATCTGTCTTTTTATGTTTTCAAATTGAGTCCTGTGAAGTTTGTATTTTGTCAAGGTGTTTGGAAGCTTTTTTGGGAGATTTGATGTTGTTTTCTTCATGATATTAATGCCAAACAAATTCTAAACTTGCATAACTCTCCTTTGTCATGATGTTGTCTTCATGAAGCAATTGAAGGAGGAGACCACTAAATGGGAAAGGAAAATTATGAAACCCGAACTCTGAACTCCTATTTTTGATTTTTGAAAAAAAAAATTTTTTTTTTTTTTGGGGGGGGGGGGGGGGAGGTGTTTGGACTGTTTCTCTATGGTTGAGTAAACAGAGATATAGAGGAGTTAATATCCAAGAAACAGATGGAGGAAGAAATTGCCAAACTAAGGAGGTAAGGAGCCACATATTTCATCTATCCCTACTTAAAAAGGCATAGGATCACAGTCACCTTTTAGAAGGGTTTTGCTTCAAATTTTGTTGCTGAAACATCCACACTATATAAGGCATGAAATATCTTCTCTGAACCTACTCTCTTTTATCACACTAGCATGTTGAAGTCTATCACGGAAATTCTTCTTCTTTGTTGCTTCTTTGAATTTGAAGCATGAAATGTTCAATAGAAATGTCACAGAAAAATTAAGGAAAGTAAGTGTCTTGCAAAAGAATTAGAGTTGCTGTAAATTTTTTCCCATTACAAAGGATTTGTGAATGTAATTCATAGGTGGACACATTGTCATGCTTGCAAAGTCAAATTAAAGATCATAGAACTAGACCAACAAAATAGAATGAAAATTTCATAAAAATTCTTCATCCTAGAAAGGTATTTCTTGAATTTGTGGAGTGTGCAAATTTGTCTCTAAATTTTAACTTCGTATACTTAGCCTCATTTCTTATATCTTGCATTTGTAGATTCTAGAGTTTGGGTTAGATAGGTTGGGTGCAGATCAAGTAGAGGTGCGCTTATATTTCGTACGGAGCTTATGTTTTCGTGATTAATCTACACAAAAAGGAAACAAAAGAAAGATATAGAAACATTGGTTCTAGACTATGAATTTTCATACTTTTTTTTACCAATATATTGTTCAGTACTTTGATCTCTGCATTTAGTGTTTTAGTAAGCGATTTGAGAGCTGGGGGCCTGGGGCTTCATGTAGGTGTGCAGTTGTGGTTGAAGAGCTGTGGTTTGTGCTCTTTACATCCTCTTATCTGGTTTTTGCTTTTTCGCATTGTTTTTGTGAAGTTTTGTCTAATGGGGTTGTTATCGAAAAAAATGTAGGCGGAAAGCATTAGATTTTGCTGCTCTCAAACAGAGCAGCAAATGGAAGCAATGGACTAGGGTAAAAATAAGAGTTGTGAAGGTACTATCCTAAATCATAATTTTTTAACCTAATAAAGCTCTTCTACCCTTCTAACTTTCTAAAAAAGCTACATATTGAAATTTAAAATTTCATGATTAACGGTGGGAAAAAATTGTCCAGGATAAGAAGGATAAAAAACTAGCCCTTCAACATTGGCTTGAAGCAGTAAGGCCCCTTTTATTTCGAGCTTTTATCATTCCATCGAAATATTCATTTCTTGAAGGCTCTCAAGTTTACTCTATGAAAATAGAGCACTATTGTTATGTTTTGATGTTGGAATGTGGAGAGAAATGGCAAAAGTTTGGATATGTT
Source organism: Rhododendron ovatum (assembly GCA_019656835.1). Taxonomy (NCBI): domain Eukaryota; kingdom Viridiplantae; phylum Streptophyta; class Magnoliopsida; order Ericales; family Ericaceae; genus Rhododendron; species Rhododendron ovatum. Next base: position 17,193,987 of record CM033801.1, on the reverse strand, counting down.
CGGAAACCTTTGCCAATTCCTATTTTTTTCCTCCAAATATTCAAAAAAAAAAAACCAATATAGGAAGTCACACTAAAGAAATTTTAGGGGGCTTGGCAATGTTCAAAATAAGAAACTTAGATCAGTAATGCGTCTAATTAGGCCATCTATGGGTATTCATTTTCAAATGTTGGGTATATTCCACCCTCAATTTTTAAGACAAGCCAATGATCTAATCACCCGTTATATGTGTACAGATTGATCCATGACATCGGGATGGACACAATTTGCAACTACACTTTGATATATGGTTTGAAAGTGAGAACACTCAGCCTATTGGCGAGTATTTTTGTTATTGCTTATCTCATCAATCCATTTGTTTGAGAATTGAGATGATAAAATTGTCATACCAAAAGAAAGATCGATGTGCTTTATCTGATTTAACTCTAGTTTATTACATATTTGTCTTTGAATATGAAGATTGGATGTAGGCAATTGGCAAAGAAGTAATCTCGAGTCTTACCCAAGGAACAGCCTAGAGTGCCAATCCGGTAACTTTTACATCATCGAATATTACAACAAACAGTAAAATAAAGTGATGGAGGTGAAAAGATCACTGGCCGCAAGATTGGAAAGTAAAGACTCTATTTCATCAAAGTGTGTTTCCTTGTAGGTATATAGACTACTGACTATGTATAGAAAACATAAATGGCTCCTAGTGGGTGAAAGACTACTAGCCATAGGACTGAAAAGTAGCGATCAAAAGCCGCATGCGCAAAACTTAAAGACCCTAACTCATCTGAGAAATGGTTCCTAGTATGTATGTAGACTCCTCACCATGTCTAAAAAACATAAATGACTCCTCTTGGTGAAAGACCAATGGCCACATTAGTTAAACGCAAAGACACGAACTCGACAAAGAAGGTATCTAGACTACTGACCACGTCAAGAAAACATAAGTGGCTCCTAGTGGGTAAAGATCATTGGCTGTATTAGCGGAAAATAAAGATCCTAACTTGAGAAAAAAAAGTGTTTCCTAATAGGTATCTTTGACTATTGACCAGTGACCACATAGATAACATAAGCAACTCCTAGTGGGTGAAAGACCACTAGGTGCATGTCTAGAAAGTATAGTCCCTATTTCATTAAAGAAGTTTCAGTAGTAATGACTAACACAAGTTGTGAGTCTGTGGTAACCACTCCTCAGCATTCTTTGAGAGATGCTAATAACCCGGCTGGGTAATCCATGGTCTGAGACCAATAAAGAACATGAGAACTCTAATTCAAATTGGACAATTTTGGTCCAATTTTTCCAATTTGGTCCTTCGTCCATCGTACACGTAGCCATTTTCAGGGGTAAGTTAGGTCTATTCGCTGGTTTTTGAAAGATTATTTTAATGGGTTTTCAAACTTTTGATGTTTTTCATCTGTGTCCCAAATTTTGTATACTATTTTGACGTTTAGCGCAAGGTTTCATAGGGGTCGGTTTGGGTTTTCACAGGTCGACTTATTAGGAGAGAGAGAACTGAATGGAAACTCGTTGATTTATCGGAGCTAGAGAGAGAGTTGGACGTTGATTTATTGGAGTGAGAGAGAGAGGGATAGAGACCTGGCCTATTTGTCTTTGACAAATTCCTCACAACTATAGTTCTTTTATTTATTGATGAGAGCAGCAGGAGGGAGCTCCTCCCTCTACCACTTGTCGTCGATGACAATGATCAGGCTTCATGGAGACTCAGCGTCAAAGAGTTCACTTTGCCGGAACGCCATCACTCTGACCTTACCTTTGTTTCCAACTCCTCTCTCTCTCTCTCTCTCTCCATTTACTGTATGGAATGTCTCTGTCTCTCCCCATCTTCAACTCTTTCGCTCAAGTGGTGTGTAAGTTGGGGGAAATCTAATCGGCGTCATTGGCTGTCGATATGGTGTCAGTGCCAGTAAGTAAGAGAGACTGAGGAACAACGCTGCAGGAGAACCACTCCTTTCCTACTGATGCTCATGTCATCTGCGAAACACCCCATCTTCAGATCCCCTTGCATCACGATTCCTCTCGACTTAGTCTAAGTCACCTGCTCTCCTCTCCAATATTAAGGTTAGCAAGGTCTGCTTTTAGTTCTTTGATTTTGAATCTTCGGTTGTAGCAAAGTTAAAGAATTCTAGACGGGATAGTGGATTCCCTGTGGATATGGGTTTCAACCTCTTCCTCATACTCCTGGCTAAGAATTCCCTAACGATATAGTGGATTCCTTGTCAATATGAGTGTGAACTTCTTCCTCATGTTCCTATCGATATGAGAGGGTGGATTCGAGAGTTGTCTTAGTCTCTTAGGGGACATTCATAGTCACTTTCAGGAAATTCCAAAAGTGTCATTCCCTGTCAACAAGCATAGGCCATAGTCGCATTCAATTACTCTCTCTACACTCCAATTTCTTATTAAGAAACTGAATAGGTTTTTTTTTTTCCAATTCCATATGTTTGGGGCTTTGTTTGGTTCCAGTGATTTTGTGTGTGATTCTTTCCCCCTCATTTATACTATCTGAATTCTCACTGCACCTTTCGAAACAGCCCTTGAGCAAACGTGAGGATCGTTGATAATAGGGTCTTATTTCCCTCTCATTTGTTGTGAAGTGCTAATTGATTGCTTTGGTGGAATGGGCTTGTGTAGAATCCATGGATGCTCAGCCTCAGCTTCAACAGACCCATTTCAGTCGGACCTTAACTCCAGAATACTGTAAGACTGAGTAACGATTCGTAAAAGTAGAGGCCAGTAATGGGTTGTTTTAAGTTTCTATTAGTTAGTGTTTAGACTTTCGAAAAAGAGTTAATATTTTGTTTACTTATTACTAAATCCTAAAAGGGCTTAATTAATTGATTTCTTCACCTGTGTCTGAAATCTTCCAATTTTTGTAGGTTTTCGCATCCACCATGTGAAACCCACATGTATATAGGTGTATTTGTTTTAACAGTAATTACTGTTTCTGGTAGTTAATCAAATTCAATTAGATTTGACCCTCGGTAGTCTTTTGTTCTAGAATAGTATATATTAGTGTATACTTATTCAATGGAGTCTCTATTTGGTTGGTTATTATTACCTATTTGTCTCTTTATGTATAAATCCAAGCACAAAAAATCTATCTAAATGCTTTAAAATACAGGGAATAGGGAGAAAGACTGGAAAGTGAGAGCTCGAAAGATGGATTTGCATCTTGGTTTCTGAGATTCCGAAGGAATGATAGTTAAGTTTGTAATTCTTTATGAACAACTTAAACACACTCACACATGCCTTTTTTGAAAGGCATAGCATTTATTTATGTATGCGATTCTCTTTATTTATGTTGAATAGTTGTAGGAAACAATTCATTTAGCCAAAACACTAAAGGTCAAGGGCATTGATCAGTAATTCTTAATACCAAGTTGGTTGGTCAAATGGTTTTCCCTAGGCCACAAGAAGGGATTTAGGTGTGTGATGGCTCCTTGTGTGCAGTCTAAACTACTTATAAAAAAATATGTATGCAATCTAAAATCTCTCTTGTTTGCCAGTTTAATTTGCTGTCAACATACTATGAATCGTAAGATGCCGTTTTGGTGACTTCCCTTAAACGTAGAAATTCAACAGCTAATCTTTTTGCCTTTTCTTTAGTTCCGCACTCAATTTTGGTTCTTAATAGAAATACAAGGAAGGGGGATCTTTATTCTTCAGTTTTACTTTGAATTTTTTTAGGCACCAAATATCTAATTTGTTCGAGTAATCTTGCATTTCCTTCATCATCTGAAACTGCATAGTTTGCCACCATAAGGAGAAAGGTTATGTCTTATAGAATGTGTACGATGGTGAGGTTTTACCTTGGGAACATAGCCAAAAGGAGATGGGAGTTGAAATGGGGATGGAGGAGGAAAAACACATAGAGCACTAATCATGGGGATCGCATAGGTGGAACTAACACACTTTATGCATTAGTATAATAATACTCGTTTTCATACAATTATGTGTACTTAACAATGAAATATTAGTGGATATCAGTCCTGGTGGCCTATTGTAATATATATTCTTCACAAGAATAAATGAATATACATAGACACATGAAAACTTTTTCTATTCATTGCAAGCAACTGACACATGAAAACAAAATATATGTAAGTTCATATCTTTTGAACTAGCATTCTTTCTCCTCAACTTGGTATGTTTCTATCGTCTGGCTGCTATAGAGTTTCTTTTGGGTTAGTGATAAGCACCCAATAATGCATATTCTTGGTGCTTAAGTCCTTAATTTTACTGCTTTATGTTTAATTAATCTAGGATTTTATTTGATATTGCACGTAGGGTATGTTTACTTTATTTTGTAGGAAAACCGCTTAATAAGAGTCTTAAAGCTTAAAGCAAGCCGGAGGCATCTAATACCCAAAAGTGATCTAGGAATGAAGCCATCGGGGCTAAAGAATCAAGCGTTGAAGACCCGACGTGTGGCCAAGGACGTTGGAAGCCAAGCTAGGGGCCGGAAGCTGAAAATCCCGAGCATTTGAAGGTGGTATCGATACTTAGAAAAGCCGTATCGATACCATTTAGAGCATCCATAGTGGAATAACAAAAATCATAAGGTTGTTAAAGTTAGCAATGTTTCCTAAAAAAAGTGCTCACAGTGGCATAACCAAACTTAACAACCTCTTAGCAACTCATCAAATTTTGGCCCGTGGATAATCAAAACTAGCAATTTTTTGCCAATAACCAAAACCTTCTCTCTCTCTCTCTCAACAATGTTTCTAAGAAAAATATTTTTAAAAGAAGTTTTTTTTTTTTTTATAAAAACAGTTAAATCGTTTTTCAAAAACTCTTTTGGAAAAGTGTTTTTCAAAATAAAAGTTTTCAAAAAAATATTTTCTATTTCAAATAACATGTTTTTATTAGTTTGAAAACTATTTTAAAAAATATATTTTATATGGTGACAATTTTTAGATTTTTATAGGTTGAAAAGGTGATGTAACAAATTTTGATTATTCAATATTCGATTACGCCACTGTGGACATCTACATTACTAACCTTAGCAACCCCTTAAATGGATAATCAAAAGGTGATGTGGCAACTTTTGATTATACAATTTTGATTAGTCTACTGTGGATGCTCTTAGAAATAGAAAGTTTGGAAATTGTAATTGCTTATGGGTATTGATACGCTGTATTGCTGTATCGATACCAGTTGGTTTAGGCGACCTAGTAGAACTGTTCAACGTGATCCGGTATCGATACACAATTTTACGTATCGATACCGAGTGCCTTCGTAAGCGGATTTCTAGAGCATCCTTTGGGATATTTTGTGTACTAATTTGGGCTTATATAAATACCCCATTATGTCACATATCTGGAGATACTCTAGATTTTACTGCACTTTTTTAGATCTAAATAGGATTTTCTTTACTTGTCGCTCACTCTTATTAGTGTTCTTGATTGTTCTTGACAAAATCCTTCATTTTCTTCCTTAATTAATTGTTGTTTGCCATTTTACTCTTTATTAAAGTTGTAGCTCTACTCTTCTATCTTACTCTCTAATTTAATTTAATTTCTGCCATGTTTTCAATGTCTAGCTTTGTTGATTCATTTTCTAGCATGAGTGAATAGTTAATTAGGCTTGGTCATGGGGTGATTAGCACTCCAAGATTTGAATTAATCCTGCTTTTCTCTCAATAAATCTTCATTGTTAGTTGGAAAATCAAGGTAGTTCGTGTTTGTTTATCAAATCTCGGTGGTGTTAACCTCTTTGATCATGCGTAGGCAAGAGCGAGCCTACTTGCCATGCATAGATGCTTAGAACTATGTCATCCCTTGTGTTTTCTAGATGAATGCTAGAATTAGCTTGGTATTTTGACTCCTTTTCTAGTAAATGAGCTTAATGATAAATCCTCCGGGTTGGGAGATCGTTGACGCGTATCTCAAACTGAGTAATTCGAGAGAGAGAGAAAACTGATTGATTCAAGTTATGGGTGTTGAAATCCCTTAGACCTAGCCGCTTAGTTTAAATCGTTTTCAAATCACATTTTCATCGCACATTTAGTTCACCTCAAACTACACCTAATAATTAGCCGCTTCAAGGCCACAATACTTGCATCTACAAATCCAATCGAGCCATGATGATATTCTCTTGGGTACGATCTCGGACTTTCGGATTATTATGCTTCGATGGACGTATTTACCCTACGCTTGGGGTGATCATATATTGATATATCGACGGACAAAGCATTTTTAGCGCCATTGCTAGGGATTATCTTATTATGGCTTTCTTGGAGGTTCAACAAACCACTGTAAGTATCCTGCTTTTGTCTAGTAGTTTAGTAGTATGTTTGGTTGCTCGTATTTAGTTTAGTGGATACCTCTAACTGATCTTCATATCATAACCTAAGGTGTAACGAAACTAAGTTAAATACCGAGTCTGGTTTTAGTTATTGTAGTTTAGTCTAGTTTAGTTAATTACGTTAGTTGATTGCATTACTTAGCCGAGGTGGTGGCATAACCCCTCGCATATTCTGTTGCTGAGATGAGGTGGTGGCTTAGCCCCTCTAGTCTGGTAGTTTGTTGGTAGTTAGTAGTTGTTTTATGTATGCCTGTGTACTGAAGCCCTATTTCAAATCGACTTCATCGGTCTTCTTCTCTACCTAAAATCCAAAGTATTTCTCGGGCATATCCTGCCCATTCTCCGCCTCGCAAATTATATCGCAAACATCATTGCAAAGGCCCAATGGCCGAAGAAGCTGCAATTCGCACTTTGTGTGAATATCTTAATCCAAAACGGGGTCCTCAAGTATTGCCTATAGTTATTCCGACTCTAGCTGTTGGGAATGCCTTTGATTTCAAAGCTGAGTATCTTCGGCTGGGTCCAGAATTTCGGGGGTGAGAGTTGGAAGATCCGTATTCTCATATCCGGGAGTTCGAGTTTGTTCTACATTCCTGTGTCCCTGCTCAGAATCAACGGGATCAAGCTCGCCTTAAGCTGTTTCCGTTCACTTTGAAGGATAAGGCGAAACAATGGCTTAATTCTCTAAAGCCTTGGTCACTGCATAACTGGGGAGAAGTTCAAGATGCTTTCACGAACAAGTTCTTTTCTAGCCAGCCGAACAAAGTTGCTAATGGATCAGATTCAGAACTTTAAGCAAAGGGACGGAGAGACTTTTCACAAGTATTGGGAACAGTATAAGGACTTACTCATGGCGGTTCCTCATCACAACTTTCCTTTGTATCTACAAGTCAATTACTTTTACATGGGGTGTTCTCAAGAGAGTAAACAACTTCTAGACACAATGGGTGGTGGCGACTTTATGGGGAAAACACCTAAGGATGCTTGGGATAATTATGAGAAGTTGGCAGAGAAAACTCAAAACATGGTAGTTTGCAGATCCTGGAGAGAGTGCAATGCACAATCAAGGTCCTACGGGTTCGGGGAAATTCTCTATTACTAAGCAAAGTGTTTTTGAGACGCGCTTGGAGGAAATTTCTCGGAAGCTCGATAAGTTGGAATTAAAGAGTGCTCAATCTCAAGAAGTCAAAGTGGTACGTCAAGTGGAGGAATTGTGTGTCATATGTGAAATGGTGGGCTAGTCTACTGAGGCATGTCCCAACATTCCTGCCCTTAAGAATGTGATCAATGGATTGCTCCGGAGGAGGTACATGCAGTGCAACATTTTGATCCCTTCTCTCAGTCTTACAATCTAGGGATAAGACAACATCCAGCCTTCCGATGGAATCAATCAAATGATGCGGGTTCTTCTCAAGTTCCACCTCCCGCTCCACAGTTACCATGGAAACAACCTCAAAATACTTTCCATTTCCCTCAAGCGCAAGGTCTGCTAGGTTTTTCTCCTTCCAGGCCCTTTTCAAACTCAGGCCAATTTCAGCAACAACCCCGAAACGTTCATTGGAGGATCAACTGAATATGTTCTTGCAAGGGCAAATAATCATCAATGAGCAACAAACTCAAATGATGGGTGATATCAAGAATCAGTTGGGCAAGTTGATAGCAATGGTGGGTATGCTAAAGCAAGAGAAGGGGAAGTTTCCAACTCAACCTCAGCCTAATCCGCAAACTAATTCTAATCCGCCTAATGCACTTTCTCAAGGTCTTCACTTTGCTAGCTCTTTGGTGACTTTCCCTGAGCAAGCAAAGGCTATTATTTCTCTTCGAAGTGGTAAGATGGTGGATAATCAAGTGGTGATGCCTCTAGAACCTACCTTGTCACCCCCGCCTATCGATCGTTCAATTCCAACATCAACCCCTGGGGAATCTCCCGAGGAGGCAAGCAAGGAGACTTTAGAAGAAGGAAAGGATGAAGGCAAGGAGAAAGAGAGTGTACCAGATCCTCGCGTTATTCCAACACTGGCACCATATCCTAATCGCTTGAAAGCCTAGGTGAAACCAAATTTCAATGTGGAGCTGTATGAATTATTCAATCAAGTGAAGATCAACATTCCTCTCATGGATGCGGTCAAGCAAATTCCTTCGTATGCTAAATTTCTTAAGGATTTGTGCACTCGGAAGCGTAAGCTCAATGTTCAAAAGAAGATATTTCTTACTGAACAAGTGAGTTCTATCATTCAAACGAATATCACTCCGAAGTACAAGGATCATGGGAGCCCTACTATCGCAATAACTATTGGAGGCAAGTATATCGAACAAGCCTTGCTTGATCTCTGTGCTAGTCTTAATCTACTTCCGTATTCCGTTTACCAAGAGCTTAGGTTGAAGAAGATGAAGCCGACTCATGTTACACTCCAATTAGCCGATAGAAGCGTTCGTGTGTCCAAAAGGATAGTGGAGGATGCTCTAGTGCAAGTTGATCAGTTTATCTATTCGGTGGATTTTGTGATCTTTGATACAAATCCGACCGACTCTTCTGCTACTTCTACTCCGGTGATTCTTGGAAGACCTTTTCTAGCCACGGCAAATGAGGTTATCAATTGTTGGAATGGACTTCTCAACATGACCTTCGGTAACATGAAGGTGGGGTCAATGTTTTTAATGTGGGTAGTCAAATGGGGGATGACGAGAACGTGAATGAAGTGAGCCTTATCGACACCCTTATAGAAGAACATGTGGATGAATTGCTCTATAGTGATCCTTTGGAAGTAGCTCTTACAATCGAAGAGGCCGAATTTCTTGAATCTTCTGAGGTGAGCTATATATATTCGTTGCTCAATGAGGAGGATGAAGTTTGTGCTATGAATTCTTGGACTCCAAAGTTTGAAGAATTTGAAGAGGTACCCTCGATAAAGAAGAAGGTCCTTCCATCTAGCGTTGAGCCACCGAAACTGGAGTTGAAACCCTTGCCCGACACTTTGAAGTATGTTTTCCTTGGAGATAATGAAACCTATCCTATGGTTATTTCCTCCTCTCTTAGGAATCTCCAAGAGACGGAGTTGATCAATTTATTGAGGAGGCACATGAAGGCTATAGGGCGGGCCATCGCCGACATTAAAAGGATCGATGCTACGCTTTGTTCTCATCATATCGCTTTGGAGGATAATGTCAAGTCGTCCTGCCAACCCCAACACCGCTTGAACCCTATTATGAAGGATGTAATACGAGCAAAAGTCTTAAAGCTGCTAGATGTGGGAATCATTTACCCCATTGCTGATAGTAAATGGGTGAGCCCGATTCAAGTTGTACCAAAGAAATTCGGGGTTACAGTTGTGCGCAATGAGGAGAACGAGCTCCTACCAACACATGTTCAGACAGGATGGAGGGTATGTATCGATTATCGGAAACTCAACGCAAGCACAAGAAAGGATCATTTTCCCTTGCCGTTTATCGATCAAATCTTGGAAAGGATAGCCAGGCACGCATTCTACTCTTTTTTGGATGGATGTTCCATGCATAATCAGGTCAAGGTTGCTCTAGAGGACCAAGAGAAGACGACATTCACTTGCCCCTTCGGAACTTTCGCTTATCGTCGTATGCCGTTCAATTTATGCAACGCTCTGGGGACTTTTTCAAGATGCATGATGGGGATCTTTAGTGATATGGTTGAGAAGATAGTAGAGGTTTTCATGGATGATTTCTCTGTATTTGGCGACTCGTTCGAGTCATGCTTGGCCAATCTAGAGAAAGTGTTAACACAATGTGAGGAAAAGAACTTGGTATTGAATTGGGAGAATGTCACTTTATGGTAAACAAAGGCATCATTCTTGGCCACATTGTGTCATCCAAATGTATCGAGGTGGATAAGGCCAAGATTGACTTAATTGGGAACCTCCCTACTCTGAAGTGTGTGAAGGACATCCATTCTTTCTTGGGGCATGTCGATTTTCTATCGGTAGTTCATAAAGAATTTCAGTGCCATTGCTTGACCATTATGCCATTTGCTTCCAAAGATGTACCTTTTGAGTGGACCCCAGCATGTGAGGTAGCTTTCGCCAAGCTAAAATCCAGTCTTACTTCACCACCTATCGTACAGTCTCCGGATTGGGAATTACCTTTTGAACTTATGTGGGACACGAGTGACTACGTTGTCGAGGCTGTTTTGGGCCAACGGAAAAAGAAGGAGATGCATGTGATTTACTATGCTAGCAAAACGTTGAATGAGGCCCAAATGAACTATTCGACTACCGAGAAGGAGTTGCTTGCTATTGTCTTTACTTTAGACAAGTTTTGGTCTTACTTAATGGAAGCTCCGATCACATTCTCTACCAATCATTCCGTGCTCAAATACCTTTTTACAAAACAAGATGCCAAGGCACGGCTGATTAGATGGATTCTTCTCTTGCAAGAGATTGAGCTTACAATCAAGGACAAGAAAGGCGTAGTGAATGTGGTGGCTGATCACTTGTCTCGATTGGAGTTTGAAGACCACACCTCTTACATCCCTATTGGTGATTCTTTTCCCGATGAACAATTGTTTGGCATTTCCACAGCCCCATGGTATGCGGACATCCTAAACTATTTGGTCACGGGTTTGACTCCGACTCATTGGAATACCCAAGAAAGGCGTTGTTTTCTAGCCGAGGTGAAAAGGTTCTTCTTTGATGATCCATATCTTTTTAAGTATTGCGCAGACCAACTTATTCGTCGTTGTGTTCCCAACTCCGAGCAACAAAGCGTAATCAAGTTTTGCCACACAGAGGCTTGTGCTGGCCATTTCTCGTTCAAAAAAACCGCCGCTAAGATCTTGCAATGCGGGTTTTATTGACCAAACTTGTATAAGGACACTTTTGTCTTTTGCTGGGGTTGTGCTTGGTGCCAACTTTTAGGGTGTGTTACTCAACGGAATGAGATGCCTCTTACCCCTATTTGATCATTGAAGTTTCCGATTGCTAGGGTATCGACTTCATGGGCCCTTTTCCTTCCTCCTTCGGGTACCACTTCATTTTGTTGGCTGTCGACTACGTCTCCAAATGGGTAGAGGCAATTCCTACGCGCACTAACAATCATTCAGTTGTGGTCGAATTTCTAAGGGACAACATTCTATCAAGATTTGGGATGCTGAGGGCTATAATCAATGACCAAGGGTCTCACTTTTGCAACCAGTCCATTGCAGCTTTGATGAGGCAGTTCTCCATTATGCAATTGCTTATCAAGGTAGAAATATTTGTTTTGTTTTTTTGGAGAGCTTGATGTACCAAGTCTACAAAGGCATTGCTTTCTACCACAGTTATGGTGTGCTACACATGGTTATTTTTTTGCTAAAAGGAAGCAAAAATCAAATCAGCGAAAATCAAATCTTGTTTGAGTGTCTTCTCTTGTCATATATGGAGACTCAAAATGAGGTCTCCTTTTTGGAGGCCCAAAAACTAGTGCTTGGTTGGAGTGCTTTCCATATCCACTTTGTAGTTATGGAGAGTGGACAAATCTCAAAATCCCAACTTTGTCAGATTCTCAATTTGATAGGTTGCTTAGAAACTTTCTAAGCTGGTTAAATAACTATGTTGAGATTCAGCTGGTTAAATAACTCTGCTAATATAATTGATGCAGTTCGATGAGAAACTAAAACTTGCTTGCCTCCGGTCATGTCTTTGCATTGGGGAGTCTAGAGCCCTAACAATAGCCAACATGGTTCTTGGGCTGTAGGAAATTCAAATTTCTGGACAAACCCATACAAATGTTGATTACACCATTGACCTATTACACATAGGTTTTGTGGATGTTGACAACCTCTTGTTAGTTCTCTTCATATATAAGCCAAAAGTGTATTGGTTTTCGCAGGCTTCAGATTACAGAGAAAATAAAATATACACAGGTTGGTCCGGACAGTAGAATAGCGATGTGAGTTCGTTTAGACAGGCCATCTTGGTATCTATCCGTGGTTGGAGGTGGTTTTTATGTAAGTTTGCTTTATAGAGTAGTTTTAGGTGTCTGAACTTTGATGATTCTATAGTTTGGACTATGCCTCAGCTACCTTACTTAATAGTTAATACCACTAACTTTTCCTTCCCTTGTTTTCCAACTGTAGAAAGCATCTACTAGCAGTGCAGCTATGGTATCCGAGTATTTTGGTTATCTTGAAAAAGGGCAAATCCCTCATAAGATACTGTGCTGCAGACACATGTTTTGGCAGTCGATTTTAGGTTGTCTTTTTCTCTTACTTCTGAGATTTTTGTATCGATCAATTATTGATATTGCCCCACAATTTGCAGCATATATTACTTGTCAACTCAAAAATTTCCATGAACATCAAAGGTAGTGCTATCTACGGTATGTTTACTAAAGAGATACTATGCTACTTGATAATGTTGGATCCATGTTTTGTGTGCAGAGTTCATCTGTTAATTTTTTTGGTTGGATTTCTGGTCCATGAGTTTGTTTAATAGGTCCCTAATATTGCGAATGGTTCCTGCTTAGATTGATGTGGTGAGGGAAGGACCAAGAAGCCAGAGATTGAGAATGAATGACTCAGAGATTGAGGCAGAGATACATACTTTACGTGATGGAGGTTTATTGATGCGGGCAAGTATTTTTTATTAGATGGTACTAAACTTTGTAGGTTTATGATCTAGTCTTGCATTGTGGTCACAAATCAGTAACATCGACGATCAGGTTTGGAATTTTTATTCAATGCGAATTATTAAAGGTGGATAGAATTTGGACTGTTCACTTACTTTTGTTGCAGTTGGACAGAAATAGTCATGTGATATATGCAGAGGAAGAAGCTGATGGAACTCAGCTTCTCCTTGTATCAAGTTAACTCCCCTTACATTAATTACACTGTTAAGTTTTTAATGAGCCCGCTAAGGAGAAGTTGTAGAGCTGCTAGTGTCTAGAAATTTTAAGATTTCTATTACTGGCAGTGATTAAGGTTTAGAAGCAATTCTTCTGTAGGTTGGCGAGTTCATAGATAGGCTTGATCTAGATGATCCATCAGCTGTAAGAAAAGCACAACCTTTTTCATGGGAGATTTCCAATTTTGGGGCCACCAACCACAATATTTGGAAAAGTTCATCAGAGGTGTGCTGCAAGTTTGAATGCAGCCCGGATGATTCTTGCAGGTTCTGAGCATAACATTGATGAAGCAAGTATCTCTTAGTACCTTTTAGAAGCTCACAATATGGAATTCTGGAGATAGAATAGGATTTGTGTTCATTTGGTCATGTTGGGCATAGAAGTTGAGTAAACACATTCAACAATTAAAAACTCCAGACACGTTCCTACTTTACCTCTTAGTGACAGTGGTGTGGATGATAGTGGTAGAGGAGAAAATGGTTGAACACAAACACTAATAAATTCAATTAAAATTAAGTAACTTGAAATTATTTTATTTTTATCAACTTTTTAACTTACATTTTAAGAAGCATTTAGACCCATTTTGGAAAAATAAGCCAAAGCCGCTTGCAAAATAAGCCATTTTGGCGAAATAAGCATTTAGACCCTTTGTAAGGTTGAGAACGAGGATTGGGTGATTATGTCTGTAGTTGGAATGTTGGAATGAGTGTTATTTCCAAGAGTAGATTTTTGAATGTTTGATTATAGTGAAGCTGATTTTCTTTTTCAACCAAGGGGATGACTTGCATGTGAGCTGCTACTACATTGATTCCAATCTAAATGCGTATGCGATATCCTCTGCTTAGGTTTGTACATGGTGTATTGTTTGCTAACTCATTACTGTTTCTAAATAGATCTTGGATTTTTGTGATGTGAAAGGGAATATTTTTAGTTCAAACCTGTCGACAGACTTCATAATTGCTAGTTGTGTAACTAGATTTTCTGAAGTGTGAAAAAACTAGGTCATCAATAAAAAGGACTGGTATTTAAACTATGTATGGATTAGTTTTTTGCACCTTGAAAGTTGTCTGAGAAATGTTTAGGTCCTATTTGGAGGGCGTGTAAACAGTAAAGGGTCTAAACTCGTCATTGACTATTTTGTTTTCTTTTTTCTGGGAATGGTGTTTGAAACTAGAAGCTGAAAGGAACTCCTCTTACCTCTGCAGTTTTTCGAATTGATGACCTCCTCCAACTAATTGATGTGGTCTTACTCTAAATATATTTGTATAACATTGATCATTCAACTTTCTTTGTAGTTTCTACCTCTATCAAACTTCAAGAAGTACCTGCTGAATAGCAGTCCTGGTCATTTTGTACGGTCGTACTTTGTCCATCCCACAATTAAAATAGTTATCCATGTACTTATGTACTTTTGTTGCAGATGGGGTCATTAACCTCTTAAGGATATAAATGGAAGTCCATTTTCTTTTTTGCCTTTTCATTTGACTAATTTATTGGGCGCATAAAGCTTCATGTAGTTTCCCTATCAAAGTCTCCAACTCTCAGTCTTTCAGTTAGAAAGGATAGTTATATCATATATGATAATCTTTTCTTGTTATCTTAGGCTCTTTGCTGGTTGCTCTCCTATTTCTTAAATGTTACCGATGTTGTTGAACGTACTTTCCAGCTGGAAATTATTTACATGGAGTTTTGAAAGTAATTCTTAAATTCTACTTATAGTTGTACTCCAACACTCCTGTAGATTTTGATTTCAAACTTAAAAGGTATATATAAAACTGGAACTTGTTGTTCAGCTTTTTGAGATTAAAACTTGGGAAAATTCCTGGCCGGTCCCAAATTTTATATGGGGTTCCATGCAAACCTTTTTGTAAAGTGCTATTCCATCTAAACCCTTTTTTAAAGTGCTTTTACAATTTTGCCCCTATCACTTTTCATACCCCAAGAATTCATACCTCCGAGAATTCACACCCCCCCCCTCCAAAAAAAAAAAAAAAATTCACACTCTCAAGAATTCATACCTCTCAAAATTCACACCCATAAGAATTCACACCTCCGAGAATTTACACCCTCAAGAATTCACATCTCTAAGAATTCACACCCCCCTATAATTCACAACATCAAGAATTCACACGTCCCAGATTTCACACCCCCAAGAATTCACATCTCCCAGAATTCACACCCCTTTGTAAAATTTACACCCATAAAATTCACATCTTTTTTTTGCAGAATTCACACCCCATCTGCACTATCCATAGCCCGAGAATTTACACCTCTTTCAAGAATTCACACTCATTCTTGGTGTGAAATTTTGGTTAAGTCTTGGTGTGAATTCTGAGTGAAGACTTGCTGTGAATTCTGGATGTGAATTTGAGATAAAGTCTTAGTTTGAATTCTGAGTGAAGTATTGCTATGAATTCTGGATGTGAATTTCTTAGGTATGTGAAATGTGAATTCAACCAGGGTGAATTTCTTGGGAGTGTGAATTTAGCCCTGATACATCTCTGGCGGGTGTGAATTTTTGGGGCTAAAATAGTTCTTTTCACACCTTTTACAAAATTCACACCCCTGTAATTTCACACCTTTTGCAAAAGTCACAATTTTTATTTTTTTTTAGAATTCACACCCATGCTATTATAACAATTTAAAATTTATATCTGAACATGTATATCTACGTATACACATATATGTTGTTTAAATATATTTGCAGAGTGAATGAATTGATCTTGGGTTCAAGCAAGTTACGGATCAGGTGAGCCAAATCTTCTGGCTACATTCTTTTGATCATCTCAATGCCTAATTGAAGATCTCAACAACATCGACACAAATGAAATGCATCTACGAAGCAAACCAGTCAACATTAGAGTATGTAAATACTAACTTCTTTTCTTCGTTTTCACCCTTGAGAGGCCGACGGAAGGAATCCACCATGAAAGCACTGCTTTCAACAGAAGCCATGGAGCTGGTTGAGTCAACGGTGACGAAGGCCAAAGTGGCGTCTCCGGCGGCGAACGGTGGCGAGTTTCCATTGGAATCGATTGACAAAATCCACGACCCGATCTAGCATCGAGTACTAGCGGCGGCGAGTTATCTGGCGTAGATATGAGAAGTGTGGCCGCCACCATTGACGCGGATGCGCATGTCGACGCCGGAGAAGCGATTGCGACCGAGGAGGATGATCGGCTCGTAGGCCTTGTACTGGAGGATCTTCGGCTTAAAGCTCGATCATGCAGCCGTGTAGTAGGTTACAGGGTCGTGGCGGAGGAAATGGGGTATTTTGAGTACATCACTTGAAACGGGGCTTGGGCAGAAGGGGTGTGACGAAGGGTGGGGCTGTATGGGTGGATAGGGACAAAAGAGGACCGGCCAGTAAGAACCCCTTAAAATTTTGAAAGTTGGCTAAATCATAGTTTTGCAGCCTTGCCCAAGGATTCGAGACATTGTCGAACTTTGCAGAACACCTTGATGGCTCTGTGGACATAGTTTTCTCTATCATACATGGTAGATTTGGTGAAGATGGTGGAATTCAGGTGTAGCTTAGTAAAACTTTGATCGAGTTATTAATGCTCAGAAACTTTTTGAGCCTTATCATGTAGTAAAGAGTTTTTTTTTCCTTCCTGGGAACTATAGGAAAAATCAAATGTCCCATTTGTTGTACACGGTCAGATGAATGCCAAAAAGCATTTGACATGGTATACTCTTATTTTTAGTTTCTGCTTCTTATACATGTCCAACAATGCCAACCTAATAGTGAAATGGGCCTAACTTAAATGCGGTTGGATGCCTGTAGAAATTGGATTACTATAATATTTATTTTTCTGTGACTATATAGCATGCTCTCAAGTCTCAACAAAATCTCAGACATGATTTATAAGCACCATAAAACTGCTTCTAACTACTGGGAAATATCACTTTAAGCAATAGTAACCTTTATTTTTATATGCAGCTATGCCTTCCATATGTTAAAGATGCTATTGCTATCTGAGCTAGCTAATGCAAAGGCAAAGGCTCAATTCATTCGCTAATTTCATGTCCCACCCAAGTAGATGATGTAACCAATTTTTATTCAATAATAAGAAACATTATTATGTTTGTTGGGTTAAAATATATGCATATCTATGTTACTCAACAATTTCTACCAAGGAAGCATGCATCCATTATCCCTATAATCCTTTACCTTCCAAATAAGCCTTTCTGTTACTATTTCTTTTTTTCCTTGTTTAGTAAGAAGATGCCAACTGTTGTTAGATTTTGATTCTCGGTGGTAGAATGCATCATTGGAGCTCTACAGACAAGGATTTGTGACGGTGCCAAATTTCTTAGTGCAGGTATTGTTTCAACCAGTTTATATTTGTGGTAACTATTGTCTGGTCCTTAACTGTGTCCCTCTGCATTGTTGTTTTTTCCTTTTGTCTTGCCCGTAGTTGCCTGCTTACCCAATAACTTGCATAAGAAATGCTTAAGCCTATGTTACCAGTAGTAGTCCACACAGTTCATTATGTACAAGATGTTTTTCGCCCAATCCATTAGTGTAAGATGGGATATGACAGTATCCCCACTCAAGTACATGAAGCCTTCATCGAATTGCCTAGCATCTTCCCCTGGCTAGCTACGTGGATAGTAGTCCATAAGCGGGCACAGAGCTGCCCATACTGTGGCGTATCTACCTCTCTCTAGAGCCTCTACTCCCCTATCACACAACCACGACGACCTATATGGGATTAAGGTTGGCTCTGATACCATTTCTCACACCCAAATGTATTACCGCCCCAAATTCACAAGGCTACCTCTTTACTATTTGAGAAGTTTGACGACTCAAAGTTTTATGCATACTCACCTTAAGTTACTACTAGATTGGCATCATAACTTCAAATTGGTTTTTGGTTGTTCTTATTCCTATTCAAAGGGTGAGATTAGTGTGTGCCTATTTAATTTGTGGTTTATGGGCAACAATATTTGGTTTTGTGAGAAATTCATTTTGAAGTTTTGTTTGTTCTATTGGAACTTTGCTTTATTTGCTTGAAATTTTTTCTGCCGGCACTCATGAAATTGCATATAGGGAACAGAGTTGGATGAATCTGAGCAAACAGAGTGGTTTGTGAGAAATCAGCTGGATATTAAAATGGGTAAAGTTGTGGTAAGGTGTAATCTTGCGTTGTGTGTAGAAGTTATGAGATGATTGTCAAGTCTGTATATTATGCAACAGTTTTACTGATTGCAGGTAAAGCTGACAAAAGCTGGGTTAAGCATTAGAGTAACAGTTGCATTATGGTGATGTTTATTCTCTTAAGAAAGCTGATGAACTGATTTCAGAAGTAATTTCCTTTCTCTTTCTGTGTTGATCATTTAACATTTTCTTGTCCTACTTTGATTTTGAAGCAAAAAATGATAAATGGCAAACTTTTTCTCAAAAGAGTTATTTTGTTCATCATATTATTGTAGATACCCCAATCAGGGCTTCTGGATTGCTTTTTCTTTTGTTTTTGGTTTTTGATTCCCCGATGATGAAACGGATCAAGAACACCCCGGGAATGGTCAGTGGTTGAGCTCTGAGCGTTTTAAAATCCTAATAAACTTTCCAGAACCCTAATGCCATGCGCTAGTTGAGAACCAGCGCGTAGATCAAAGTGCTAGGTGTTGGTCAAATAGTCCTGATTGACCATTGACCAGCGTGTGATCATTTGGACATGCGCGCATGTCCACAACCCGCGCGTGTTGGTTAAAGTTGCAGCCGACCCTATACTTTCCATTTCTGGAAGGTTTCCATTTATGGAGGGTTTCCATTAATGGAAGGTTTCTAGAAGGTTTCCATTAATGGAATAGTTTCCATTCAAGGAATGCTTTCCATTAATGGAAGGTTTCCATTAATGGAGGGTGTTTGCCCTATAAATACCCCCCCTCACTCTTTCAATTAAAAGGGTTAGAAATAAAGGTTACAAAATCTTACACTCAATTTTCACACCTCATTCAACCTCAAAGATCAAAGCTCAATACTCTTTCAAACCTAAAAACCAAAGCTATAACACCTTTGTATTGCATACTATTCTGATCCCTGAGGGGGGCTGGCAGGGTCAAGGCTAGTAATTAGTATCAGTTCTGGCCCTTGGTATCCCCTGGTCTGGATCTCCACAAGGCCGTCATCTCCCCTGGCTGCCCTTGTGAGGCTAGGGGTAGATTCCTGGCCAGCCTTGCCCACCTGGACCGAGTGAGTGGAGGAGGCAGAGATGCTCCCAGCAACGAGCCTTTCGAAGGCCGATGGTCTCCTTCGAAGTTGCACGGGGGAACGGGAGCGGTCCCTGTGCGACGTGTCCCTCGGGGCTCGAGTGTCCGCTGCTCTAGGTGACTCGAGATGATCCTTGACGGAAGGGCGGGATATATGCTCTAGCAGGTGGCCGACTTCGTGACTGCGAGGGGATGTGCGACGGTCCTTTCTTTCACCGCGACTCCCTGAGGAATGAGACGGGGAGATTTGGAGGAGGTGTTTAATCTCCGCCAACTCATCTCGGACGTGTCTGTCACGCTCCATCACTGTCGTGAGATCGTCGATTTTCCGCTCAAGATGGCGGATGTAGGAGTGGAGCTCGGAAGATGGGCCTGCTTCTGGAACTGGTGCTCCAGCGCCAATTCCGACGGATACATGGGTCTTTCCCAGGGTGGCTGCTCTGCCAGAGGCCAGGCTATGATCCACGAGGGAACCGAGCCCGTGGGAGGTTCCACCGTGATGCGCATCATCGATCTCGACCATGTTTGATTCAGGAACGCTAAATGGAGCAGAAGAAAGGAAAAGGGGAGAGGATGTTGGATTAATGGCTAGGTCCTCCCAGCAGAGTTGCCAATTGTGGGGGTTCGATTTGTCAGGACCTTGACCTGAGTTAGAATTCCTCCTCCGCTGATCCGTTCACCCGCCTCCAAACCTGCAACAAGTCACTAGGGCTAGGATAGCCCAGTGACCCTCCGACGATCAAGTTAGATCTCAGAGGAGGAAGTAGATCTAGGGTTAGGGAAAGATGGCATACCTCTTTAGGCTAGAGTCCCTTTGTATTTATAGATCTAGGTTTACTTGGCCTCCAAGATAGCGCGTGAAGGATACGCTTGGGTAACCGCCTCGGATGACATCACGAATGACGCACCGAATATGGCGGTTACGAAGCACATGGCCTGACCCGGTCTAGGTGGTCCTATCTGCCACGCTGCATTCTTCCAAAAGGCCTTAACGGAATGCAAACCTTGGTAATTGACCGAAGTTCTAATAGAAGACTTGATACCGAGCGAATAACCGAAGGATATAAGCTGTGGTCTGCCTGTACTGTTCCATGAATCGTGCCAGCATGAGACCTCGGTTATTGGTGGCTCAACAAAGTTACTGACGCAATAACCGAAGCCTCCACAATAGCCCCTTAACTCCCTAATGCACCGGCTCTTTGCTTCTGGGAGCTAATCCCTTCCGTGATCCATAATACTTTCGACCTCTAATACACAAATCACCGAAGAGAAAAGCGACATCGGAGACCGTCAGCACCATTCCCAACTTTAGATGCCACGTGTTGCTCATCGCCGAGGTTCATAAATCAACAGCTGTCTTGGCACGTGCAACACCAGTTGATTGGTACGGGGCGTCCTTTTGGTGACACGCGTCAATAACCTAATGGTTCGGTGATTTGGCGCTCTGACCTCGGTGCAGAACTTTTCACCCTCATCCGTCAGATGGTGCCACGCGTCAAAGATCCAGTGGCTCGGCACACGACGCTTCGTTTCCCGCGCACCCCCTCAAACCGCCCGGGTATATAAGAGAGAAGGGAGAGAAAAATCGACAGAGCTTCCAGGATTTTAAAATTGAACCGCCGCCGCCGTCATCCTCCACCTTCTGATTGAGATTTTGTGCATTTTGGCTGAGAGATCTCATACGAATTTGAGGTATGTCGATCTCATTGCTTTAATCTTTATGCTTTGACCATTTTTTTTCGAGTTCCTCGTCGTTTTCTTCGTTCGTTCTGGCTAAGCAACCGCTCGCCGCCGTCTGGTTCTGGGCGGCGCTGGGCTTCTCCGACGCTGCTCACGTTCTTACCGAGGCCCAAACTCATCCCGAGACCTAAATTCATCTCGAGGCTTAAACTTATTCCGAGACCTAGATTCATCCCGAGGCCTAAATTCATCCCGAGGCTTAAACTTATTTCGAGACCTAGATTCATCTTGATACCATGGGAATAGATTTCGGAACCTCAAAAGTTCTTCCTGAGAGGGAAGCGCCTTCATAGGAACTGATTACCCGAAGATTCTGAGGAGCGATGACCATTCCGTCCCGAGCGTTAGACCTTGATTTTTCCTTGAGCATATAGCTAACGAGTTTCTGTATTCTCTTCCTTGGTTAGGTAGAAGCGAATGGTCATCGAGCTCTCTTCGGACAGTTCCAGTAGTTCAGGCTCTTCTCCCATCGAAATTCCCGAGGATATTCGCCAGACACTTCGGGAGAGGGCATTCTTTCAGACTCCAATCGACTACATTGAACCATTCGAAACCTCGAGAGTTCCTCGTGAAGTGAAAACGTTTGACCCCCAAGAAATGGAAGCCCCAAGTACCTCGAACCAAGGTCCCGGTCCATTTGCAGATGCCCCCGAGGAGGTTCGGGGACGCAGGAGGGCAATGAGGCCATGCCCATACCGAAACCAATATTTTGATGGCTCCTCGGCTTCTTATGCTGAGTTCAAGAGGGTGTACAACGTTCCTCATGACATTGACATTCGGATTTTACCGAACAGTGACCCCAAGGACCTTCCTCACCGGGAGGGAGCACTGATTTTCCCCTTGATGGCTATCACCGAGGGAGGTGTTAGATTCCCCCTACATCAGTTCGTCCGAAGGGTTCTTTGAGCCCTCTCTCTCACGTCTTCTCAGCTCACGGTGAACTCCTATCGGATCATCACAAGCATAATAGAGCTAAGGAAGCAATACAACCTCACGTTTGGACTCGAGGAGCTCTTCAGTGTGTACCTCGTTGGAGTTAACCGAGAGAGTGATCGATATTACCTCTCCTGTAGGACGGGGTATGATACATTCCTCATTGACCATCTTCCCGACTCGGAAGAATGGGCGAGCATTTACATGTCGGTTACTGGGAATTTTATGTTTGGGCCTGGGAAAAGTGCGGACACTGCCACTACGGTTCAGTTTGAAACCGGGGCGCCTGGTCGGTAAAAATCTCTTTTTACCTTTAATACATGTTAGCACATTTTCCTTTCATCATATACTGATTCTTCCATTGCCTTTTTTTCAGCCGAGGGCGTTGTTGCAGAGCTTAGGGAAAGGGCTATCCGAGCGCGAATAACAGCTGCTTATGCCATTCCTATCACGAGTCGATATGCACCTGACCTGCTCGGATACAAACCGACTTACACTGGTTATTTGAAAAAGAGGCCGAGGCAACAGGGTGTTCCTCGAGCGAGACGAGGACGTGGTCGAGGGAAAAGCCGAAGAAGAATAGAGGGGAGAGGAGGCGGAGGAGCTGGGACGCCAGAAGACGAAGTGGGTGACTCTGGTCCTCGAGGCGTGATCCGAGAAGAAATCGACCGGGAGACCCCTGAGAGGACGGGACTTAGCGACGAGATGAGTGGTCGCGGAAGAGAGGTGCTCAACCTACGATGCCAGAGGCCACAAGGACGGGGCGCTGGCGTCACGATTGGCTCACCGGAGGCCAGAACCTCGAGGGTAGTCCCAGTTTCTCCTCAGGAGCCTCCGGAGAAGAGGGGTCGGACCGAGGAAGAAGCCTTCAGACAAGGAAGGAGTGGTGAGCCGATCTTGATAGACGAGATGGGAACCAGAGATGAGGGAGATGTAGAGAGTAGGGGAGGAACCGACGCGGACACTCGTGTTCCGACGAGGGAGATCCCGTGGGCCCTCGAGGTTCGTCACGACACGGGGCGCCTGATTCATCACGCCGATAGTGCGTCCTCCAACATTGGGACGGCGTTTGGGTTGCTTCGGTCGTGTATTCACAAGACCAAAATATGTCATACAAAAATTAACAAAAATTAAATAAACCTAAACAAAATACATACATAAATTAAATATCACATATTATTAAATAACATAATCACAAATGTTATAATAATACCATAGATTGTCATTACCTTAGCACAATGTGTGCACGAAATTTAACCTAATTATTTTCAATTCCCGCCATATTATTTACTCAAATTTTAAAAATTTTGCCATATAATCACAATTTTCAACTCCCTCCATATTATTTTCTCAATTTTAAATTTTTTCCCATACAATACTTCACTAATTTAAAATAAATATGAAATTCCCTCTAATTGGATAGAAAATATCATTCGTTTATTGAATTTGTGTGCTGATGATGGAGCTTCCTAAACCTGATTTAGCCATAAACTTACGTAGATGACTTAATCAACAAACATAACGAAAATCAACGGATTTGATAATCATTATTGTGTCACGATGGCAAGGCTACTGTACATCCAACTACAGCAGAGCACTTGGTTTTATATCAAATATAAATTGGATGTTTATTCTAAATGTCGTTAACGAGTATATTTTTAGAATCATCAATCAAAACCGTTAGAATATTAAGTCATACGATATTCAGCAATGTCACCAAAATCAGAGATCATTGAATATCGACAACTATGTAATTGAAAAACATTTATGTATTCAGTTGCATTAAAGTCTAATAATGCACCAACCGAGCCCCATCTAAGGCATTTTTTTTCGATCGAAACCATCTATCTTTTACATAATATGAATAAATCATATGTACC
Organism: Rhododendron ovatum; assembly: GCA_019656835.1. Classification (NCBI taxonomy): domain Eukaryota; kingdom Viridiplantae; phylum Streptophyta; class Magnoliopsida; order Ericales; family Ericaceae; genus Rhododendron; species Rhododendron ovatum. The sequence continues at coordinate 17,170,044 of CM033801.1, read as the reverse complement.
AAGAATGAAATTGATCGCTTATATTTAGGTCAGTAATCGAACAAAGAAATCCTTTTATTATTGGATTTCGATGCTAATAAAGGGGCTTTCTAAACCCAATTGAGCCAAAAATTTATGTGGATTATTTAATCAACAAACATAATGAAATCAATGATTTTGATCGTCATTATTGTACCGTGGTCGCAAGTCTACCGTACATTCAGCTACAACAGAGAACTTGGTTTCATATCAAGTATATTGAATATACAAATTATAAATGTCGTTACCAAGTATATTTTAAGAATGATTTTGATCTAAACCGTTAAGATATTAAGTCTTACGATATTAAGCACTATCACCAAAATCAGAGATCATTGGATATTGACAAATACGTAATTGAAAAATATTTTTAGTTCTTCGAGATGCATTAAAGTCTAATAATGTCATGTTGATCAAATTGGACTAAGAAATTAATAATATAGAACAGTCTAAATTTATTGGTTAACTAAATTAGTTTTATAAACTATTTTATTATTTTATCACATTCATCAAATTATTCTAATATGATTATTTAACCATCTTAATAAAATCAAACAGTCCATATTGTTAGCTCATTACTATGGAGATTAGATAACGTAAACATAGAGATTGTAATTTATTTTTATATCATAATGGCATTGTTTGATTAGAAAAATGTTTGTTTGATTTTTTTGGCTACTTTTTAACATATGAGAATATACATAAAAGTGTATTCATATCAGCTTTCACAATAATTAAAAGATATAAAAATAATCAATAAATTACCACCATAAAAAAGAAAAATATCAATTGTTTTTATAATGTTAAATTTAATAGTTTAGAAAGTTTAAAAAAATTCTTATAAAGCCCCAATTCTAGCCCACCCAAATTTATGTTGGACCGCATGCGAAAGCCCGTTAAAGAAAGAAGAGAGAGAAACTCAATATGAGAGTGAGGGAAGACCAGTTATACAGGTAGCCCTTTTTAAATTAAAAAATTGAATGGTTAATATTAGATTATCTTAAATCCAAGGGAAGTTTGACTAGGGGAGGAGCGGCGCCCCCGCCCCCTCTTCCTCTCCTCTTCCCACCCCTTCTGTTCGTTGTCTGGTTCTTCAGCCTGGTGGTTCAAGCGTCAAGTTGTCGGCGAGCAGCTTCCCGACCTTGGGTCAGTTGGTCTTTCTTGGATGGCAGTCTTTGGATGTTTCTTGGGCCGACTGTGGATCTGTGGTCGCAATAACTAGTGAGGGTGAAGGTGGGTTTTTTGGCCTTTTTCTTGCTGTTTTTTTTTTATCTCTCTCTGATTGGTTTTTCCAGTAGGTTTTTCGATCTAGGTCTCCTCTAGATTCGGCTGTGTACCAGTCTGGGTCTCCCCCAGATCCAGTGGGTGTGGTAGGTGGGCGAATAATTTTGAGTTTGTTTATGTTTTTGGTGGTCGTCGTGTGGTGTTCAAAGTTTGAGATCTGTTGCCGCCATGATTGCACGGGCTGGTTTTGCTGCCATCGTGTCTGCCCACGCGCTGGAGTCTATCATGCTAGCAAAGATTTTCCTTGGCGTCCGTGTTGTTATTGCGAAGGCACGCCGGTGCTTCATTGGTGCTGTTTTCCGATCAAGGGCTGACCAGTGTGCCAGTTTGGGTTTCTGCTTTCGATTGGCGATTTCATCTTACGCTTACTTCGGGTTTGAGCTAGGGATCCTTTACTGCCGAGTCACTGACGGGTCTCTCATACCGGCACTTGGTGTAGGTTTGCTTTTTGGTAGGGTTTCCTTGAGTCTGTAGAATGTGTGCTTTTTAGCAGTAATTCGTGTCTTTGATTTAGTAGTTTTGGTTCATTCCTGTACATTGTGATGAAATCTTTTCCCTTCGGGTGATGAATGAATTGTTTGACATTAATCAAAATATATATATATATATATATAGCATGTCTGTGCCTGAAGGGATGACGCAACGCTTTCTAAATACAATCTAAATGAAATATCAAACACCGGTTGTTTTTTGGAAGAAAAAAAAAACCACTTTTTCAAAAAAAAATTATACAATGGTTGTTAACTCCAACTCATATGGGGTGAATTCCGTGTATGTGTATGTCACACTCCATATGAGAGGACGTTACAAATAACCATTAGATGAAAATGTACCCATAGGATAGAAGTCAAGGTAGAAATTTGAAAACCTTTGATCTGATTTCTCTCTTTGTAACGTTCAAAATTTAAAAATAGCACAGAAAATGTGGAAAGTTTGTGAAGACCCGTAAATTTTTATAATTTTAGAAATCGTTTAATGCGTGAAAGAATTGTATTATTAATAAAGTTGTATGTTTATTTGTGGGTGTGTACGGATATACGTCTACCGTTGGGTATCGGACATTCGGAGAATAGTTGGATTTTGAGTTTCGGTGTTGAAATGATGTGTGGAAGTGTTGGTAGCAATCGGGGTTTAATTTGATGAACGTTGGCAAAAATTTTGAATTTGTCTTTAATGTACAGGTACAGATTTTTCCAATATAGGTACATCGCGACCAGAAACTGTGAAATGCTGAAATTTCTGGGTACCTGTACTGGTACCGTCATTCCACGGTATTGGTACATCGTGCAAAATTTCTGATTTTTCAGCACGCATGACAGCTCACTATAAATACCCTCTTTTATCATTTTTCACACCCAAAACCCTTGAACCAGACTTGGAAACACCCCATCTCACCTACCCAACTCCAATCTCACCCAAAACTTTTGATTTCGACATTAAATCTTCAAGATCCAAGGGTTTTCTTCCTCAAAATCACAAGATTCTTGCATTTGGTGAACCAAGGGTGAGTTTTGTGTTCTTGTTCTCACTCATTGAAGCTCTACCACGTTTTTCTCTCTCTCCTCTCGATTATTTGTTGATTTTTGCTTGTTATTCATATTTTTGGGCTTTATTTGTTCTAGATCTTGTATTCAAGCTTGGGTAAAGCTTGTCTTTGAAGGATTCAAGCTTATAGCTCTTGGTAGACCTAGGGTTTTGCTTAAAACCCATCTAGGTAGGGATTTCTCTCTTCCTCTACATGTTTTGTGGTGACTATATGTGATTTAGGTGTTTATTTGCTATATATGGTTGAATAGAATGTTTTATGGCTTGAGGATTGCATTTTCTTTGATAATGGTATTGTGGTAACGAGTGTCATGGTCCATGAGCTATGTGTGTCGTCTTATATAATGTCGGTGTGTGGGGAATGAGTTTATGGCATTGGTATCAATTGTGACGATAGTATGGTTATTGTTGTTGTGAAGTGAATGGGGGATTTAGTGTGACGCAAGGGGTGGAAACACACGGTTCGCAAGGGGTGGAGTCTATTGTGACGCAAGGGGTGGAAACACAATCTCACAAGGGGTGGAATTTTGTTGGAAGGAGTGTGTGCGTGTGTGTGTGTACATATGGGTTTGTGATTGGGAATTGTTACGACATTTGTAAAAAGGGTATTGATGTGCATTATTTGGATTTGTCGTTTAATTTGATTCGTTCATGCTTATCATCTCATTGCATGTAGATTTTGTAGAGAATTTCCTACTGGGCTAGTGTAGCTCAGCAAAATCCTTCTTTTCAGGTTCGAACGTAGGGCAATAGATTGCATGACATGGTGTATTTGGAAACAAATACTTTTGGAAGCTAACATGACTTAGTTACTCATCCATCTTTGTATTAGTCTACTTTTGGATAGAGATGGTATTGTAACTAATTTACTTTATTTGATCTTTTGACATAAGATTGTAATATTCTAAATATTTTGCACATGTATTTAACTTAATTTGGGCCACGGTGCCAATGATGTATTTTTTAAACTTGGGGACTTCGTTTGTAATTAAACAGGTGGTAAACCATTTTGGGTATTATTTGTCCTATGCGAGGATCTTTTATCAAAACGATTTATCTATTTATGTTAAAAATCGAGGGTGTGACAAGGTTGGTCTTCTTTTCTTTTCTTTTCTTTTTTTTTTTTTTTGGGGGGGGGGGGGGGGATCACAGAGGACTAAAACGTAAATAAATCTGAAATCAAAATCAAATTGCAAAATCAAATCTTGACCCAAAGTTAAAACTATCCTGTGATAGATTGGACAATGGTGGGAGCTTTGCAATCGCAATAGCCATTTAAATTGAGAAAAAAAAATGGAGTCAACCTGGTTTAAAATCGGCTGTGATTGGGAACATTTGTAGAGAGAGAGGAGGAGTCATTGATCTACCCTTGGATTTGTGACCAAAACTGATCTAGAGAACGTATTCATTCTCAAAGAAAATCACAGGTTTAGGAGGGGTGTCAGCTTCGGAAGTGGAGAGCCAGAAAGGAAATGTAAAAGAGGAGAGAGAGAGAGAGAGAGAGAGATCTCAATTTTGAACGTAAGATTTGATTAGTGGCAATTGTGCAATTACCACTATTTGAGAGAGAGAGAGAGAGAGAGAGAGCCATAGGATTTAGGGGCAAATCAATAGTTAGGATTTATGTAAGACATAAGATTCAAAAACCGTTCTCCCTTATTATATAAATATAATAATATGTGTATATATATATATAGATACAGTTGGTTTCAAGTCAGTACTCCCTGATGGGAGCTTTGGTCCGGACCTCTCTTCTACGCCGTTGGATCTAATCCAACGGCTGGGAATTAAAAAGCCATCTCGTGGGTCTAACTAAGGGGACGGGTCAGGTATTTCGGGCGGGTAACGGGTAATAACAAAAACCATGTGGATCCACCCCTTTCCCATTTTCCTCTCAGCAGACGCATAGAGAGAGAGAGAGGGCGATTTCCAGACGAACTCGCAAAGAAGAACGACGAACAACAAAAGACCACTCGTAATCTCTCTCTCTCTCTCTCTCTCTCTCTCTCTCTCTCTCTCTCTTGATCGATCGATCGATCGATCAATTATTAGGGTTTCAGTGAAATCGAACATTGTTGATCTACTATGAGTCTTGTTATGTACCTATTTCTTCCATTTCCCTATCTCAAACAAACAAAAAAACCTTCGCGTTTTTTTATTTTTTTTTTTCAGTTTCATACTAATTGTTTCAGAATATCTCACTTTACCGGTGTATTTGATAACTAGATTTTGAAATATTTGGCCGCCTTTTAGGGCAATCTGGTTAGAGCATTAAAATGATGGTTTCAAGCCAAATATCCTGAAAATTCCAACTTAAGACACGAATATGAACTTCAGCATAGTGGATGCTTAGGTTTGGATCATGGATTGGAAGAAAGACTATGGTGGGAACAGAAAAGATAAGTAAAAGACAAGATATTGAACTAAAAGTTCCAGCCCGACACAACGGAGTGTTTGAGATAAGGGCTTTTTTTGAACGAGACAAGTTAGATTCCAAACTCGACTGGGGAAACTTTTGGTTGATGCTTCAGGAAACAGAATTGGCTTATTTGATGTGGAGACTAACATTCTCCAATGCTATTTGGTGGTATGCCCCTAATTACGTTCTGTTCAATTTGATGTAAATTGCAGTACCTCACATTACAGTTGAGATGCCAAATTTATTTTAGTTAGAAGTTAAATTTACTTATACAACTTTTCATTATATTCCTTTTCCTTGATAAATCATTCCACGTGTCAATGGTTCAAAGGTTGTTATTTTTCTGTTTTGTGATTTTCAAGGGACATGTCAAAGAAGTCCGTTCGATCTGCTAGGATTCAAGTGCGAGTTACATTGCATTGGTGAGCGAAGAAAGTGAAAGGGTGTGGGCATTTGCGTTGGGTGGATATGAATTGCAATCTAATAGAGATGATGGTGGTTTGTTCTTTGTGCAAATGCACAATTTCGCATTCCATAGGTTTCAGAAAAGGATAGGTTATTTTGGAAGTTGCAGCACCGGGAATAAGGCCGTTGCTGAACATGCACATTTTTTATGTAGCTTAGATAGATGAACTTTGTTTTGTTTTTTGTGTGTGTGGCTTTAGTTACTTTCTATATGGTGAATTGGCCCTTACTGAATTTTAGTTGAGTTTATGCCAGTTTCTTGGAGAAACCATTTTTCACTATAAATTCATGTTTTGTTGGGCTTCATATAGTTGTACAAATTTTTCTATTGTACACAAATTACTTTTTGGTCTATGGTACCTAAAAGCAAGCCCTTGGATGAGCATGTGGAGTCACAAGCCAGTTACTTTGGTTTGGGGAGATGAATAACAAGAATCTAAAGTTTATCGATGAGAAGAAGTTGATGGACTCAAAGCTCAAAATGATGGCCAAAAGGGAAAAATAGTTTTATGTCACCCGAAGCTCAAAATGGAGCCAAAAAAATGGCTGCCCAATGAACACTAGCAGTAGCCTTAGGAAATGGGAAAAACAAGGGAAGAGAGATGGTGTTCTCTGGAATAGCAAAAATTGAGCAGCAAAAATCGAGCCAAAACTTGTTGCTATTGACGTTTTTACAACTTCACAGATACAGTTTTTGGAACAATGATAGTCTATTGCCTTGCCATTTCCTTTTTGGCCACCAGATACATACATAAGCATTAAAGGAAGAAAATTACTAAATCCAACATACAAACCATAATTAAATGCTCAACGCAAAATTGGACAGACATTAACTGGGAAAACATTCCAGTGCTGAATGCAAAACTTCCAATGTTGAAATCTAGTGCTTATGGTTACTTGGCCAAAAATTCGTTGAAGCAGTTAAATTACAAATCAATCTACCAAAAGATTAAGCAAATTTAAAGGAGTTAATCCACACCTAATACATTCAACTTTCCAAAAGAAATTACAAATCACATCAAATCTATATAAATTATAGTTTGCTAATCTTCCAAATAATCAAATTCAACCTCTCTATTGCCTTGCCATTTTCTCCATCTCCGCACGTCGCCATCTTATCAACCTCACGTTTTCCCTTCCTGAAACAAGAATAAGTCATAATATGAAGAAAGCTACAAAAACAAAAAAAATTTAGCACCCCCCGCCCCCTTTTTTTATAAATAGTTACATTCATCATCATTGTCAATATCGTCCTCGTCATCATTCAACCTAAGATCTTGCGAAGAGCTAAGAAAAAAAGACAACCATTAAAACATAAACAATTAAATTAGACACAATAACTACACCAAATCACCTATCCATATCTCTATAAGTAGAGAGGCAGAGAGAGATACCCTAGTGGTGGTGGTAGTAGTGGTCGAAACAAGGGGGTTGGATTGATGCTCACACTATCTTCTTCTTCCATTTCTTTCAATTCTTTTCAATCTGCAACACAACCATGACATTAGCTGACTATCTTGACACTACCATTCTGGTATGCACAATATGGAGTCAAAATATGAGTTCAAAAATGAATCCATAACCAGTTCCATTTCCATTTTCAGTTCAAAATCTAACTAAAATGAGCAAAAGTTTTTTGTCAAATGACACGATAAACTTATAAACAGGAATGGAGCAGCTTTAAGAAATCAAATTTTGACAGTGAATCCAAACTGGGGAAATTGCGAAACAGTGGACAGTGGGGCAGATAATGCCCAGGTCATGGAGTAGTTATTTGGAAATTCATGTAAATATGGGAAGAAGAAAATTATTCCCCAATACATGGAGAGGTCACCTGAAAAGACTATTAGGCCCCTAATCAAAAAAACCCTAAACCTCAAACCCACCCATTGTTCTCATTCAATTCCCCCAATTCCCATTTCGTACTCACGGCTCTGAAGCAGACGACTGGAAGAGAACAACCAGAGGTAGGGTTTCTTCTGCTTCTTTTCTCTTCTCAACCTCTTCTCGACCTCTTCTCCTTCACCTCTTCTTCATCGCTCACTTCATCTCTCTGTAAGCTACAGTACTCTCTCCATTCCATCGAAGAAGAAGCAGGATCTTGTCCTTGACCAAGCAACATCATACGCATCTGGTAAGGAATGTTTTGGGTGTTAACAATTTTTTTGTAATTTTCTCTCTTTTCTCTTCTCTCTTCTCTCATTTCGTCCATATGTCTCTGTTTGTAAGCAATTTGGTTTTTTTCATTGTATGAGTGAGGATAGCATTGTATGAGAGAACCCCCAACCAACAGAATAGCAGCCCATCCTACAATGGTTAAACCCCTATAATTAATGTAAGTGAGGATAGCAGTCAAACCTAGCATTGCTCCGACTCTTGGCAAACCAGCAGATAATGTCGGGATTGCTAACTTTACATAGTCAAGGAACATAACCGGGTATAGAGCATTATCGATGACCCTGCTTAGCCATTTCATCCAACCTATTTGAAACCCCCAATATTCACCCAGTGCAAATGAAACCCAAATCACATAGCCACTGTCCTCTGGAAACATGGTGCCCATTTCTCCAGTTATTAGGGCTTCCGGTACACTCCATATAAAGGGAAATACCAAAAAAAAAACCATTAAGGCTAGAATGGGGCCAGCTACATGTACTGTATCCTCAACCCGGAATAATCCCCCCGATACCCCATAGAAGATGAGGAATGCAAGGGGCAATATTGAGACTTTTCCATTAGTTCCCCTAGGAGAAGAAGGTACTCTGTTAATACTAACATTTGATCCACCATTGTGTACCCCCATTGCCCCATTGCAATGGAAGTTTGTTTTTCCTGAAAATAAAATAGTTGCTCTTTAAGTTACCTAATGTTACCCCTTGTAAGAACTTTTGTTGCTCTCTATGTAAGAATGTATGCCCTAGACTGTTAAGGGTAGTGACCTATATTTTAACTAACTGAATGGTTGTCCCTTTACAAAGGTGTAATACCCGTTTCGAATTTGCACGTGCATCGCCTGACATGGCATTTCGCATCTCATGTGATTGTGCATTTGTCTTTGCTTTATGGTGAGCTAAAATGGATGTGCTTTATTATTAGTTTAAAAAAAAAAAAAAAGAAGCCCATAGAAGAGCTGAGAACCATTTAGTTGCTCTTTTGTTCTCATCTAAGAGCCTTTGCATGTCTATCTATAAGCACAAATTTGGGTGTGCATGCATTAAGCCACCTCATGCTTTTATTTCCACGTCATGCTTAAGAGTCTAAGTTGAATCAATTCAAAAGAATTCATTGTTCTCTTTTGTTGTTGCCGCACCGAGAGAGAGAGAGAGAGAGAGAGAGAGAGAGAGAGAGAGAGAAACCAAGGAGGAAGCACCAAATCTAAGGTAAAACAATTATTTTCATGGGTTTAATTTTGATAATTCTCATTTTGATTGGTTTGTTACTGTGACAGCATATTGTTAAATATGGATATATTATGCAAGGTTAACTATGATTAGTTGAGGGAAAAGAAGGTTTGTTGTAGAAAAAAACTCGAATTAGTATTGACTAGGATAAGTAGCAGTGTCAAGAAGTCTTGTCTTCGGTAACTTTGATGAATTTTCCACCCCAGTTTTCAAACTCAAAAAACTATGAGATTTTAACTGTAGGTTTATATACATGTCAAATATATTGTGTTAAAATTGTAAGATTTTATTCAAAGTACATAAATTTATAAAAATCTGACACCGAGCTGCAGTCGTAGAACTCATTGTGCTGACAGCACCGTCGCACTTTACGGAAATGACTATATCTCAGCCTAGAAAACTCGTAAACACATTCCGCTTGTTTTGTTGGAAACTAGACACATAGAGCTTCAATAATATGTAAGCCACGTGCCTTAGTTGTGCCTGAGTAATAGCAGATTTCAGTTTGAAGTTTGGCCAAAAATCTGTTCTCTGGAATTCACTGAAAGTTTTGGGTCTGATTGGTACCTATTTAAAAAATACTTCCCACGGTTAGAAAATTCTGAAATTTTGATATAATCTTCGTTTATGTGTCTGAGTTTTATGGTAAAAATCTTGTGGCAAACGAATTCATTGAAAAATTCCAGAAAATTCGTAGAGCGTAGCATTTCATAAAGCATTTCATGCATTTCATTTGGTTTTGGGCATGAGCTTTGCTTGTAAACCTTATGGGTGGAGTGTTATTCAAATTTCTAGGTGGGGATATCATAAGGACCATCACTGTGACGTCTCCTGCTCGTAGGGAGTAAAGTCGGTAGCGGAGTTGGCGTTTTGTAAGGTGAGAATGTACAGCTTCAATAATAAATTGAAAATGTCTCTTTCTACTTACTCCATTGCTCTATATTTGTTGATTGAAAAGTCCTATTATGATTTAAGAATATTTTGGAGATAATTGTTGCTTAGATGGATCAAAACTATTTGATGAGTTGAAAGGAATTATTTTTATACCTCTTGTGCCAATGTTCTTATTTGCAAGCTTGGTTGTTGCTTGCTTTTTAGTGGATTGGCAAACTTGTTTGTTGTTTGCCGGTAAGCTTGGTTGGTGCTTACCATTCGGTTGATTACTAAGCTAACTTGCTAGCACCTACCATTGGTGATAAAGAATGGCCCTCATCACCGCCGCTATATGCGAGCCTGTGATTGCGGTCATGGTACCGTCTTAACTCTTGGTCTTGAGGTAGACGACTCGTTGGCACATTTGGTAAAAATATATACTACTATATTGGAGTGGAAATGAAAGATGTGATTATTTGCGGTCCTTTTGGATATGTTGTTGGAATGAATTTGCAAATTGAGGACATTAATTGAAATGTTGGAGATAATAATTTATGTGGGTTTTGGTTACTGTTTTATCAAATTAATATTGGCCGGATGTTTTGACATTGATCCATCTAAAGTATTTAACTGCATTTCCTTTTATTATGTTACTAATGTACATTCTCCTGTAACCTTATTGGTTGTAGATTCTCATTGAACTAGAGGTCGATCCACTACAGTGCCTGTCAGGTGTATATAGAGGTTGCTCTTGTAAATCTTTTGGTTGGAACTATGTACTCTATGGTTTGCGAGGTTAGTGTGGTTGAATAGGAAGGCAAGTACTTTGGACTTGTTCAGTTGTAAAAAATGTGGTTAGCACTTAGTTGTACAAACTGTTGGGTTTGATGTAATAAAATCTTTCGTTTGGTCTCCGCTGCGAGTTGTAGTTTATTTTTTTTATTTATTTTAAGGCGCTAGTTTCAATAGCTTCGCAGGTTGTGACAGGTGTCATGCCACCTTGGGTGGGCCATAGTCCTGCAGGAGTGGGGTGTTACAAAAGGTGTGTTGGTCTGTATGAAATGTGGTTCTTGTTCAAGTTTTATAACATGTTTTTTTCCTGAAAATATAATAGTTGCTCTTTAAGTCACCTAATGTTACTCCTTGTAAGAACTTTTGTTGCTCTCTATGTAAGAATGTATGCCCCAGACTATTAAGGGCAGTGACCTATATTTTAACTAACTAAATGGTTGTCCCTTTATAGAGGTGTGTTGGCCATTTTAACTATTAAAGCCTTTGAATTGTCAACTTTCTTCGCTTCATAGGCTTTGTTTGTTCATCTCCTAGTTTAGTCCATTTCTTAATTGGGTAAGATGTTGGTATTTCCAGTTCAATAATTGGAATGGAGCATGTATCCTATGATTTATGCTCGTATCCTAATCGTAGCGTATGATTACTTTTTCAAATAAAGTTAGACTTCATTTCAAAAGTTGCTGAGATCCATAGAACAGAAAAAGATGGGACGATTCTTGCTTTCTCAACTTGTCAGATGGAAGTACAATGGAATTGTGAAAAGTTAAAATTTCCCTCTGTAGTTGCGCTACCTTTTATGGTGAAAGAGAGTAGGTTTGAACCTAGCTCTGGTATGAATGTCCTCAAGGTTGCCTATTCTGGCAAATAAGTTGCTCTGTCAATCCACATATGTGGCTCCTTTTATGAAATTAAGTTGCTTCTTCTGGAAAATATGTTGCCCTGCGTATGAAAATAAGTTATACCATATACACGACAAGGGGGACAGTGAAAACTCATATCACCTTTATGTTTTCTTACCTGTGACACTTGCTCTATCGGTCCATATATGTGGCTCCTTTTATGAAATTAAGTTGCCCCTTCTGGAAAATATGTTGCCCTGTGTATGAAAAAAGTTACACCATAAACATGACAAGGGCGGCGAATGAAAGGTCATATCACCTTTATGTTTTCTTACCTGTGACACTTGCTCTGTCAGTCCTCATATGTGGCTTCTTTTATGAAACTATGTTGCCCCATCTGGAAAATATGTTGCCCTATATATGAAAACAAGTTATACCAATACACGACAAAGGGGGCCAGTGAAAGGTTATATCAATTAATTTAGCTGTCTATATACACACTTGCTCAACCATTGATGAAGCATTTAAAACAATTACGATATGGATCCAAACTGTCCTTTTGGAAGAACACTAGAAAAGGGATAGAGTTCTCGTTCTCGTACACGGGCACGTACACGTAGCATTGAGGGATGCTGTTAATGATATCAGCTTCGAATGGGCTTTCAGCATCAACACATGCATTGATAGCTTCTTTTAAATCTTCCATTAAAAACTTTAGAATATATGGAAGAGTTGTTTATATGGAATTTTACTAACAATGTAATGTGGGTAAAGAAAAGGGGCTATGGACTTCTCAACCAGGTGGTATTGTGATTTATAGAGGACACAAGGGCACATCAAATAATGAATTTTGTAATAATTCAAAGGTTCATTTTCACGACAAGGGGGGCCCGTGACAGTTGCTCTGTCAATTCACCTAAGTGGCTCTTTCTATAAAATAAAGTTCCCATTCTGGCAAATAAGTTGCTCTCTATACGAAAATGAGTTACACCATATACACGAAAAGGGAGGCCAATGAAAGGTCCCTTCCCCCTTTTCTGCATTAGGGCCCGTGACAGTTGCTTTGCTATTTGGTGTGTTCTCCATGGATAAAGGTCTAGACATGTAACATTTTGGTTGTAAGATTCAGTTAAAAAATAATACATGAAGAGATAAATCACTGAAACTTCAATTCAACACAAGCTACAACAGAGGCCGGTAATGGATTCAACATAAAGGCAAATCACACATACGAATTTATTATAACACACATACGAAAAATTTAAAAAAAATGGAAGCCATGAAATGGTAAATCCATTTATTGTCACAACTAAATGTTTCTTCGAACACCTGCCTTCAACTTCTAGTTTCCCCAATCAACAAAATTATAGCGCCATTTGATGAATTTGGGAAATTGCATGTCTCGATAACGTCTCAGCTATGGCTGATCCTACATAAAGTTAGGAAAATCATTTACATAATTTACTAAATGAGACAAAATTGTATTTACTAAACAGGACTTTATAACATTTAACTTACTTGGATGAAGTCATTCCAAACTGCACCTTCTGCCACCAACCTATTTTGATTTACATTCCACCGAAACCCAGGACAGTGAAGCATAGATTCAAGATAACTCCAATCCCTCTTCCATGTTTTCATCTTGCTAATGATATGATTTCTTTCGATACCGGCTTGGGGAAATGAAGCTCGCGTTTGGTTTTCAAAAACTGCCAAGTAGCAGGGATGCCACCCACCACCCTCGGCTTGTCAATCCCTTCATCTACAAGGTTTGTAACGTTTGTTCTTCTGCCTCGGTCCAAGTTCGGCGTGCCATCAAAGAGGTTGACAAACAAAATTACAAACATATGAAAAGAGTAACTTCCACAATTTATAAAAAAATAAATAAATAAATGTTGGTGGCAGCTATTGAATAGCTCTAAGAGAATCTTACTACAAGTCTCATCCATATACACGACAAGGGGAGCCAATGAAAGGTCATATCACCTTTATCTGTTCTTACTCGTGACACTTGCTCTGTCAATCTACATATTTGGCTCCTTTTATGCAAATAAAGTTGCCCCTTCTAGAAAATAAGTTGCTCTATATATGAAAATAAGTGGCTCCTTTAATGAAATTAAGTTGCCACTTTTGGAAAATAAGCTGCTTTGTATATGGAAAAAAGTTACACCATATAAATGACATGAGGGGCCATTGAAAGGTCATATCACCTTTATGTTTTCTTACCCATGACACTTACTCTGTCAATTCACATATGTAGCTAATTTTATGAAATTAAGTTCCCCCTTAAGGCAAATAAGTTGCTCTGTCTATGAAAATAAGTTACACCATATACACGACAAGAGGGGCCAGTGAAAGGTCATATCACCTTTATGTTTTCTTACCCGTGACACTTGCTCTGTCAGTCCACATATGTGGCTCCTTTTATGAAATTAAGTTGCCCCTTAGGGCAAATAAATTGCTCTATATATGAAAATAAGTTACACCATATACACGACAAGAGGGGCCAGTGCAAGGTCATATCACCTTTATGTTTTCTTACCCGTGACACTTGCTCTGTCAGTCCACATATGTAGCTCCTTTTATGAAATTAAGTTGCCCGTTAGGGCAAATAAATTGCTCTGTATATGAAAATAAGTTACACCATATACATGACAAGGGGGGCCAGTGAAAGGTCATATCACTTTTATGTTTTCTTACTCGTGACACTTGCTCTGTCAGTCCACATATGTGGCTCCTTTTATGAAATTAAGTTGCCCCTTAAGGCAAATAATTTGTTCTGTATATGAAAATAAGTTACACCATATACACGACAAGGGGAGCCAGTAAAAGGTCATATCAACTAATTTAGCTGTCTATATACACACTTGTTCGGCCATTAATGAAGCATTCAAAACAATTACGCTATGGATCCAAACTGTCCTTTTGGAAGAAGACTAGAAAATGGAGAGAGTTCTCATTCTCGTACATAGGCACGTACACGTACACCCCCACCTATTCAACATCTGAACATTCGGCCTTCCTTTGGTTCGGCAGAAGATCAAGAATTGCATCGTTTACTTCAAACAAGAAGTATGAGAGTTCTCACAAATGGGGAAGTTATGGAATGATCAATAGACCAATATGGTGGATTACCAATCTAAGTGCCACCAGTACACCCCCCACCTGTTGATCTACCGCACAACTCCCATTTCCATCGTTTCCAACTACCAAGTGAGATGGATGAAGGGGATGATCGTCGACATCCATAGCTTTCTGTTATGGATGCTTGGTTGGCCGACAACAAAGCAAGGACTCGTGATGATTTGCCGATAAACCAAATGCGTGGGTACCGCGAGGTCATGTCGCGCAATTCATTTCATAAGTGGCCAAGGACAAGCAGTGAACCGCTACCGGCAACGGTAAGTCCACGTGAAGATCATCGTCTTCTTCCTAGATTGGACTATACGCTTGCTATACACGACAGGCGTGGGAAACGAAATTTTTTTGAACCTTTGTTGCAATACGATGCAAGTGAAGATGCTTTCACTACATGGAAAACGTATTCAACGATTATTTGCTACTATTGAACAACTTAACACAATGGCATCGGACAGAATTTAAGCGTAGACATTACATATTGCCTATTCCCTTCCATGGCAAGACATAAAATTTCAAGACAGCATTGAAACCATTTAACTAAACAAAAATGATTTGAACTAACCCCAAAGTAAGATAAACTACTCACACCAAGAGGTGGAGGGATACAAAATCACACTAAACCCATCAGCATCAATCTTCCAAACAATGAACCAATTGCAAAATTAACATATAATTCCTCATTGTAAATGCAATAGCTACACACTTTAGGAAATAACTGCCATCAAAACTAAGAGACAATGGGACAACAGCTAAATGAGATGTCACCATTCATAACAAAAGAAGATCTGAAGCTGTAGTATTTGTCCACATCCACATCTACTGGCACCTTACCTTACAAATCAAAAACTATAGTATTTGCGGGTTAGTATTTGTTCATTAACCAAACTAATAAATGAGAAGAGCCCAATCACCGTCTAGTTACTAGCTTGCTTTCGGTTATTGTTCATGGGCTTTAGGACCATTTGTCGGCTACTGCTACCAAAGCTACTTTCTGTTTCGAGGCCAAAAGGAGCTTCTTGTCGCACCACAGGCCGCAGGATTTTAGACTTCTTTCTTGCCTCTAAGGCTGCTTTTGAAACCTCTTCTGCATTTAAGCGTGCCAGCATCCATGGACTGATCTTTACAGCTGCAGGATTCTTTTTCTTGATTAGCACGTCTACCATTTTCTTGATTGGCTCTTCTCCCGCCATCTTTTTGCCTGATGAACTAATAGAGCCAGTATCTGGAGGAACCACGTCAAACTGAGAACCAGAAACAGCAACATCAATATTTCCTGTTAGGTGTTTTATTTTCTTGAATCGGTGCACAACCAAAGTGCCACACCAATAAGAAGATGCATTGTAAAAAGTGAAATGTCATTCCACATCTCTTTTGCTTATCTGGTAAAATGACAGCAAGGCTTCTCTACAGTTGGCAAAAGGCTTACGAATTTAAGGAAGCACACAACAAACTCCCTTTTATCATTTAATTTCCTAGACATGTGGACAAGAAATCCAACTTTCGCTGATTTCTCACTCCAAATATATTGTATTCAGTAAAATGGAATGACGACATTGCTATTTTGCAAATTCTAGGCCCATAAAGGCCTCCTATGAAAAAAATTACTAATAATGAGATGAGATTAGTATTACTATTTTGGTCATTTCAGCAGTTGGCAACTTGGCATATGAATCTCCTCATATAGATTCAATGGTGATTTCAAAGAGAATCAGATTGATACATCATTCTTAACACCTGAATACCTTAGATATTGCAAACAGACAACAATTTTCAGTATACCACTATTCCTTTCTCTATTAAACTCATGAGGGCTTCTCTTCCTCCTATCATTGAACTCGATGATCACCCATGAATTTTCTTATGAAAGTCGATAAGAGTCTAAAGGAAGCACAGAGTATGGGGTGGAGGGAAAGCAACACTCTTGCAGCAATCTACATCTAATTCAATTCATAACTCCCTAGTGTGCTTTTCTTATGAACACACACACCCCAATATCAAACCCATGCAATTATGCATACAAACACAAAATAGGTTAGGATCGGGAGAGAGATTAAGTAAAGGCAAACACAAGACACACAAGTAATATAATTAGAACACTGGCTTGAACTGGCCTGATTTTTACAATGGGGCGAACCCTCCTTTTATAGGCGTAAGGAGGGGAATGCAGACACGATAAGACACTGTTCCTAGTCTTCATATTACAGACCTACAACACACCTACGTATTAGGTGTTACATATAATTGAAAGTTACTATTCAGTTACTATTCACATATAATTAAAGCATACAAAAATCAGTACAACACTGCTACTCCCTCTGTCCCAAATTTTTGGACCCCTACAAAAAGACAAGCAATTTTGAGCCAAAAAAATTTACTTCCGCGCATATTTTTTAAAATTTCTTTGCACCATATTAAAGAGCTCATAAAGTCCCTTTCTTTCGCTACTCCACAAACCAAGATCTAAACAAAGCTAGAGGGTCTTGAGATTTTGCTTAACCATTCACAAAACATAAACCACAAAAAGTGCAACGACTTAGAAACCTGTCGAAAGTGATGGACGCAAACTGATAGTGCTATTCTTGTTTCGTGCAATATGAATACTCAACTGAACTCAACCTTCCTTTCACTAATAGTATAGCATCGGATCTGTATACCCATTGGCTGCAATTGGTTGTATAGGCAACTAGTATCATTCATAACTCAACCTAATTAAGACTCATTTTACTTGATGTTCAAAAAAAAAAGTCATCATAATAAGAAAAGGATTCATGTAAGTTCTGAACATAGGTCCTAGCTCGGTCCATAAATATTGACAACCTTTGGTTCACCTATTCTATCTTAAAGGATTTTGCAGAAAAATGTGATAGATCATGTCCTACACTAATGATCCAGATTCCAGAAACATAATATTTCATTCAAATGAAAAGCACCGTCAAGTTTGTTTCTGATTTTGAAACATGTTCACAAATCAAGTTTGATGGAGCGTTTCATATAAAACCCAACCCTATATGATGTTTAAAACAACATAGAAATGTGCTACCTTAAAGGTTTCAAAACCTATGTACTTCCAACCTAAAACTCATATCCGCATATATTTTCCAACCTTTCAAACATCCTTAGTGTAAAATGCCTTAAGAAATAGGGCACAAATAAGATGTCCATGCAGAGGTTCTTGAAAACAATGTCAAAATCTTTAAAAAAAATTACCCTCATAACATATTTAGTTTAGGATCCCTTTTTTTAATTCCCCTGTTATAACATATTTAGTTCAGGATCCCTTTTTTTTATTCCCCTGTTTTCATAATATTGCATCTAATAGGCAACTTCAAAATGTGATACGAATGCAATAGTAAGTCATCCAGCAGGAAAATAATGCAAATATGGTGTCGTTCAACCTCAACTAACAAACAAAAAGATAAATTACGAGCAAGATGATTTTCTAAAACACTAGAAGATCGATGTAATAAAAGCTAAGTCTCTAATAGCTAATTGGCTTAAAAACATCAATAGGAGTTTGATTGAGTAAACTCAATGGAGGAGATAGAATGTTGATTCCCTTTCAAAATAGAATGGGTCTCAAGAACAATGCAATGCAATGTAACGCCCGAATTTTTGGAACATTAAATAGACATTTTCATTGAAAATCTAAATAGAGTCTGGCTCAATATTACATCATAATTCTCACAAGAGTATTTTTATTCAACAAAAGGAGGGGAAACTAGGGTTCCTATCTACTACTTCGCCTACTCCTCCATCCTAGCCAGCTCCTCAGCTCCGAAAGTCTCCAAGGTGTAGAGTTCTCCATGTTCATCTACAAAGTTTGACATATTATACCAGCGTTGCCACCAGTATAATATGTTAGGGTCACCAAAGATAACATCGTGAGCTACGAAAGCTCAACAGAACAATCACATACCCGCTAACCCATAACTTACACATAATAGGGCATAGAATCAGTAAGATCCACATAGTACATGCGTATTTAACAAAACAATTAACAATGACACAACCACATTCACTATTCAACTAATGTTGGTGTCCGTGATTTCTAAGTTTCTCCTACTCGATATCTCATAAACCGTGCCTCCATTTTCCACTTTTCATTTTCCAAAATTGTTTTACACACCCAACCTCAGTTCTGCCGCTCCGGGTTCCTAAGTATCCGCACAATGGTTTCGCCGCTCCAGGTTCCCATTGGCACACAATTGGCATTGGCACCTCTCCGCGATAACCAAGCCACACACCCTACCTCGGTTCCACAGCTCCGGGTTCCCGGGTATCCACATAATGGTTCTACCGCTCTGGGTTCCCATTGGCACATACACACACATCACACAATGGGCTACCACGTCCGGCCTCATTTGTGGTTTCAAAATATTTTTTTTTTCAAAACACATCTCATCATTAACCACACCCTAGGTGCCATGTTTCTACTTTCTCGATTTTTGTGTCTTATTTTCATGCAATGACTCCGCGGTAGGACTTTTCACATACGTAATTATAAATCATTCATTCTAATCTTGAAACTAAACTAGCAAGATCATCCAACTCTATATTAATCATCATGCTCAAACCACAAATTAAAGCATAACGCCACATGTACGGACGTCTTTGGAGTGAAAATCACTTATGCTTTAGCACACAACAAGACAAGTAATTCTAACAGTTATGTATACATGCTCATAACCATCTTAAGATCAAAATACGTATACTCCCAATCAAGTTAATATTTCAAAAATCCGTTCTTTCCTCCTTTGTGGGAAGTTCAAAATAACATATGTTTATTGAAGTAAAAGTCATTTGTTCAACATTTTCATGTCACCATTAGCAAAATAAATTTACTAACTATCTTTCATGCATTGCGAACATTATAAGCAATTAAACAAACTTTATATATACTTAGAGAGAGTAGTTAGGGATATTCTACCGTTCTTCTTGGCGGTAGGGCGGCTACAGAAAGAAAAAGTAAGTACGTCGGACGGAGTATCTGCCTACGGTGAGCTTCCAGTAGCTTCGAAAGAGAAAGGTTTCTCTCGAAACTAGCTCTTGACTACACTACTAAACTTTTTGGATCGAGAGGGTGGTTTAGGATGAGTTTCTTGAAGAACTCAAGAACAACTCAAGATCAAGAAGAACAAAGAACAAATGCAAGGATTCTAGAGAGAGAAGTTGAAGGATGGAAGGTGTGAGTTGAATGGTAAGTGAGTGGTGCTATTTATAGCAAAAATCTTGGCTTCCATTGGCAAGACTAACTTCTATTATCCAAGGGATAAATTTTTCCCTAGCAATTATTGTCCAATGGGTAAAGGGGCAATTATGATAGGTATGGCCTTGAAGTGACAAATCATGAAGGATTTTTGGTCTTGTCTTGTCCTAGGATGGCTTGCTTGCAAGAAAGAACAAAATAAAGTCTAGAAATGGGTTATCATGTTGTACTTAGGTTGAGTGTGAGGGTTATGGGCTTTTAAGTGACAACTCAATGAAAAGAAAATAGGTTTACTTCTTTTGGAAGCAATATGATGGGATTTGATTTTGACTTGACTAGTCAAATCTAGGTGTACTTCTTGAAATTTTTCTTTTTTTTGGCAAGACTTATTTCTATTACCCAAAGGATAAAATTTTCCCTAACAATTATTATCCAACGGGTAAAGGAATAATAATGATAAGTAAGGCTTGAAAAGACTAGACATGAAGTGTAATAATTACCTCCCTAGGTCTAAAAGGTTCAACTAGGGTTGGAGGGGTTCATAAGGCTCAAAGATGGTCAAAAAGGTTCATCTAAGGTTAGGTGAATGTAACTAGCTGAATTGGTAGTTAGTTTTCTCCAACTAATCGGTCTAGCCAAGAAATATAATTTTAGGATTTTATTTAACTTGCTAAGAAAATATACAAGTGCTTCTACAAGCATACTTGTCTTTAGAAAAAGACTAAATTGTCCGGGACGAAAAGATATAATTTTATAAATCTCAAATCTAATTATGACGGATTATTAGAAATAAAAATGAAATTTTAAAAGAAATCCAAGTAATTAAAATAAAATTTAAATATTTATTTACCGAAAATCAGGGTCGTTACATGCAAGACATAGACACGCTTATATAAATTAAATCTGTGATAGTCATACTCACTTTCTCTAGAGCCCCTATCACCAATTATTCTTGCCCTCCTTGATCCGCCATTAACAACTTTGTTTAGCTGCCGGGAGATACAAAAGAAAGTAAATCAAGGAACAGAAACACTGTAGCATAACATACTTGCATGTTGTTACAATAGAAAGCTTCAGATTTATCTTCAAGGTTTTGCAATGACCATAAATGTAACACACCATCAATGGCATTGCTTCGATTACACGAAAATGAACTATTCATGCTTGTTATGCTAGCGTATCACACTTTGCCAATTCGAATGACAGAAGAAACAAACAAACAAAACTAGTTGAAAAAAACATAAAGGAAGCCTATGTTTACAATCTGTGAAAGGCTCATGGAAGCCTCGATTGACAACTGTGGTTAGCTCCAAAATATTATTGAATAAGGCTAACAAAATAGAGGTTATGGATAAAAATATGGACAACATAGTATCCGTCAATGGTCCTTGTCGTTTTAGTGCTTTTAGTGTGGGGATAAACAAAAAGCTATGACTATAAGTGCCTTCTTTTCGGAGATCATTTTTACTGATGCATAGAGAACATAGTAAAAGCAGATTTGGTAGATTAAGTGGCACATTTAAATGAAGCTGTGGAAATCTAGTTTGGGATATAATCAAGCAATCTTGTATTTGTACCATCACTCGGACCGCATCTCTGCAGTCCAAAATTGGATTGCAAACAAGCCTTGTGCATTTGTATACAACTAACCCAAATTTAATTGGTGGATGCATGGAAAGAAAAGATAGTTAACATTATGGAATAAAGACGTTTCACCCAATAATATAAACAAAATGTTTATGCATATGTACACAATAACAAGTGGGACTCACTTTAATTTTATGTCAAAGATGACCAAAAACCTTCTTTTTTTTTTCAAACAATAATCACCCATGGCCCCTATATTTGAACGACTTCCCCTACTAGTATTTGAAAAGCTCAAGCTAATGTAAATAAGTCAAACTGTACCTCGAGCGTCAAACTTTACCAAACAAGCCCGAACTAAGTATGATTGAGCAAACAAACCAAGTATGATTGAGCTTTGAACTTTTCTAACGTCTCACCATATCAGTTCGCTTGCAGTCCCGTCGAGCTAATTTTTACTAGTGAATGTGTTGCCCCATCACAAGACCACAGGACTTAGGTAAATGAATCTTGATTATAAGAAATTGAAGGGCACCACTAAATATGGTACTGGAAGTTTGAAGAACAAAACGACAATTGTGATCATATTGTTCATCGACTTTTCTTTTGAGATGAGAAAAAAAAAAAGCATTCGTATCTTTGGTAATCAAATTCCTTGAAAGCCTTTCCTATTGCTTTTTAAGCCCATTTTTACAACACAATGGGTCAAGCCAACTATAGGCTCTTAGGTTGGGCCTGAACACAACCCAAATATCATCTGATGTGATGCGTACAACACTGTAATTCTGTACCACCTCAAAATGATCAGTTAAGAAAGAGGGGAAAATTTGGTGCTCTCTTTGGGGCAATACTTATGACGGTAAAAGTGGTTGTATGGACAACTGGAAAGATACATTACTCAAAATCCAACAGAAAAATCAGGATTCATAGGTTAAAAACAAATTTGCTTCGCAATTCAAAATCCAGCAGATTAAGAGAAGAACACAATCCTTGATAGAGAGCTTGGAAATTTATTCCTTCTGCCTAGGATGGGTGAAAAACGCATGTAACATCTACTACATAATTTCTTTCGCTTTTCCAATTCAAACTTATGATTTAAATATCATTCAGAGTAACATAGATCTTGCTCACCCTTCTCAACAAGGGTTCGATCATTTATTCCCAAACACACACAATGGCAAAATGCTTTAAATTAAATAACCAAAGCACACGTGCACCACAAATGGCATACGGAAAAGAGATGGGAAACTAAATATCAAAGTTCTATACATCCATAAACAAACAATCTATCATAAACGAAATACCTGTTACAAAAGGCAAGAAACAGTAGCAAAGACCTCCAACCCATGGGATTTCGGAAGCGAATCAGTGCTAGAAGTTCAAACCCAGTCAATTCCGAAACCTGATAGAGGTCTCCGGTGACCGAAAAAGAAAAGAGATGGTCGCCTGAGGTCAGCGGCTAAAGAAAACAAGTGTCTAGAGATTCAAGCCCAATGACAATGTCGAGGAAGATCAACGAAGAGAGATGGGGGAATTGTTGGTCGTCGGTTGGCAAGAGAGAGAGGAGGAGAGAGGAGCAACGAGATGGATAGAGAGGAGCAACGGGATGGGTTACAGAGAGCAACAGAGAGAGAGAGCGGGGGGGGGTGGGGTTTCAGGGCTAGGGTTTGGATGTGATTTGGGGGTGGGAGAGTTACGTGTTTTGGGAAGGAGGGATTCCAACGACGTCGTGTAGGGAGAGGGGTATTTTTGTCCATATATGTTTTCCAGACCATGTATTGGGAAATAATTTTCTCCTTTCCATGACTTTGCAATTCCTAAAAACTAGTCCATGACCTGGGCAATATTTGCCCCTCTTTCCACTGTTCTGCAATTCCCCCCATCCAAACTAAGGTTAGAAACAGAGAGCAGGCAGTGATGAACTTCGTGGTGCTAACACAAACAAGAACTCATAAGTCATAACACAAAAAAAAAAAAAAAGAGAGAGAAGAATAATCAATTAACAGAAATTAATGGCGGAAACAGAAATTATATTGTTAAAACGAAGCATAAAAAGCTGTTATGGGCCTTATCGTTGTTTTCTTGAAAACTTTCCGTTTTGAATAACCACACATTTCTATATTTATATAAAACTCCATTGAGAATATAGACATTTCACCTGTCTTCGTTTTGGACAAAGAAAATCTGAGTTTCAAGTGGGCCCTTTTCCGTTTGAAATCTGATAGGGAATAAAATCCAAGAAATCAACCATGAACAAATACTAGGAGACACCCACAACTTTTTCTCACATAACCTAACCAGATTGTGAGAGAGAGAGAGAGAGAGAGATCTTGTTTTATATTCTGTAATGGCTAGGGAAGAAAAACAGAAAATGTAGAGAGAAAAGACTTAGTCTTCTATTATTCCTTTGGAAAATTACACACCTCACAGTCGTGGGGACTCCCCATTATTTATAATGCCTCCCTTACAATTCCCTCCACTCTCTCCTAACTAACTTCAACTAACTCCAACTAACTCCCTAAATCCAAGGAAATACAACAAGAATACGAAATTACAATTCAGTCCCTTGGATATAACATTCCCTGTTGCTTGAACACAGCCTTGTCCTCAAGGCTGGAACTGGGGGTACTTGGCTTCAATCTCTGAATGGTCAACCCAAGTAGCATCCTCAGGAAAAGAGTTCACCCACTGCACTAACCACTGAATCACAGCTTTGTTACCACGTTTAACCATCCTCCTATCCAAGACTGCCATTGGTTCCAATTGCAAGGCTCCTTCAGGACCAACTGGGGGAAGAGTAGTGTGAGCTACCATATTAGCCCCTAGTTTCTTCTTGAGCAATGAAACATGGAATACTGGATGAATTTTTGCAGCTGCTGGTAGCTGTAGCTTATATGCCACTGTTCCAACCCTTTCCAACACCTGATATGGGCCATAAAATCGTGGGGCTAATTTCATATTCCTTTGTAAAGCCATTGTAGTTTGCTTGTAGGGTTGTAACCTGAGAAACACCCATTCTCCAACTGCAAATTCCCTTTCAGGTCTGCCCTTATCAGCATAGTGTTTCATCCTATGTTGTGCTTGAGATAGGTGCTCCCTTAAGTGTTTGATGATAGCAGCCCTTTCGGTTACCCAATTATCCACCACTGCTACTAAAGAAGGTTTGGAAATGCAAAAAGTGTGGTCAGAAGGCTCTTGCCCATAAACTGCAAAATAAGGAGTGGTCTTGGTAGCTGAATGATAAGTAGTGTTATACCACCACTCAGCTAGTGGGAGCCATTTAGCCCACTACCTAGGGCAGTCCCCAGTCATACACCTAAGGTAATTCTCCAAACATTTGTTCAGGATCTCAGTTTGGCCATCTGTTTGTGGATGGTACGCAGTGCTAAGACACAATTTACAGCCTTGCAAAGTGAAAAGTTCATGCCAGAAATGGCTAGTAAACACAGCATCTCTATCTGACACAATGGTAGAAGGAAGACCATGCAACTTAAACACTTGATCAAAGAATACCTTGGCCACATCTTTAGCTGTATAAGGGTGTGATAGAGCCATGAAGTGTCCATATTTTGTCAGTCTGTCCACCACCACAAAAATCACAGTCTTGCCTTGAGAAGCTGGTAAACCATCAATAAAATCCATTGAAATGTCAGTCCAAATCCTTTCAGGAATGGGGAGAGGTTGCAATAATCCTGGGTACTTCACATTTTCACTTTTATACCTCTGACATGTATCACATTCAGAGATAAAATGTGCCACATCCTGCTGGAGTCCCTTCCAATAGAAATTCCTGTGCAATCTTTTTGTTGTTTTGCTGATTCCTGAATGACCTCCCAAGGATGAAGAGTGGAATTCCTGAATGAGTTGCCTTCTGAGTGGAGAATCCCCTACTACTAGCCTGCCATGGTATGTCAGAAGGTCATGTGCCCAAGCATAACCAGCATGAGCTTGACCTTGTTGAAGGTCCAGAATCAACTGTTGGATGTTAGCATCTGCCTCCCAACTGTGCTTTACCTCTCCCAACCAACTGGTAGAAACACAAGATAATGCATGAATCATGGCTATTGGATCTGCAGAATTGATTAACTCCCCTTTTCTGGACAAAGCATCAGCAGCCTGATTATCCTTACCACATTTGTATACTATAGTATAATCAAAACCCAATAGCTTGGTTACCCATTTTTGTTGAAAAGGTGTTCCCACTCTCTGTTCCAAGAGATACTTAAGACTTTGGTGATCTGTTCTTATAAGAAAATGTCTTCCCAACAGATAATGCCTCCATTTCAATACTGCCAATACCACTGCCATCAATTCCTTCTCATAAGTAGAAAGAGCTAGGTCTCTTGTAGAAATTCCCTTACTCCAATAAGCAATGGGATGCCCATCTTGCATGAGTACAGCACCCAGTCCTGTTCCAGAGGCATCTGATTCTACAACAAAGGCCTTGCTGTAGTTGGGCAGGGCTAGTACTGGGGTAGAAGTCATTGCAGTTTTAAGTTGAAGGAAAGCTGTGGTGGCTGCTGGAGTCCATACAAAAGAGTCTTTCTTGAGCAAAGAGTGAAGTGGAGAGCATATTCTACTGTAATTCTGAATGAACCTCCTATAATAACCAGTGATTCCCAAAAATCCTCTCAGCTCTTTGATATTAGTTGGTTCTGGCCAGGAATTAATGGCTTGAAGCTTAGTTGGTTCAGCTGAAACACCCTTGGCTGACACTAAGTGTCCCAAATATTCAACCTCTGTCTTGCCAAACACACATTTAGTTATCTTAGCAAACAATTGTTGGTGTCTAAGTAGCTGCAAAGCAAGCCGTAAATGTTGCAAGTGAGTCTCCCAAGACTGGCTGTATACTAAGATATCATCAAAGAATACCAAAATGAATTTCCTCAAGTAAGGCCGAAAGACCTCATTCATTAGGCTTTGAAAAGTGGAAGGGGCATTAGTAAGCCCAAAAGGCATTACTAAGAATTCATAATGACCATCATGAGTCCTGAATGCAGTTTTGTCAATGTCAGAAGAGTGAACCCTTATTTGGTGGTAACCTGACCTGAGATCTAACTTAGAAAAGAACTTTGCCCCACATAATTCATCCAAAAGCTCATCTATGACTGGTATGGGAAATTTATCTTTAACTGTGGCATTATTAAGTGCCCTATAATCCACACACATCCTCCAAGTGCCATCTTTTTTCTTAACCAAAAGAACCGGTGAAGAATATGGACTAACGCTAGGCCTTATAATTCCAGAATTAAGCATTTCCTTTACTTGATTCTCAATCTCAGTTTTTTGGAAGTAGGGATACCTGTAAGGCCTCACATTTGTTGGTTCAGTTCCCAGCTTGAGAGGAATGCAGTGGTCATGTGACCTAGGGGGTGGGAGTTCCTTTGGCTCCTGGAAAACATCTGTAAATTCTGAAAGTAAAACTCCCAAGTCTTATGGAGTGTCCTCTTCCCTTGGAATGCAGTCAGCTTGTAACAGATAAATTTGAGCTATAGCCCCCTGAGGTTGTTTCTGTAACAACTTGTGCATCTTCCCTGAACCTACAATCTTCAGCTCATCATTCTTTCCTCCCCTTAGTACATGCTTTCTGCCACTGAGGTGAAATTCCATGCTGAGATTTGTAAAATCCCATTTGACTGGCCCTAAAGTTGCCAACCACTGAATGCCTAAGACCATATCACATCCTTTTAACTGCAAAATCCTCATGTCAGCATGAAATTTGGCCCCTTGCATTTCCCATTGGAAGTTCTTGCACATGGCTGTGCTCAGCATCCTTGTACCATCAGCTACTGACACTGGTAATGAATCAGTGTCCTCAGTTTTAATGTTAGCCCTCTTAACCACTTCTGGATTTAAAAAGTTATGAGTACTTCCCGAATCTATCAAGATTATAATAAGCTTTTTCTTAACATTTCCTTTGACCCTCATGGTTCTGTAGGAGATTGAACTAGTTAGAGCATTTAAAGATATCTGAGGTTCCTCTCCAGTCAACTGCTCCTCTCCTTCCTCTATGTCTTCTTCAAGAATTGGTGTTGGTATTTGCTCATCTTCTTCTCCTTCCAGCACAAACAGTTGCTTCTTTTTACACACGTGTCCCTTAGTGTACTTCTCACTGCACTTAAAGCATAACCCTTTTGCCCTCTTTTCCTCCAACTCTTTAGAAAACTCCTTCCTCACAAAACCTCCACTGTTTCCATTACCCATAGATGATCTGTTCATAAAGGGAGGATTCCCCTCTGATTTGAATCCCAACCTAGTTTTCTTAGTAATTGCTTCAATACTGGTTTCTTGTAATTTGGCCAACCCTATTGCTTGGGTAATAGAAGTTGGTCGAAACATTAACACTCCTGGTTGGATTTCATCCTTGAGACCACTAATGAAGCAGCTAACAAAAAAAGTTTCAGGAAGATTTTGGGTCTTATTTGCCAAGATCTCAAACTGTTCTTGGTAAGCTCTCACAGTGCTGGTCTGCCGTAATTTGGTTAAGTCCCCCATTGCGTCTTCATACGAGTTAGGACCAAATCTTGATAACAAACCTTGTGTAAACAATTCCCAAGTAATATAATGATGGCATTTTTGAAACCATTGAAACCACTGGAGTGAGGAATCCTCTAAATGCAAGGATGCCAGTTTGACTCTATCTAGATTATCAACAGCATTGTACTCAAAATATCGTTCACATTTATAGAGCCACCCGTGTGGATTGTCGCCATAGAAACGAGGAAATTCAATCTTTGCATGTCTCTGATTAAAGGTAAATGGCGCATGGGTTTGATGTTCTGACCTTAGGGGATGATCCCCAAGAGCTTGAAACCCTAACTGAGAAAATCCTGATGGTTCTTGACGTTCCGTGCGAAATCCGCCATTTGGTTCTTGACGATCCATGCGAAATCCTCCATTCGGGTTCTGATGCGACTTCCCGTAAACGTGGCCTGCCATCTGATCGTACTTCACGCTCATGGCCGCAATCAATTCCTTGATATCGCCCAAATCGTTGAGGGAATTCTTGATTTCCCCAATGTCTGCGGCATTCTTCTCGTTTGCTTCCTTCAATGATCGCAATGCCTCCTCAAATTTTCGAACTTCCGCTGCTCTAGTTCCGTCGGCCATGGTGGACACAGAGAAAAGTCAGGCCAAGAACCGTACTGCTCTGATACCAATGTAATGGCTAGGGAAGAAAAACAGAAAATGTAGAGAGAAAAGACTTAGTCTTCTATTATTCCTTTGGAAAATTACACACCTCACAGTCGTGGGGACTCCCCATTATTTATAATGCCTCCCTTACAATTCCCTCCACTCTCTCCTAACTAACTTCAACTAACTCCAACTAACTCCCTAAATCCAAGGAAATACAACAAGAATACGAAATTACAATTCAGTCCCTTGGATATAACATATTCACTCAAAAAAAGCCCCTTTTTTGGCTTCAAAACAAAAAAAAAAAAATCCAAAAAGCCCTAATCTCTAAAATCGACCGAGAGAGAAAAATCTCAAGTTCAATCGAGAGAGAGAGAGAGGGAGAGAGATTACAAGGAGTCGTCGTCGTCCGTTGGTCGTCATTCTTCAGTCGCCTCTTCTTCGTTTGTTCTAGTGCAAGTGCAAAACAAAAACAAAATCAAAAAAGCCCAAATCTCTGGAAATCGATAGAGAGAGAAAGATCGAGAGAGAGAGAGAGAGAGAGAGATTACGAGTGGTTGTTCGTCGTTCGTCGTTCTTCTTTGCGAGTTCGTCTCTCTCTCTCTCTCTCTCTCTCTCTCTCTCTCTCTCCGCGTCTGCTGAGAGGAAAATGGGAAAGGGGTGGATCCGCGTGGGTTTTGTTATTACCCGTTACCCGCCTGAAATACTCGACCCATCCCCTTGGTTAGACCTGCGAGATGGCTTTTTAATTCCCAACTGTTGTATTAGATCCAACGGCGTAGAAGAGAGGTCCGGACCAAAGCTCCCATCAAGGAGTCCTAACTTGAAACCAACTGGATATTATAAAGGGTGCTTACAGTACACCCCTATTAAGGGGTGTGTACCATAGGCCTAATACCCTACCGGAGGTTCTCTATATTTGGACACCGATTTATATTTGAAAAGCCTGTAAGAAATTGAAATTTTCACAATTTTCGAGCCAGGATTTGGGATTTCGTAAATCGAAGTCTGCCACCTACCACCGTTTAGGTTTTCCTCCCTTCATGCTTCGATGTCCATGGTGCTGCCACTGGTTCCTCAAATCCCATTAAAAAAAGACACCAAAATGCTAAGGATCCCTTTCTTCACTCCATTGCACTGATGCATGCCTACTTTCATATTTTCTTCTTTGTCTGGTAAGTGGTAATTTAGGTTGTCGATAGATTATTGATACTCGGAACTTTTTCCTTTGAATTTGGTTACAAATTTGATCTTTCTTTGTTTCTTCCCCTACAGAAGGTTGCAGCTAATCAATCTAAAGCCATTGCTCTATGAACCATGAATATTCAAGACGTATGGGAAGCAGTGGGGCTAGACTAATCGGTTGGAGATTATAAGATCTACAAAATTTTGAGGGGAACAACTATTTACTGAATACCTAATGAATATGTTTCATCATCGGCATTTCACACTTGTATTAGATAGCTAATACTCAACCTGTTTTCTTTTTCACTTTTCATGACAAGTTCGGTCCTTTCTCATCCATCCCCATTCAGGTATGAGTATTTAAAGAGGCTTCATCTAAATAATCTAAAACAACTTCTTAAGCGCTGGAATTTGAAGTCTCGATCAGTATAAATACACAAAAAAGCTCAATGTTGTTGGTTAATATACACGAAAAAACACAATGTCTAGCAACGACTTGAACCCCACCCATGTCCTTCGCGGGGCTCGAATCCCTACCTCCGAGGGAGGGGGTGAACTTACCATCTAAGCTAACATGGCAGTTCACACTAATTGGTCATCTATATATTGGTTCTAAACTACTTTTCAAAACAAAAAAAAAAACAGAGAGAGAGAGAGAGCTTTTTTCAAAGAGAGAGAGAGAGAGAGAGAGAGAGAGAGCTTATACCAAGAAAGGAATGGAGATGAGTAAAACAAATTTGTTTGGTTTACCATGCATAGGGTCTGCACTACGGTTTTACATACTACACCATTATGTTATAGAAGTTAACCGGTCGCCCGTGCATGCCATGGGTTCACTGCTAGTTACTAACATTTAAGCGGCTATGGCAATGTTTTCTAGAAACTCGAAGATACTATGGGCAAAAACTTCTAAAATGACAAAGGAGCAAGGACCCAAGCCGGTATGCGAAAACTTGCTCGAAACTTTGTTGAATCTCCATAAAATATTGTTGTATGTTGCTCGGATGCTTTCTTTACACGGAGAGAGATGCACCATTGTCTGCTATGGTAAGGTTAAGGATCATTGTGGCGGCTTTTGGAGCCCTGCACATATGTGGTGAAGGTTAAAATTCTGAAAAGCCCAAAAATTTAAGTTTTGCATAAGTGGAAATACAGAACACTAACATCGATCATCGCAACCTATAGGCTGCACACTAACATCAATCATCGCAACCACATCCTATAGGCTACACCACTATGTCTCACTGGATTATTGCCTATCAGTGAGCATAAACTGAAGGTTAGAAATTGCTCATTAACAACTGTATTGTTCCTTTAGCATCAGATGTTCTAAATCAGGCATTGAGATGAGCTAAACCAACTCGGGATAGTTCTCGGAATAGATCACCAGACCAGGAAACCTGGGCTCCTTGAATCAGTGGATGATGCACAAGCTGAGTTAAGCAGAGAATCATTTCTGCTAAGACTTAATTTCCACCAGACATTTCTATGATAAGATTCTACATTTCAAAATCTTCTCGATTTCAT
This sequence comes from Rhododendron ovatum, assembly GCA_019656835.1. Taxonomy (NCBI): domain Eukaryota; kingdom Viridiplantae; phylum Streptophyta; class Magnoliopsida; order Ericales; family Ericaceae; genus Rhododendron; species Rhododendron ovatum. Next base: position 17,138,628 of record CM033801.1, on the reverse strand, counting down.
GGCAGCTCAAGAATGGAATAGATAGGTAATTAACAGTGAACTAACAATTGCAGAGGACTAGATAGATTGGTGGCCACTTTTACTTATTGGGGAGGGACCGAGGGTAGCTATTTTACTAACCTGAATAGGAAACTATACCCTCAAAAAAGAAAAACTATTTAATGATTTTATTGCAAAAGTCCTAGTTCAGGATAGCCAGCGAGAATTTCTCCCAGTGATGCAAATGGTAATGAAACAGTATTGTTTTCTAAAGTACAGATGAAAATGACAATACCAAGGAGGAAATTTGTACGAGTAAAGAACTGAAAGACATACCAAGACTCAGGTGTCTGGTATAATGAAGATGAACTGCCAAAGCATGATGTAAGCATATCAGTGTTTATCACACCTGGATTAAGAGCAACAATCGCCATTCCACTGGGTAACTCCTTTGCTACTGACCTAGTTAGGCCCTCTACCGCCCATTTAGAAGCACAATAAGGTGCAACCTGCCAAAACCTAATTAGCTCCAGGAAAAAACCAAATAGTCATACTGGAAATTTAGGATGAGCTGAAGTATAGAAGCTTTAGAGAACGAAATATGGTTACTATGACACCAGTTACCCGAGGTTTTTTTTGGTAAATAACCAGTTACCCAGGTTATCTGCAACCTAATTCCGAAACCTGAAATTTGAAAGGGTCCTGCTACACACACAGCAATCTGTGCACAGATTGTTATTTTTTACGGAGACTCTTGAAAAAATGTTTTACATTTAATGAATGGATCGGATGATTTGTGTGGGACCTATGGTGGGCCCCACAATGAAATCTGTGCACAGATTGTATGTGTGTGTAGACTTTCTGAATTTGAAATTCATTTACATTCCTAATCCATTTCTATAATGGAGAACATCAATACATGACATAGGAACCACGGTCAACCAAGAAAGCAAAATTTTGTAAAATGTAATTGATTTATCATATCCTAACACTCAACATTGAAACACCTACATACTGAGTAAAACCAATAACGAGAGACTTAAAACTTCTATGCATAACCTCTTTACTCAAGACTATCAGAAGTCTAAAAGTATGTTTCAGAACATAAACTCTACCTGAGAGACAACGTAAAGAGATAAAATTCTACCCTGCAATATAAGAAGAGGCACCCATCAAAAGACCTCCAGTCGCGCCCTCGCAAAATAATTCACACCCAAGCGGGAAAACTCACAACGAAGCCTTAATCCTTATCTTCACCACTCGAACCACCCTCCAAGATTGGATCTCCGAAACATACTAAAATCACCTAGCAATAGATAAGCAGGTGATTGATCGATACCGATCTTTCTTACCCATGAAATACCAATCACCGTAATTTGCTCCCCCCTAATCAATCATCAATGGTGAAAGGTTTTACTGTCCACCACTGTCCAAACCAACAAAAAAAGTCAACCTTATCATTACATTTGGTGCCTTATTTGATTCAAGCACAAACTTTCATGAAGAACCATAATTTGTGAATTGAAGCATTCCGTAAATTGTAGCAAGGCCAAAACCTAAACAACATTCATCTGCAACACCGAAATTAGCATAGGAATAGATAACCTCGTTGATAGAAACCATATTTGAGTAGCTAGTTACCTCAGGTACTATTTCTTAGGTAGTAAGGAACATCCTGAGAGGAATATAGAAGGAGAAAAAATGAACTTTAGCATAAAGAGCAGGCACTGTATTCTGTCATACCTGTGCAGCAGCAGATCTTCCCCACCCAGATGACATATTGACAATAATTCCTTGCTTTCTTTCGATCATCAGAGGAATGAAGTGGCGCAACATGTTTGCAATCCCCTTTACATTGATATCAATCACTGTATCAAATTCTTCTACTGGAACCTCCCAAAGTCTGTTATTTCTATTAATAGTGCCTGCATTGTTCACTGACAGATCATCTTACTTCAGACCCATAAATGCACAGCTTTCAAATGCAAGTGGGAGGACAAGGTAAAGACAGTAAAATGAAGGAAAACTGTCGGAGATTTTCAAAATAATAAATGGGTTTTGGTTACTTTTGAAAAGGTATTGAGAGAGGTTATTTGTGAAAGGTTGCAATAACTTTTCACATGAGTTGTGACTTTATGTGAATGATTATAACACCCATTAATTTGGGATGTATTTATTTGGAAGGTATGTGTTTGTTGGGAAAGGATATGAAACATGGGGTTGCCTCCAAGAGGCATGTCCCTTACTAATTAATTGTTTTCATGAAAGGGTGCCTACTAAGAGACATGATCCTTTCTAATTAATTGTCTTCTAAAGACATGACCCTTCCTAATGTGTGTTTACTAAAGACACAACTTTTCACATGAGGGTGCCTATACGTCTATAAATAGGCCATTGGTTAAGTCATTCCTCACACCAAAATGCTGTATTGGATTGCTCTCTCTCTCTCTCTCTCTCTCTAAAATCTTCCTAGAATTTCAGGCATACTCTTGGTTCTTTTACATCTTTTTAGTGGATATTTTGTTTGTCTGCGTTTGTGCAAACGCAGACAGAAAGAACCTAGGGTTGGATTTGTTGTATCTTGAAGGTGGATTTGTTGCAACCTAGTGCACACCATCTGGTGGGGGCAAATACTGTCTTTAGGATAGTGTTCTCCTGATGCGACTCGAATTGTTTCTACCGTTCCAGATTTTGAAGAGACGACGTCATCACATTTATCATTTGGAAGACCGGATTTCCAACAATCTAAAGACAGTATCTCAAATGGCAATGTCTCTCCGGAAAATGTCACAAGACTTCGTGAAACTTGAAAGGTTCGAAGGAGGCAACTTCAGGCGCTGGCAGAAGATGCATTTCCTCCTTACCGCACTGAAAGTGGTCGATGTTTTGACCACTCCCATTCCAAAAGAGACAGAGAATGAAACGCTGGATCAGACCCGTGAGAGGGTCAAGTGGGAGAATGATGACTATATTTGCCGAGGCCACATTCTGAATGCATTGTCGGATGCACTGTTTGATGTCTATGAAAATGCACTGACTGCGAAGGAAGTTTGGGATGCTCTTCAGGCAAAGTATTTGACTGAAGACACTGCAAGTAAAAAGTTTATTGTTGGCCAGTTTATGAATTTCCGTATGGTTGATACTAAGCCTGTCATAGATCAAATGCATGAGTTGCAACACATTTTGATTTAGTTTAAGGTTAAGAACATGAATATGGATGAATCTATTGTTGTGTCCTCTGTTATCGATAAGCTTCCTCCATCATGAAAAGACTACAAAAAATAACTCAAACACAAAACCGAGGATCTTACCCTTGAACAGTTGGTCCACACCTTCGGGTGGAGGAAGAGACAAGGCGTCAAAAGGGTAAGGATTGATGAAGGTTCCAACAAGTAGAAGGTTAAATGCAAGTTCCAAGGCGGCAATGGTCCCAGTAAGGGGAAAAAGCAAGAGCCTATAGTTTCTGGTTGTTGGCATTGTGGCAAACTTGGGCATATCAAATGAGACTGCATGTCCCTAAAAGGGAAGAAAATTGGTGGAAAACCAGGAGCATCTGAGGCTAAGAAATCTAAATTCGTGGCTGTCATTTCTGAGGTTAATACCCTCAAAGATGTTGGAGACTGGTGGATTGATTCAGGTGCAACAAGGCATGTCTACATGGGAAATCATTCGACTACGGCCGTCAAGGAAAAAGGCAAGGTGGATCTGGAGTTCACTTCTGGAAAGACATTGACGCTCCCTAATGTGTATCATGTACCAGAAGTTACGAAAAATCTTGTATCTAGAAGCCTGCTTAACAAGCATGGCTTCAAGTTAGTGTTTGAGTCGGACAAGTTTGTTCTGTCCAAGAGTGGTACATTTGTTGGATAGGGCTAGGTGCTAGTCGGGCGGAAAAGGGGCGCCTAGCGCCTAGACGGGGACTAAGCGCCCGACTAGTCGGTTGGCTAATCTAGGCGTTGGATCACTGCCTAGCGCCTAGGCGAGGACTAATCGGCCTAGGCGGTCGACTTTTAGAACACTGAATTATCATGTGCTCCTTAGTATAGGACCAGTGACCGACCTCACCTGCCACACCCAGCCTATTATGAGGCCTCTCGGGCTGTTAGCACGGTAGGCAAATTCACTCCATCACATGCTAAACAGTTCCACGGCACCCAACCCGAGTATATTTCACATAACTCGACTCCAGCAATGAATTCAGATGATTCAATAAAATAGCTCAGGGTACTCGAAAGGAATGCGAAATGGGACCACAAAATACTCCGGAGATTTAGAGCATACTATATACTTCCTGGCAGACCTTAGCATAAAATCATATTCGTGAAGTCCATCGCCCGCGTCACCATGAATATCATATAAAAGTTGCAACACTGGGAAGACTCTGTTATGGTTTCAGTTTCTTCTTCTCAGTTTTCCTTTCCCCGTACTACCAAAAACCCTTCTCTTAACCCTTTTATCTAAACAAAGTGCAAAAGATACAAAAGTCTTGGAAACAAATACTACAACTCACCAATTCCTTCTCTTGTTATCAATCCACATACATACCCCTAGTTCCATGCATATCCTTCAGCCAGCTCACAAGGACTTAATATTTTTGCTGTATGCATGAAGAGAAAGGCTAAAGGTAAATTCTTTAATTATAAGCCACTAACTTACTATCAATAATAAAATTACCTAATAGTGTAAATATAATGATAAGTTGTATAATTGTGATACGGGGTATTACATATATCTAATCTAATTCCTAAGTATGATGTTGATATGGTTGATAAGTGTAAAAACTGCATGGAAACAAAAATTACTGGAATGCCTTTTCCTAAAATATAACGAACATCATCTGTACTTGAATTGGTTCATAGTGATGTGTGTGATTTGCATAGTACCCCTACTAGAGGAGGCAAACTGTATTTTGCTAATTTCATTGATGATTATTCGAAATATTGCTATGTGTATCGCTTGTACTCTAAAGATAGACAAGTTTAAGGCATACAAAACAGAAGTTGAAAATCAATGTGGAACTAAGATTAAACGTCTTAGGTATGATAAGGGTGGTGAATATCACTTTCCTGATTATAGTGAATCTGTTGGCATAATACATGAAAAGATTGCAACATATACACCACAACAAAATGGAGTGGCTGAAAGGAAGAATAGGACTTTAACTGAGATGGCAAATGCTATGTTGAGCAATGCTGGATTAGGTACCAGTTTGTGGGGCGAAGCCATGCTTACCGCTACTTATATCCTGAATAGGATTCATCTCAAAAGGTTTAACATTACTCCATTAGAGCTCTTGTCAAAAAAGAAACCAAACCTAAGTTATTTTAGGACTTGGGGATGCAGGGCAATTGTTAGATTGCCTAAACCTAAAAGGAAGAAATTAGGTCGCACTTGGATATGCTTTGCATAGCAAGGCATACAAGTTTCTACTGGCTGAGTACAATGATGTCGTGTCAATTAAAACCATCACTGAATCTTGGGATGCAGTACTTCAAAAAGGTATTGAGAGAGCTTTTTTTTGAAAGGTTGCAATACATTTTCACATGAGTTGTGACTTTATGTCAATGGTTATAACACCCATTAATTTGGGAAGTGTTTATTTCAAAGGGCTGTGTTTGTTGGGAAGGGATATGAAACATGGGGTTGCCTCCAAAAGGCATGACCCATCCTAATTAATTGTTTTCATGAAAGGGTGACTACTAAGAGACACAATTCTTTTTAATTAACTGTCTTCAAAAGACGTGAACCATCCTAATGTGTGTACTAGACACAACCTTTCACATAAGGGTGCCTATAAGTCTATAAATAAGGCTTATTGATCGCTCTCTACACCAAAAATTCCGTATTGGATTGATCTCTCTCTACACTCTTCCTAGAATTTTAGGCATACTGACATTATGTTATTCTGCAGAAATAGAATATCAGTTCTTGGCTCTTTTACATCTGTTTGGTGGATATTCTACCTCAGTGTTTTAAATGGCGAAAGGCGCACCGAGGCGCAACGGTCCCCTGGCGCTTTAGCGCAAATTTTTTTATTGAAGCGAAGCGCAAATTTTATTTTTTTCTTCGCAACGAGGCAAATTTTATTAGAATAAGTTTTCAACACAAACACTTGTAAAACTTTCAAATGTCATAAAACATAACATGTCAATGGTTAAACGAAAGTACCAAACACTAAACATAACATATCACCCATGAAAAGCTTACATAATAATGTTTAGCCCTCGTGACATAACATAAGGATTAAAGGCTATAAAATCTAGAGGCATACAGAGACGTGGAAGAGACAGAAACTTCGATTTTCTACAGTCTAACTAATTTGACATTTTGATTTTCTGTTATGGAAGGAATAAAAAAAAATAAAAAAAACAGAGATGTGGGAGAAGAAGAAGAGGAGGAAGAGGAAGGAGAAGAAGAAAAAAAAACAGAGACGCGAGAAGAAGAAGAAAAAAAACCAGACGCGAGAAGAAGAAGAAGCAAAAAAAAGAACAGAGACGTGATGAGAAGAAGAAGAAGAAGAAGAAGAAGAAAAGAACAGGGACGTGAGAAGAAGAAGAAGGAGGAGGAGGAGGAGGAGCTTACCTGGAGCTGCTAGCTCTCGATCGAACAGGAGGAGAAGAAAAGGAGCAAAAGCAGCGGCCGTTAAAGCTGCTCTGCTGGGTATGATCGATTAGGTTTGAAATCGACTTAAAAGAAAGAATTAGTCAGTGCATTGCGAACATGTTATGTATGGATGAGAGCCGTCAGATCTGATTTTTGGCTCACAGACGAAAAGCGCACGCCTCAGCGCTTTGCGCCATGGCGCGCGCTTCAGCGCCTTTCGCGTGCCTTAGGGTTCCGTGCTATAGCCCACATCTTCGAAGCGCATGCCTCGCGCTTTGCGCGCTTTTTAAAACACTGTTCTATTTGTCTTCGTTTGTGCAAACGCAGACAGAAAGAACCTAGAGTTCAGATTCGTTGTATCTTGAAGGTAGATTCGTTGTAACCCAGTGCACACCATCTGGTGGGGGCAAATACTGTCTTTAGGATAGCATTCTCCTAACGCGACTCGAATTGTTTCTATTGTTCCAGATTTTGAAGAGACGACGCCATCACATTCAACATTTTGAAGACCAGATTTCCAACCAAAACTTGACGCATTTTCCACTGAACAGGGGAGTAGCGAAGGTGGCTAAGAACATAAAATGCTACCATCCATCAGACTATCAACCAACGTTATACGATGGACACAGTTGCTTCAAGGTCATAAGCCCTCATCTTGGTCATCTGATTATAGAAGACAATGCAGACATCATAATGTAAACCAGCTGATATCTTGACTCTCCTCTGAGAGCATATGGTCAAATTTACATGACATAGGCCTTGCTAGTTGCTGCTATCCCAAAGATGGTCAACATGGCAAACATCAAATATGGAGTATACGCATAGCTGTGACTATTTTACCTAAAACCGCACTACCTGACGACTTTTATGTTATCTTTTAAAATTAGATCAGCAGTGTTTTGTTAACAAAAATTGTACCCAGCGCATGAAGCGCCCGCATTATAGCGACGTCAGGGAGAGCTGAGATGTATGCAGCCTTAGCACCCATCAATTATGTGTATGTATGTGTTTGTGCACGCACCTGGTGTTGGTGGGTTGTTGGGGAATTGGATCCTACAGCTCCCACCTGGGCAGGTGCTTGGGACAACACATACATATTTCATTGATAACCTGAATTGCAGTTGATTAATGTATCTTTCTGATTGATGAGTAGATGGATGGGTGAGAATAGGGTGTGTACTGTGTAGTGAGTCTTACGGTTCTTGTCATTGTACTCCAAGTTGATTAGAGGGAGTGGCCAGGCGCTGTTCAGTGTAAAATCAGCATCAAGACTGAAAACCAGGAGAGAAGCGACAAGCTTGGGGAGCTCACCTGAGGCTCACCCAATTGCCGAAAGCCCACTTCAACGATCTTCAAGCGAGCAAGATAAGCTCTCAGTTGTTTTGTCCAACATTACTCATACGGCAGAGCCATTTGGTTACTCAAGCAAGCTTAAAGTGAGTGATAGGACTCATGTCATAGACGGGGATAAACGCTTGCATTCACCATTCATAAAGTGCTTTACTCTCTCACATTGTTTTCCCCTCATTTTGGGGTTTTCACGTATATCATTGTGTTGATGTGTTAATTAGTTTAATTTCTAGATTAACAACACACATAGATTACAATTGTGCACGCTTAAGGCTTATTGGGTTATTTGTGGTGTAGTTGGTAGAAGCTATGTCTGTAATTGGAAACTAAAAAACCCCTTCGCCGTGAGGAGCATGTTTTTTCAGTATGGCACACTATGCACGTGATGAAACTACACCCAATACTCATATCGGAAATCAAAAGAACAAGAACTGCAAAATCAAAGTGTAATGCAAGATGCTGCAATGGTTCAGTTGATGACCCATGAAAAAAACTGACATGTTCAACACTCAAGACAAGGCGGATGTGGAAATTTTAAGGTGTGGACTGTGGAGGGATAACAATAGGTTCAGGCTTCCAATCGAGTACTTCAACGGACGTAACTAGAGCTGGTTCTTTTCTAGTTGACGTTGATCAGCCAGACACTGGTCCAAGTTACAAGTGGACTCACAATAGAAGTAAAGGCAGTTGTTCTTCTCGCTCGTTCACTCTGGCAAAGGTCCTTTTGGAGAGTTTGGAAGCTTGGTCGAAGCCTGCCTGGCAATTGCCGAGACCTGGTGGAGAATGTTGACAGTTCAAGTTACAAGTGTATGTTTGTCTTCATGTTCTTTTGTTATTAGAAAATGACACTAGAACTGCCATTCATGTATTCAATATTGAATTTTTCAAATGATCCCCACAGCAATTAATCATACACTAAGATGCCATGGCCCACTGCATTACTGTTCTACAATGAAAGGTAGTTTTCATACCAACAAAATATCCAGGATCCAGGCTAGAAAGGGTGGCCACTGAAAATCTCCTTCCTAACTTGTATAATTTCATTAAGTAGACCTATCATAAAGTCGGAATGCCATATAATCATTAGGGGAGTCACCACATTTTATAACTACATGCATCATTTCCGACACAAGTGGCCGTAAAAGAGTTCTAGGGCATGTAGCTGGTAACAAGTGTTTACAACTTTAGTCTCAGAGGAAATGCCGAGTACAGGCGGCAGTATTATACAAAGTAGAGGAACTTCCGAGGAAGACATGCAAATGTATCATGAATTCTGAATACCATTGAAGCATTACTTGAACTATAACAACTAAAGCATTCAGCGAAAAATTTCACCTATGATATCGGGAACACCCTTCTTTTCCACCACAGCACGTGCCAACTCTTCCACACTGCTGTTTGACCTCTACAAGTACAAAATTACATTATACTATCAGCATTAAAAATCTAAAACCAAATCAGATAAAATCAATTGCCCAAAAAGATAATCTCCTAGATCAGGACTATATGGTTCAATTACATCCCAATTTCGAAGATGCTCTCCCACATTTACCACAATGATGTGAATCATCGCATATTATGTAGGGTTTAGCTCATTTGTTGGATTTAGCTCGTACCCCTCAGAGGCCAGAGAATGTGTAAAAGGTACTTTATGCGTATACTGATAAGCCCTAAGTAGTGTAAATAAAGGGGCTTATCTCATCCTTTTTTGTCACACACACATGCATAAATTCGCTCAAATCTATAGATATATTATTGCACAAGGTGTGTCTTTTGTTACTTACAGGTAAACCATGAGAATAAGGGGTGTTTTGACGCCATGGATAGTCCCGAGTGAGTCCAAGTACCCGAAGACCAAGAAAGACCCTGTCAGCCTCTTAAAATTTGGCTAAGTATGGAAAAACGACTTTCCGAAAAAGCATCGATTTATGGAATTAAAAGTGGCGGTAATTGATCCTTGGATTTTTCAGAGAGCAACTGCAACTTTCCATGGTTTTATGTGAAGGGCAAGGTCATGTTATGATCCATTACTTCCAGAGAAAAATATGCAGTTTTCTGTTTTATACTAAAAGTGGGGGGTCGACATTTTGATATGATTGGAATCTTGATTTTCTTGGAGCTGTGGCCTGGAACTAGAAGGCAAAACTGTCCAGGAGGTACCAGTACAACCAAATCTCAGTACCGGTACCTATTGATCAAAGGCTGTGCAAAAATGCACCAGTACCACCTAGAAATTTCTGCAGATTTTTGTAGCCTATCTTGTAACTACTTACGGACATTTTAGGCTTTTCCAACACGTTTTGTAAGGGGTATAAATAGGTTCTAACCCCATTTATTTAGGTTATGCTTCATTTTACACTCTCTCTGTACCTCCTTCAACTCTCAATCTCTCTTCAAAAGAGATTGATTGCTGGGGTTTTGAGGCTTCTGTCTTCTTTAAAGTTGTAAGTACTCTTCTAATCAATCAAGATCTTGCTTTTATTTACATTTTCGTCCATGTTTCAATATCTCTCTACATTTTGCTTGTTCTCTACACCCGCCATGGGTGTGTCGTACTTGGGCTCAGTCATGGGATCATTGGGATGATTAACATCCCATGATTTAGGTGGGTTTTGCTCCTCTCATGAAATGATCAACGTTTGTTTAAGGATGGATTAGAATTCATTTTTATGTAACAAAATCTAGGGTTGTTAACATTCCTGATTATGCGTATGCAAGGACTTTGGAGCTTTGTCATTCTAAGTGTACTCAAAGAACTTCCCATTTTTAAGCACATTTTTACAAGTATAATGGTTTTGTTTGTCAAATCTTCCGGTTGAGAGCCTTTGCCGAGCTTCTCAACCAAGCTATCGATGAGAAGAGTAAACCAACCTAAGTCTTGGATGTCGATTAATCCCTAGACCTTGCCGCCTTGTAATTTTAGTTCAAACTTCATTTTTCAGTAAATTTAGGAGGTAGAAAGAGAGAATTCCACCCTAAATCAAACCCAAAGGTTGGTGGTCCTAACATTAAAACCCTTTGTAAAACAAACCTCTGGGCCTAGCTATATTGGCTCCCTGTGGATTCCACCTCCGCCTTGCCAAGTTTACTATGCTGCCAACGACCTAACCCTACGCTTGGGGCGCTCTATTCTACAACACACTTAGGTCAAGCAAGCATTCAGACACAAAGTGGGTACAAACACAAAGTAGGTTAGGATAAAAGAGAATACAAGACACAGGATATATTAGGAAAACACTAACTTTCATTAGCCTGCCTTTTACAACTGGAAGAGCCCTCCTTTTATAGGCGTAAGGAGGGACTACAGACACTGATGCTTACATCATAGATTACCTATACAAATAGTATCCATGCATAATTGGATCTTTCGTACACTTGCCATGGACTTTCTTTACACCTTCGAAGTATAATTGAACATTACTGTTCAATTAGTCAATTCTGCTTTACCTGCCATGGACTTTCACTACGCTATTCACAAGAGTTTCACCCCTTCTGAAAAGACCATTACACTTATACTGATTACTCCCTCCGTCCCTAATTAACTGTCCACTTTCACTTTTTCCAAATTTTTTAAAATGAGTTATATCTTTTAATTTATACTATTTTTCATAATTTTCAAAATTGTCTAATAGAATCAATCGAGATCTATCAAACAAGATCCATATTGCATATAAAAAATATTATACTTTGGAAGATATAAATGATTTTTTAAAATGTCCGGAATAGTAACGTGGACAGTTAATTAGGGACGGAGGGAGTAATACGTTTTAAAATAGTACACAACAATAAACTCCAATAATATTACCCTCTCCTGGAAAGGGAAAGAGGGCACCAAAAGAGACAGCTGGCATGAACACTGGGATATTATTTAGGATTATCTGAACCACTGCTTCCAGAATAGTCTTCAGTTCTGTCGGTCAAGTAATACTATTCCAAAAGATAGCGGATATTTTGGCGCCATTCTTTAGGATAAGTATCATTGAATTTCCAGTTTGCAGATTCATAATGGAGGAGAGATGAGGGCACTTCTGCAGGTGTCAACCCATTGAGTGAACACAGGGTTTGAGTCATGACCAGATAATTTCCATTGTGGTCTTGGATGCTATGAGACTCCGGATATGCAGAGAGGAATATAGTGTGATACTCCTTTCGCCAAGTGATAGAACCATCTAGATTGGGATGACTCCTGTTGTTGCGACTTGTCCAAAAAGCAAATTGGAGATCTCTGCCTGCACTGTTGGGGATTTTTCTAATCTTCTGTTGCCAGTAGGGTATATTTCCAAAGAGCTAGAGAAATTTCAAAAAGAAATCTTCTGGAGGTTGAACTTGATTGAACGCCGCATGAGCCAGATAGACCAATACTGCTGATTTATTAAAACTGACACTTATAGTATACACATCGACTAAATACCATAAGAGGAGATAGGCTTCTTTTTTGAAATAAAAAACATTGTGGTAAGACACTTCAAACTGGGTGAGAAAGAGATAGACAGGATGGAAAGGTAGACCTTTTATGGGACCTTTATCAAGACCATACTTGAAAATACAAAGATGTTGAAGGTTTTGACACATTTGAACACACCTAGAAAGAAGGGTTAACTATAAAATATGACATTGAAGGTAGACAAGAAAATTAACTGGGTGGAAACAAGAAATCATTGGAAAACAACCAGGAACAAAGGAATGTGGTTTTGTTTTTGAAAATTGGTTGATTTCCTTTTTGAGCCTTGACAGAAAATAAGGAAGGACATTTGTTTTTCCTTTTACGTGAACAACATCAAAACTCCAATTGGAAAACCAATTTGCCCATCTGAGTAACTGTGCCTTTGGAAGGTGCTTCTGTTTGAACTTGAGCATGCTGGGAAAACTCATCATATCAGTCTCAATTAGAACGATGACCGATTAGATGAAATTCAAATTTCTCAATGCTCCTTTTAATTGCCAGAATTTCTTTGTAAGTACTGGAGAGAAAGCACCACTCTTGTATCCACAAATTCTGCGCTTTTGATCTGGATTTTCTTCCAAAAGAACTGCTCCCCAATATAGATCAGAGGCATCTGTCTGAAGGACTCTCTTTCCATCTGAAGGTATGGTTAATGGAGGAAGAGTATTGGCCATGACTTTGAGGTCTTTTACAGCTTTGGTACAAAGGGCTGACCAAGGAGGAGGGGTTTTCTTTAGTAGAGCTGAGAGAGGAGTTCGGTATTGGGCAAGGTTGGGAATGAAATCAGCCATATAGTTAACAATTCCAAGGAACTGTTGAACTTGTTTGACTGTGAGATTTTCATCTAGAAAATGGTCAAGTTGGGAGGCTATATGAGGTTGGAGGGCATATTGACCTTTAGAGATATGCATCCCTAAAAAATCAATTTCTGGTTGAGCAAGAAACATTTTTTTTCTCTGAGAGCATGATACCATGGGTTTGGACTAAGGAATGGAAAATTTGTAGTAGAACTGCATGAGACTCAATAGCTGGAGAAAAGAGTAGGATGTCATCAATGTAGACAAGGGCTAAGGATAGAATGGGAGCAAATACCCGAATCATGGCCTTTTGAAACAAAGATGGGGCTGTTTTTAATCCAAAAGGCATGACTGACCACTGGAAGTGGTGATCTGGAATGCAAAAACCAGTTTTGGGACGATCATTTGGATGGATGCCCAGCTGCCAGAAACGTGCTTTTAAGTCAAATTTCGAGAAAATTTGAGCTTTAGGCAAGTTTGCAAAAACAACACTTCTCCGAGGAAGAGGGAATTTGTTATCCTGCAGAAAATGATTAAGAGGCCGATAGCCCACTGAGAGGTTGTGGCCTCGATCAAACCTTCTGACTGGAGTTGCTGGAGCTCTTGAAGAGCAAGCTGGTAATGTTCTGGGTTCATTCCATGATGGGTAGCTTTGGTGGGGTTCATGTCTTCATTTTTTCTTAAAGGGAAGAGAAATGAAAAAATCTGGGTTTTTCCAAAGTGGGTTGGAGCATTTGGTGATGAATTGGGAATGGAATTCAGCACAGGAAGTTTGGATTATGGCTTCTTTGATGGAGGAGAAATTTTCTATGGAAAAGAGATTTGGTTGGGTGGTCCAAGGTAACAGGTAATTTTTGTATTTCAAACCTTTTTTGAGCCAAGAGACTTTGCTAAGATTTTGGAGAATATCAAAGTCTAACAATAAATCTTTTCCTGAGAGATCAGAACCATAGGCGTGGTGTTTTATGGTGTATCCTGGGAAAAGTTGGATGGTAATAGGCTTATTGATCAAAGTGATGACAAAAGTTTCTCCATTGCCTGGGGTAAAGGGTCTAAAACATGATTGCCAATAGAACCTGGAAAGAATTGCTGGGTTGAGAATGGAGGCTGCTGCACCAGTATCAAAGAAAGCGATAACTGATATGGATTTCTCATATTTTCCAAGCAAGATTTTGACCTTGGCTAAAGCTTGAGCCAACATAATGTTGGAGAACCCAATTGTTTGGACTTCATAGGGGAATGAGTCTGAATCATTAGAAAAGTCATCTGATTCTGATGAATCATCTGAATCATCAAAGGTAAATGCTAGGACTGCTCCAGCTGTTGCTTCATCATCAATAGAAAATAGTGATTCAACATCGGCATCCTCAAGATCATCATCAATGAGAGCCAGAGAGCTCACCATCTTCTCTTGCTGCTTTATTTGGATACTATTTTGCATAGTGCCCTTTCTTTCTGCGTATGTAGCAGCAATCAGACTTTCGCTACCCTCTGACCTTTTTCTTCTAGAAAAATTTCCATTTTTTTCGGCGTGAGAACTTGCCAGATTTGAAAAACTTTGAAAACTTGCCAAGAGATTGGAACTTCCATTTCTGAAAGTGTTTGGACTTCCGGTATGAAGGACGGTAAGTGCACTTCTTGTCTTTGCACTTTATAGATAGGTCAGAACGGTCACATGCTTTGCCAAGAAGTTTTCCCTGTTCTTCAAGAGTTCTGAGGAATTTCTGGTGATTGCACAATTTTTCCAAAGCAATCAAAGAGTGCTAGTAAATACCACCAAGAGATGTTGCATTCAGCGTCAATCCTTTTGTTTGAAGTAACCTTGTTGTCTCATTTCCCAATGGTTCAGGAAGGGAATTGAGAAAAGCTTGCTTGAGGTTAACATCATCTATGCCGTTGAGAAGATAAAATCTCTGAGACATACGGTCATAATGAATCTCGAGATCTTTCCTTTTGAATGAACAGCACTTCATGCTAAGATATTCTTCTCGAACAAACTCTTTTGTGTTATTATGGTCTCCAAGAAACTCAGTATGCAGGACTGAGATGAATTGATCAAGAGTTGGCAGTTGTTTAAGCTGCAACTATCGGTATTCACCAAGAGCCAAGTACCATAGACGAAGACGACCAAGGAATTTTGTTGTACACTTAGTAATAACAATACTCAGTGTAGCATTTGGGGAAAGCATAGCAGCAGTGCACCAAGCGTGAATCTCATAAAGTTTATCCAGCCAATTTGATGGGGGAATGTTATCAAAGGAGAAACAAGTATGGATGTTGGAATGTGAGAAAGAATCAAAGGTTGGAATTTCTGGAGGTGGAGGTGTATCAAACTCAGGACCTTCTTCAATAATAGGATCTTCAACATGTTCTTCAGGAAGATCTGGGTTCATCATGAAAACATGAGGAATTGGAGTATAGGGAGTAGATTCAGAATCTGAACCAAACTCAATGGTTGGTTCAGGTGAGGGGATTTCTGGTATAGTGGCTAAGGTATGTAGGAGAGTAGAAATTGGATTTTTGGAAGGGTTAGAAGTTGACTGAACCATTAACTGAGGTGACTTTGAATTTGGATCAGCTGGTTTAGAAGGAGTGGAGGTAGTAGGACTTGAGGTAGAGGTAGTTGGTGGAGATGGAACTGTTGGAGGTTGGACAGGCTTTATCTGGGGCTTTGAGAAAGGAAGTTTTGGTGGAGATGGTCTTTTTGGTGGAGGAAGGAAAGTTGATGAACTTCCAAAGATGGAGTTTGACTCACCAAATTCTGAGGTAGGGTTTATAGGTAAAGGTTGAGACATTTGAGGATACCCAAACAAACTTTGTTGAGAAGATGTGAACATGTCAAAAGGACTTTTTTGCTGAGAATACTGCTGAGCTTGGAGTGAATGAAGCTGATTCTTTAAATGCTTCATTTCAGCATCTTTTTGATAAAAAGCTGCTGAAAATACTTGGTTTGCATATGCCATCTAGAGAAGTTTTTGGTGAACATTTTGAATTTTCTGCTGCAAATCTCGGATAAGAAGTTCCAAAGATGATAACTTCTTATGGACAACATTCTCCAAATTTTGCTGAGAGTTAGCAATTCTCTAAAGAATTTTGTTCTGAGCCAAAGAATTTGCTGAATGCCAATTTGTTGTTGCTTCTGCTGACACTGCTTTTGTGCTACCATCAGGGAGAATGGTAGTAGGATCTGGAATTTTATGACGGTGGGTCATTCTTTCTTGAGAATTATGAAATTCTAGAGGAAGAAAGGAAAATCTGCTTCAGTCCAAGAAGAGGATGAGGTGAACATGAAACATCCACTCGGTTGACTCGAAGAGCCATCATCAGATGGAGGTTGAGGAGGAGGTGGAGATTTACAAGAAGTGGGAGGTGACGGAGGACATAAAGGACATGGTTCTTCAAAGTCTTCTTCATCTTCTAAAAGACTGTCTTATAGACACTCATCACAGTTACAGGCATCAAAGTAACAATGACCTGTTTCTGGATTTTTGAAATAGAAGACTGGAAAGCCACTGGGTTGGAAATATTTTATTGGAAGGCCAGGTCTAGAACCATCGACAAACATGTCAATTCTCGAGGGAAAAATAACAGGATGGGTAGAGGATGAGGCAGAGACTTCTTTTGGGAATGAAATCTCTACTGTACCATTAGGTTTTGAGATGAAAGTTGGATTTGAGGATTGAACTGTGATGGGCTTTTATTGGTTTTTCTCATAAGCTTTCTCCCAAGACTCTGGGAGAAGCTTGAGAAATTCAGGACGGGAAATCTGTCGTGGAACATGGACACAAGAAGCTTGGTGAGGTGCATTGACAGTTAGGAAAAGTGCTTCATCTGTGGAGGAGGGTAATGACATGTCAAAAGCATAGTTTTGAAGGCGATAGGCCATTTGGTAGTGAAGGGTTGCTGCATATGTGGTGGAAATTTGGGAAGCACCACCAATTTGAACTTGCACTTTCAAGGCTGATAGCAAATGAGGATCTGCTAGTGGCATGTTGAAATTGGGGTAAAAGGTAAATATCACAGTTCCAGCATTTAAGGCGGTTTGGACAGTAGCAATGCATGCGTGCTAATACTATATGAACCTGGTGTCTACCGGAGCAAGTCTAGAAGTAACAGGTAAACCTTTTCTGCCATGGAAAGTGACAGCAAGTCTGATTGCGCCAAAGTGGAGATGGGTAAATCCTTCTTGTTGCCAAAGACGAGGCAAATCAACCGGGATTTCCAGGGGTAAAAGTTGTTCAGCTTCTATAGCTGCTATGAAGCATTGATCAAACTTAGAAGCTTGAACATATTCTTTTACGGAGGTTGGACGTTTTGTGGAGAAGAGTTGGGTGACGGTCTTTTTTTACAGAGGTTTGTGGCCTGACAAAAGCATTATACGGGTTTAGAAAAGGAAGATCAGTTAGGGGAACCTTACTATCATC
The DNA here is from genome assembly GCA_019656835.1 of Rhododendron ovatum. Taxonomy (NCBI): domain Eukaryota; kingdom Viridiplantae; phylum Streptophyta; class Magnoliopsida; order Ericales; family Ericaceae; genus Rhododendron; species Rhododendron ovatum. The sequence goes on along the minus strand of CM033801.1, from coordinate 17,121,031 downwards.
AAGAAGGTATTCAAACTCATACAAGTACTCAAGATTAGAAGAAGAAGTGGAGGAATTTCTACTGGTGGACGATCTTGAAGGAACTAAGAATGACGTAGAAGAGGAGTAGGTGGAAAACAAGTGATTCATTTTTTATGGATAAAAATCTGGGTTCTTCGTTTCCTCATACAACAAATCTTTTCTTTTCCGGTGTAAAATCTTTAACTAATTTTGATTAATGAAACTCTGTACACTAGGGTAGATAAACCGAGACACACCGCTCAAAAGCCAAAAGTCTCAAGGTACTTTAACCCACTGATACAAAATTCTTTAACCAAAATAGTTAATGAAGTTTTTGATGTGGAGGATCCTTAAAAGGCAACCACAGAGCATACGCTTCAATTTTTTCTTTTAGAAAAGATTTGAAGTAGTTTTGAAAAAGAAGTTCCCAAAAGGGGGTTTAAGCTAGAATGAAAAACATTTGGCTCTGATACCAAGTTTTCAGACACAAAGTGGATACAAACACAAAGTAGGTTAGGATCAAAGAGAATACAAGACACAGGATATATTAGGAAAACACTGACTTTCATTAGCCTGCCTTTTACAACCGGAAGAGCCCTCCTTTTATAGGCGTATGGAAGGACTACAGACACTGGTGCTTACATCATAGATTACCTATACAAATAGTATCCATGCACAATTGGATCTTTCGTACACCTGCCATGGACTTTCTTTACACCTTCAAAGTATAATTGAACATTACTGTTCAATTAGTCAATTCTACTTTACCTGCCATGGACTTTCACTACGCTATTCACAAGACTTTCACCCCTTCTGAAAAGACCATTACACTAGGATCAAAAGAGAACACAATACACAGGATATTATTATGAAAACACTGGCTTTTATTCACTTGGGTCTTACAACGGGGAAAGCCCTCCTTTTATAGGCGTAAGGCGGGGTGGCTTGCATCATAGCTTACATCACTGAATAGTATTGCATATAATTGGTTCACTTGCCATGCTACATACCCAGCAAAGATGAACCCTCCATTGAAGCTTCAAAACAACTACATCATCCTTTTATTTTTGGTCAGGTGCTCAAATTTATCCCCCATTTAAAACATACAAGGCTAAAAACATAAGTAAAGGGCAAAAGCAATATACTAAAGTAGTGTAGCTTATCTTTTCACGTAGAAAAAATTGAAGTTACACGAAGGGGAACCCGAAATGATATATATATTTTTTCTTTTTTCCGATTTGTTTCATATTCTTATATTATTTTTTTTATGTAAGATGATGGTAGATCGCATCAATTATTTTTTCATGCGGCTCAATTATATTGATTTTAAACTGAAACTTCACCATTTTTTTTTTTATAACAACCGAAACTTCAACATCTTTCACTCTTAGCTAGGAAGTGAGCCAACAACAAATTATTCTCACAAGTTGTAATAACATCCACATCTTCGAACACCCCACAACTCATGTGTTCAGAATGTGATTTTAAAATTTTCAATGATCCAAACCGTTCAATGTGTTCAGAACATGATTTTAAGGGTCACCACGAGAAATTAGCAAAAAAAAAAACTAGAAAGTGCTTCATTCAAGCAGATTTTCATTGAACCGTTCAATGAAAACTGTTCAGATGAAGCACTTTTTGGTCTCTCTTTTTTCCCTAATTTCTCATGGGGACCCTTAAAATCACAATCTGAACACATTGAACGGTTCAAATCGTTGAAATTTGATCGGGAAATGGGAGGTCCACATTTTAACAATTTAAGGGATCCCTTATATGATCCGTGGTGTGTATATATATATCCAGTATTTTTCTCCGAAGGACCCCCGCATTTTAACTAAAATGCAGACCTCCCTATTTCTCCCCTTTCCCGATTGAATTTTGATGATATGAGCCACTCAATGTGATCAGAACGTGAATTTAAGGGTACCAGCGAGAAATTGGCAAAAAAAAAAATGACCGAGAATGGCTTCATCCGAACAGTTTTTAATGGAATGGTTCAAATAAAAACTGCTCAAATCAAGTCCTTCCCAATCATTTTTTTTGCCGATTTCTCACGGGTACCCTTAAAATCATGTTCTGAACACATTGAGTGGCTCGGATCATCGAAATTCGATCGGGAAAGGGGGGGCGCATTTTAAAAGATCCGCATGTGAAACAAACCGTATATCTATATAATAAAACAGAAGCTGTGTTTGAATCCAAAAGATAACCAACGCTCCAGATTTACTATCATTCTACCATCAATTTCATTGGTTCATAGTTATTAAATGCTATGTGGATGCTGAAGTTCCTGTTTTTGTTTATTTACTAATTGCTATATTGGTCAAAACGGTTGTTGCATAGGCTATTGAGCGAACGAGTTCTTCGAACAAAAATAATAATAGTATCCAAAACTTTAGGCATTTTGTGGTAATTATTGGTCATTTGGCTTTGATTGAAAGGAGTTCACAATAACATCATTGTTTAGGTTTGTGAATGAAATCAACCAGCGCGTTTGTGTGTCCCAATGGTCCTGTGGTTGATTCAATTGTTGAATTTTTTCCTTCCAAGTCCAAGAGAGAATATGATAATAGTCATCAATTAGGTTGAATCATTTTTGCATAGGCCATTGAGGTTATGAGTTCTCTGAATAAAAATAGTTGGTATCCTGAACTTCAGGCATTTATTGGTAAGAATCGGTGAATTGGCTTTTGATCAAAAGGAATTTACGATAAAACTGTAGTTTAGGTTGGTGAATGAAATCAATTGGCTAGATTGAGTATCAATCGGGCGATCTGGTCGAATACATTGTTGAATTGTTGCTTTGGTTGTGAGAAATATCTAATAATTGTAATGACCTAGGTTGAATCAGGTTTACAGTTTTTCTTTTCCGTTTTTTGGTTTTTGCATAGGTTATCGTGCTTATGAATTATTCAAAACAAACAGTGGTATCAAGAAATTTGACATTTCATTGTATATATTGGTGAATTGGCTCTGTTTAAACGAATTTACAATACAATCACAGTATTGATTCACATGATATAAATCATGGCAAGTAAAGCAGACCCGCCCCTTGCTTCATTCACTTAGTTTTTTTAAGTGTTTGTTCAGAAAGGTAGTAACAATGGGGTCCGGCCTAATAACTTGGTTTGCAGTCCTTTTGACTCCTTTCAAGTCAAGGCTGGTTCCCATTCTGTATATTCTGATGAGAGAGTTCGACATTTTCAGCACCAAGTAAAACATGTAGACCTTTGACAAAATGAAGGAGGCCAGGGAACCCAAAGAAGAGGGTTTTTTATTTTTACGAGTGTGTTGAAGTTTGGTTCTTTTTTAGGCACTTAAAGTCGCGAAGAAAGTGAAGGTGGCGTCCGGTTATTCAAGCAAATCTCAACGAAAAGTAAGTATTTTTACTTCGGTTTAATGAAAAATCTTATCTTATCCCTTAAGTTGAAAAATCGTATTTGGAAATAGGCCATTTAATAGTTGATTTTCTGTACAAATGTGAATCTGTGTACAAATAGTTGTTTGTTTTCCAGTTAATTTCGAAGCCTACAACTATTAGGCTATGATTGTGGTTTGGTTAGTTTGTTATTGGTGCATCCTCCATCGAGTCTCATTTGTTGGGCACCCCCATAGCTGTGAATCCTGTAATTAATATTCATCAATATTCATTATAGATTCACCTCTCGGTATTCTCATTGTTGATGTTAGTCTTAGACTTAGTATCTCCATCTTCTTTTTATTCACTTTTTCCTCCTTTGACTATTAATCTACTTATCTGAAACTTTGAAATTAACTTTTGTTTGCATCTTTTAAATTTGTCAAAAGGCAATGTTGCTACCCGAGGGTATCGCGCTCCCGAACTCTGTGGCTCTTTTTTCTCCAAAGTAAGCTTACTGTATCATTAATACCACACACAATGTGTTGTTCTCTGAAATTTTATTTCCCCATGAATAACTAGGTGTCAATGTTTGAAGTCCCTGTCAAACTGTGAAACCGTAATTAACTTCAGATATATGTTTTAGTTGTTTTTCTATTGTGTATCTAATAGTACAAGCCACAAACTATGGGGGCATTCAATGTTGAATACATAACCGGCTTAAAAGTTGAAGTGGATGCATGCTAAGACATGTGATTTTGCATTTACGTACTTGAGTGGTATTTCTAAGTCGGGTAGCAATATTGCCCTTTAACAAATTTAAAAGATGCAAACAAAAGTTAATTCCAAAGTTTCAGATAAGTAGACTAATTCTCTCTCTCTCTCTCTCTCTCTCTCTCTCTCTCTCTCTCTCTCTCTCTCTCTCTCTCTCTCTCTCTCTCTCTCTCTCTCTCTCTCTCTCTCTCTCTCTCTCTCTCTCTCTCTCTCCAAAACCCATTCGACGATCAGATCAAAAATAAATAAATAAATAAACCTCAACGCCCGCAAAGCTCGCCCACCAATCAGCCGTCCATGAAATCAACAAAGCACACCCACCAATCAGCCGTCCACGAAATCGATTTGGTTCTCCCTCTCCAGTAAGACTCCCATCATCCTAGAGTCTTCCTGCGGAAAAAATAATGTGGCCTGTTCCTCAGTTTGTTGAAGTTTTCATTGCCTTTGTTTGGTTATAGACCTTTGTTTGGGTAGAATTTGTTTGGTTCTAGACCTATTACATGGCCCTTTAATTGCCTTTGTTTGGGTATTTGATTTACTACTACTAATACACAGCCTTTGTTTGGGAGTTTGATTTCTAAACTCTAATTGCCTAGACATGGCCTATGAAGTATTCTAACTTGGGTTCTTGTTCGGTTTCAAACTTCAAAAACTGATGGCGGCTGTTATTTCCAAATCCTACAGTTGAGTTTTTGGATCTCGATTATTAGGATTGGTAGAATATGGGTTCTTCATGTCATGGCCTCTTTTTTTATACCCAAAAAAAAAAAAATTAAACAAAGGCCGAACCAATTGCTAAGAAAAAACTAAAGGGAACAGTCGCGGACAAGGGAAAGAAAAAGCTAACCACCGCAGGAAAGGGAAAAGAAAATTCATGTCCAGTGGTATGACCTCTTACAGTTATTCTTTTTTAATCATCTACAGCCTCTTACCTAAACAATTTTTTCCTTTCTATTGACTTTGCACATATAGGTTCAAGTTCTTCAAGAAAGAAATACTGGTGTTGTGATCCGCCATGAAAAGGACATTATGCGCTTGCGTGAGGTAATACATTAAAAGTTTTGTATTGATTTTACTCTTTATTGTCAGAAAGGATAAACGAAAGGCTGAAGCAATGGACCTTTTATTTTAATCTACCACTGTAGCTTACTCTCTGCACTTACTAACACACCAGTTGTATTGATTATTGGACTTTGGGTGTTTTTTTTGTTGGTTCATCTTTCCTTGCATTTCACATGCATTAGGACTGCACATTTCATATATCACTTCAGGTAGGTCTTCCTTTTTTTTCCATCGTATTTCTAAAGACTATTGAATGAAATTAGGTGATTTCTACCCATCTTTTCCTTCACTTTTAAAAGCAGTGATATTAACATCTTCGAGAAAGCAATGATAGCAACCTACTTTTATGGTATGCTGGTTCTTCGTTCTAATTATCTGAGGATGGGAATTTTTTTGATCTATAACTTTTGTTAAAAGTCTTTCATAGATGTTCACTTTGTGTTTGTTAAAATGCATGTTTGACAGAGTGAAAATGTTGGGCAATGAATTAATTCTTAAGTCCACTTTTGTGTAGCTCTCTTAATTTTTAGATAGACCTTGTGGTTTGACACTGCGAGGACATGCACATGACGGAAACACGTGAGACATGTCTAGACACGCCACCTGAGGTATCCATTAACACTTTTTAAAAGCTTTACCGGAATAACATATGTATCTTAAAAAGTATTCCAATTGGGAATTTAGGGAAAAATTCAAATACCCTCCAAACTTTTGATTTCATTGTCAGTTCATATTTTGTGATGAATTTAATAATTCTTAATCTTATTTATGTAGGAATGTCGAGGACTGGCAAAGGGACAATGGGGTCATCGTGATAAGAGCTTTGTTAAGACATTGAAAATTTCATAATGACATTTTATTTGTAAGGTTAAGTTTTACAAACATATATTTGTTTGAAAAAAGTTAATTTTTATTGCGTATGCTGGGTGATTTATGGATTTTAGAAATTTTTGACCTACTTGAATATTTTTTGCACCTCGATTTGTCCTGCGCATATACTGTAGTTTACTATGTTCCTATCCATTTTTTTACAACATGTCCTCTCTTTGCTCATTGTTGAAGGCACGGGCATTCGCTAGTGTATATATGGGCTGGTTCTACCCACACAAATTTTGACACAAGATCTTAGCCATTCATTTCAATGGCTGAGATTAGAACACTCCCCCTCCTCCCTTTCCACCTCCTCACCAAATCCATCCCTCTCTCCGTCCACCCACCCACCTTTCCCATATCCAACCCCGGCCGGCTCCTCCTCCTCCGACAATTCCATCTCCGGCGATCCAAGTTCAAGAGATTTTTTTTTCATGGAACGTTTGAGTTATCAGTTAAGCACATAAATAAAGACCTCAAAATTCGCCTTTGGCTTTTGATAAGTGAAGTAGGACCATAGCTTCACTCCGGAAAAGAAAAATATTCGTCGGACTCTTTCTTCGTCGGAATTTCACCGGCGTAAAGAACTAATAATCAAGCACATACATTCTTTCGGCTTTGGGATCTCTCTGTTTGCACATCGCCATATGATTTCCGATCCGATTTTCATGGTGAAAAAATAGTGTGGAATCATCATGACCACGAGCCCTTTTAACCCCAGTTGAATAGCTTTTTCCCCTTTTCACGATTCTAAACTTCAGATATTAGGATTACATTTTCCTTTCCAAGTAATTAGTAAATTTAGGGTTGCAATTGAGTTATATATATCTGCAGCATGTGATTTGTTTTGGGTTTCGTTGGCTATTTTGAATCGGGGTTCACTAGGTGTTCGCCGGAAATTGGGTCGCCGGAGGAGGAGCCGACCAAAGTTGGGTCTGGGAAAGGGGGGATTAGGTGAGGAGGTGGAAAGGGAGTAAGGGGAGTGTTCTATTCTCAGCCGTTGAAATGAATGGCTAACATCTTGTGTCAAAATGTGTTAAAATTTGACACAAATTTATTACACCTTGTGGGGGCCGTTCAATTTGTTTAAAACATGTTTTCAAGAGTTCACGTAAAAAATCAACTCATTCACATTTCAGTAAGGGCTATATCGGTATTTGTCCTTGAAATGAACCGATCAAGCCCTTATCGATATCCAAATGAGTTGATCTTTTACGGGAATTCTTAAAAACATGTTTTAGACAAATTGAATGGCTCCAATTATTTGTGTCAAAGCTTGTGTCCTTGGAACCGCCGCCGTATAAATATCCATATAACTTTTTTTTTATCAGATATATACACTAATATAATAGATATAACAGTTATATACAAGCATACAGCTTAAGATAGGTATACCAGTGCATACACACGCACACACGCGCACACACACACACACATATATATACACACACAAACACAGTGACACACACACACAACTTCAATTGGTGATGTCAATCTAGGATTCTTGCATGGCTGCATGAATCGACTGATCGATATGTGTTTTATCAATGTTTTAGTACTGCTTATATAGCTTTAATTACACTAAAACCAAAACATTTGAGTAATAGCATGTTTACCCCCAGAAAAAATTAAAAAAATACTACTCATCTACCCCCGCAGTGTCCCCCTTCAAAAATCAATTTAATTAAAGGGGCACGCTACGTACGTATTTAGCCCCATGTCCAATACGTAGACACAGCTACCCTTTGAAGTGTCAGTGCTTCATAGCCCACAACTATTTCCAATGGCCCATAACACATTCACACCACAAAAGCACTAGAAACCCAATTGTTCAACTCAAGAAATTTGGGTGATTTGCCAAAATGCCCTAATCAAAACAAATTTGAGGGATTCCGAGTTGAAGTACCGCACCGCCATATACAACACTATACCACCGGTGCTCCATGAGAAACCCATTCATTGCTTTGAAGGATAAGCGTCTCTCCATGACAACAACTCAAATAAGAATAGGAAGCAACTTAGTTCGCCACCCTAGCTTTGATGTTCCACATCCTACTCACCGGTATTAGCATCAACCACTAAGATGCCAATTGCCTTAAGGATTTTCACTCTGCTTGTGAGGCTCTACTGGAGAGAAGTTTTCACACACATAATTAAATAATAGCTAAAATGTGTGATCGTACTCATTGAGTCTAGTTCCTATGTGGTTGAGACAATAAATGGTCAGAACAACTAAATGGCAATTGGGGAAAAGGTTTCCCCTCTCTTTTCTCCATCAAAGTTCCAACTCTTTTTCTTTCTAGTTTGTTTAGTTGGGAGTCGAGGGAGTGTAAACCAACTGTTGATAAATTCATTAACATGTTAGATATTTTCGGCATTTAGAGAGGGGTATAGGCTCTATTTTTTGTTCGGTCTCTTTTGGTATTGTGGCTTCTTGGCCTTTTGTTTTTTGCTTTCAATCGTACATGGGTAGCATCCCCTAATCCCTATCACTCCCCTGATGATATTCTACATCGCATATTGATACCGTTGAGGCTCAAAGAATGATTGCATCCCCTCACCCGCACTGCATCTGCCCATTCTCTTCTGTCAATCATCTCTAGAATCAACACAAAATACTGCTCCCTCCTTGGGGGTTCCGCCAAAATCCAAACTCCTCATTTTCCCAACGCACAGGGGATGATACCTAACATAATCCTCACAAATCATACCTCATCTTCAGTACAAGATATTTCCTCCATGGCCATACAAAGCAAATCAAGATCTCCCTCGCCCAACTTCTTATGATTGTCATCCTCGATTATGGAGAGGGACTTGTTTGTGTGATCTAAGAGCATTGTGTTCTCAATATTGCAAAACCTCTAGAAATGCCCAAAGAGAACTTACTATATTATATTTTTCCTGTGGTTGTAACACTTTAAAATCAGCTAAAGGTACATGGTTTTCTCCCCTATGGGATTTCAAGGTCAAATATAAGATTCACTCGTGGTTGTCATTGTTTACTTGTATGATTACGGTTGAAACTTCTTTTATAGGCTGAACCTGCATTATCTTGTTTTAAATCACAGGAGGGAAAAAGTTTTTTAATCACATGAGGTAAAAGAGAACAAGGGTAGACAATGGTGGAACTAGGATTTGGCCACGGGGTGGCACCATTTAATGGAAATCTAGTTATATGTTGTGCGGAAAAATATGAAGAAGAAAATTAAGTAGAAAGTCATATGATTAGGTTTTTTCGTTGGCCTTTTTTTTATTTTTTTGTGAAAAAGAAAAAAAGGCTTGCTCCAACTCTCTCATGGTATTCAATAGAATACAATACGATATTAATTTTTCTTGGTCCAAACCAACCATTCTGTAAATTGCAATTTTTCCAGTATTCGTACAAAGTACTAGTTTTTTCTTTTTTTTTTGGCATACCCTTAAATACCTAGTTGAACCACGTTAGTCTATTAGAAAAATTATGTGTTCGAAAGTGCGGGGGACACCTACCCCAATTAGTGAAAAATTACAAACCTTGTAAGAGTTCATGCAAAAATTGAGGAGAGAGAGAGCTGAGAGGAGGTTTCTATAAGGAAAAAAGATATAATGCTGCCGGGGAGACTAGAATGGGAATTGGGAAGACCCAAGAACGTGGCACAAGTTTTAACCACTTAGCCAAAGTGCTCTTTGTGCAAATTTATTTTAATATATAACATTATCCTGTGCTCTTCTCTCTTTTTGGTGATATTTTTTGAAACAAGGGGTGGCACATGTCAACCCCCCCCCCCCCGGGTAGTTCCGCCCATGAGTGTAGAGTACAATGTATTCTAAGGTTTTACAAAGTGAATGTCAAATGTGAACCGATACATCTAGTACCACAACAAAAATTATTGACACTTTAGCCAGAATAGCCTCGATTTTAGCAATAAACATAGTATGCTTAACCTTTCAAAAATCTCCCACGAAGATATACTACAGAGATAGAGGGACATTATCAGAACCAAATAGGACTTCGTGTGCTGGGGTTTGAAGACAAAAGGGGTATTTCCTTCCCCTTTATCTGTCTCTTGTTTGGGAATTCTACATGGTACAGAGAAACCATGGACAGGCCCACATTTCTATTTGTTAACAAACTTAACACTGCTACACCTAAGTACTAGACTGCCACAGATGCTCTAATGTGCAGCTCTAACCCACGGAACACACAAAGACACAAAAAGATACCATACACAGACATTCAAAAACACCAAATGCACCAACGCCTATGGAACACGCATATAACGAATTTTCTATGAATGGCCCCACAGCAAGCAATGTAGTACGCACTCTGCTATGTGAAAACAATGTAGTGTAAATAATCATTGCGCTAATTTTTGTTCAAAATTTGCAAAGAAAATATAATTGAGCTATTTTAGCACAACAAATACTTCATTCTTGCTGCATAGCCTATTTTAGCACTGCTACACCTAAATACTACCCCACTTAGGGATGGCAATTTGAACTAAACCGATGGGTACCCAAACTGATAACCGAAATTATCCCCGTGGGTATGGGTTTGGTTGGCACATAGGATAACCGAACGGATTTCGGTTCGGTCATGGTTCAATTGATACCCGAACCGAACCGAACCCGAACCCGAACCCGAACCCAAACCGAACTAGTAAATTACTAAATTACCCCTGCCTATATATATACACATAAGTTACTGAGTTAGGGTTCCTATTCTCATTTCTCACTTCTCAATGAGGGAGAGGCGACGAGTTTAGATCTGCTCTCTCTCTCTCTCTCTCTCTCTCTCTCTCTCTCTCTCAGAGTACTGTCGAGCTATTCATCCCATAAGTGGTAGCTATAAGTCATACCAGCAAACCCATACTCCAGCGAGTCTCGCCTGAGCCTGACAAACTCCAACAAGGCTCACCTGATCTCGACAAGGCTGGAAACCTCTCCGACAAGGCTCGCCTGAGACCAGCCTGAGACCGATAAGGCTGGAAAGTCCTCTGGCAAGGCTCGCGTGAGACTGATAAGGTTGGAAAGTCTTGGTTCTCACACGATCTACTTGATTTCTACACAAGCTGGTCAAGTTTTGCTCTTTTCTGTTCAAGAATCCACGTAAGCTAGGGTTCTATTTGCTGTTAGATCTCTGAAACTGGTTGTTATTTGATTTTCTGGTGTTGATCTTATTCGCGAATTTGTATAAACTGGGGTTCCATCTGCTGTTCGATTCCTGTTTCTCTCTGTTCTGAACTGCTATTCTTGCTTGTGTTGTCTGCTGTTGGTGTGGCTGCTGAAATTAAGCCCAAGTCGGGTCGGGTAAACATATTTTTCTATTCCATTCGGTTACCCATTCGGTTCGGGGATTACCCGAAAACCGAATGGCTCGGAAATGGTTTCATTCTTCCCTCCCCGTTCGGGGATCAGGGCAGATATGGATGGAACTTCGGTTTCAGGGATCGGGGACGGAAAACCCAATTTCAGGCCCCGAATGCCATCCCTAACCTCAAACAAAAGAATTTTTTTTTTTTGAAACCGAACAAAAGATGTTAAAAAGAGAGAAATCACAGACCTAATAAACACAACTTGACCAACATTCAACAGCCTACACACCCAACAACAACAACCACAACAACAACAGAACCCATGTAGTGCCCAATCATTAGGGATATGGGCGGGGATGATTGGAGACAGAACTAACCTTTGGCAATATACACAAAATAGCTACTCTCAAATACCACTAAAACAGTGGCCCCCCTATATCTGTTTTGCTGCAGAACTATACCCCCAAATCAAAGCCGAACGGCATTAGAGAGGGCATGCCTAAAGACCCAATTCAATTTGTGCACATTATCATGCTTCATTCATTGATAGTCCAGAGCATCGGTATGCACAATAAAAAGGGAGAACACCAATTGCTGCGCACAAAATTTTGTGGGGAGTGATTTTTGAACACTCCCCTATTTGATAATTGCACTCATTTTCTAGTCTTTTAGTGAAAAAAATACACACAAAAGGTTCATAAAAAGACAAAAAATGGAGTGCCATTATAAAAAAAAAAGTGTGAAAATCATTTTCCTTTCCAATATCGTCCTAATAAATAACCAAATTTTACAATTGCTTTCACCATAACACATGAATTAACCGTTAGTGCAAATAGTAAAATTACTCGAACTCAAACCCCCACTCCTGCGCTATAAATAAATAACTATCCACCATAAGTCACATAATGTGCGGGAGCGAGTGCAGACGTGAAAGCGTCTTCCAAAAACCTCCCGAACAATTAAAAATCGTGAGTGCGAGAATTGAGAAGACGAGCACAAAGCAAGGATTAAGAACAGGAGCGAATGCCATTTTGAAGGATTATGTGACTAAGTACACCAACTCCGACTCCCCACATATATACACTTGCACACACGGACTGTGTACCCAACCCCTAGTACAATGAAATGGAAAGCGGGGAGCGCATTATATGGATAAATACATATAGAAAGATACATGGTACATACAGGGAGAGAGAGAGAGAGAGATGACTGACCACATCGACGTTCATGAACAGGTGGCGGTCAGGAGAGGAAGGGCTGGAATCAGGTTGGGCAGCAGGAAAAGCAGAGGAGGACAGCTCGGAGTGGAGGGAGTCGAGTTTATCCTGAGAGCGAGAACACCCGATAACGGTGTGGCCACGCTTTGCCATTTCTAGGGCTAGAGCTCTACCCAGACCTCTGCTTACCCCGGTAATCAACACCGTCCTCTGCGCTCCTCCTCCGCCTCTGTTCACGATATTCATCGCTCCGCCCAATGTCGCCGTTGTCATCGCCTTTTCTTCTCTCTCCTCCGATCAATTTCTCTTCTACAAACTCCTCCAAGTTACGGAGTAAACTTGAAGAAAACTTTAGGGCTGTTTGGAACCTAGGGAAAAGAAAGGAAAAGAAAGGAAAATTAAAAAATTTTCCCTCTTATTGTTTGGTTGAAGAGAAAGTGAGAAGAAAATAAACACTTTTAAGTTTTATAAACAGTAAATTTTCCTTCCTATTTTCCTCTTATTTTCCTCCCACTTTATTTTCTTTTCCTTTCCTTTCCTTTTTCAAGTTCCAACTAAGGCTCTGTTTGTAACTTCGGAAAAAGAAAAGGAAAATTTAAAAAAATATTCCTTCTATTATTTAGTTGAATTATTTGGTAGAAAGAGTAAGAGGGAAGAAAATAAAGATTTTAAGTACAATAAATAGTAAATTTTACCTCTTATTTTTCTCTTTTTTCTTTCTCTTTTTTTTTCTTTTCCTTTCTATATGTTCTAGACAGAGCCTTAGGCTATGTTTGAAACTCAAAAAAAGAAAGGAAAATTAAAACTATTACTGTATTTTGTTGGAAGAAAAAGAGATAAAGAAGATAAAATTTTAAAAGTTAAGTAAATAGTATCCTTACTTTTCATTTCCATAAGTTCCAAAGAGTTCCATGTTCTATAAGTGTATTAGGCCTTCGGATAGAATTGTTAATGGCATGGGCTTCTTAACTCTTTGTTTGGTTGTTGTCAAACAAAGGATGGGATTGAGAAGAGGATGTGATTAATAATCCCACACTTTTGCCGGATTAGTAATATAATGGGGTACTAGGTATTGTCAATCATGTCTCAAGCTCCCTCCTGTAAAATGATCACCTTGCCCATGGTTTTTTAACTCAATACCAATAATACCCTCCATTACACACCTCACTACCCACCCAACAAAAACCCTACTTCTATTTTTTTTTTTGTATATCTCTGTAGTTGCAAAGGAGAGGACACATCCACGGCTGCTGGTGAGTGCCGACGTTCAACCTCATTTATGCTGATGGCGACACCTTCGACCTCGTTTCTGTGTTGCTGTTCTCTCTCTTCTTCTTCTTTTTTTCTCTCATATTCTTTATTGTTTTGGAATCTGCTTTTGGAATTGAAAACCTACAAAAAGCCCTGATTTTCCCGCTAATTCAGTAGATAAATTTTTTCCATGGCAACAAGATATGTTTGTTCGTTACCACTTTTTAACAATAGGAGAAGCACAATAACCAATTCCTACCTCTGTTTTTGCATTTTGTTTTTTATTTTTTGCCCTTTTGAACCATTCGATTCGAGACAAACCTTATTTTCTTCTTTCATTTTTTTTTTCGATTAGAAAATGGTTTGTTTTGAGAGAGAGAGAGAGAGAGAGAGAGAGAGAGAGATTGTATCGTATTTAAAATTGATAAAGGAATAGGTTTTTGGAAAAAATAAAAAGAAGTGTTCATTATTACTGTCTTTGAAATCAAATTCAGTTTTCTAAGAGAAGAAAAAATAAGTGCATGAAGTTAGAATATATTAACTTGTGTAGTTTGGTCATACGGCCTAAATGATATTAACGTGTGAAATGAATATATGCAAATAAGTCGTAATTAATGTGTTTTAATTTTGTTCAAACTTAAAATTAATCTTCATAAATATCTCTTCTTCTTTTTTCATTTATTTAGGTTGTTCCACAAGTAAGGAACATGAGGCACATGCAATTTTCATATTTCGAGGACCGGAGCTTTTGCTTTGGGCGTGAGTAGGTCGAGAAGAAAAAAGTTTGAAAGAATAAATTGTTACTTATGGACTTTTGTCGCCTACGTAATGTAACTCAAATAAATAATTATATTTATTTAAAAGTATAATAAGACGTTATATGTTTTGTTTTTTCGTTTTCCTCATTTTATGGTACATGAATAAAAAATATATGGTTGCTTTATTCCAAATAAATTCACAATGATGTAGGGATAGTGGTCCAAATAAGTATCTGGAAATTGATTGGATGAAAAAAATGCAAAATGTCCGAAAATAATTGGATGTAATGCCCTTAATTTGGGAAACGTTAAATAGCAATTTTATTGAATATCTAAATAAAGTTTGGCTCATTATTACATCATAACCTCCATAAGAGTACTTTCATTACAAAAGGGAGGGAAATAAGGGTTCCTAACTATAGCTCCGCCTGCTCCTCTCTCCTAGCCAGCTCTTCAACTCCAAAGGCCTCCAACGTGTACAGCTCACCTTGATCATCTACAAAATCTGACACATTATACCAGCGTCGCCACCAGTATAATATGTCAGGGTCACCAAAGGTAACACCATGAGCTACGAGAGCTCAATAGAATAATCCATACCCACTAACCCTTAACTTACAAGCAGTAGATCACAAAATTAACGATTTCTACATAATACATACATATCTAACTGAAACAGTTAACAATGAAACAACCACATTCGCTATTCAACAGTCGTTGGTGTCCATGATTTATGAGTTTCTCTTACGCGTCATTTCGTAGACCATGTCACTGGTTTCACCTTTCATTTACCAAATCAACATTTTCAAAATCGTTTTAACACACCCAACCTCGGTTCCGCCGTTCCGATCTCCCGAGTATCCTCACAATGGTTCTACCGCATCGAGTTCCCATTGGCACGCAAAACTTTGCATTGGCTCCTCTCCGCGGATAACCAAGTCATATTACCAATGAGACTACCACGTCCGGCCCCATTGGCAATCTTCACAATGGGCTACCAAGTCTGGCCACATTGTGGTTTCACAATCCACGCAATGGGATACCAAGTCCGGCCACATTGCGAGTTTTCAGTCACACAACGGGCTACCAAGTCTGGCCACGTTGCGATTTCCGCAAATCCACACAATGGCTACCAAGTCCGGCCACATTGCGGGTTTTCTTACACACAATGGGCTACCACGTCCGGCCACATTGCGGTTTCAAAACATATCTTGCCATTAACACACCCTAGGTGTCATGTTTCTACTTTCTCAATATTCGTTTCTCGTTTTTATGCAAAGACTCCGCGGCAGGACTTTTCTCATACGTAATCATAAATCATTCATTGTAATCTAGAAACTAAACTAGCAAGATCATCCAACTCTATATTATTCTATCATGCTCATATCACAACTTAAAGCATGATGTCACATGTACAGACGCCTTTGGAGTGGATACCACTTATGCTTTATCACACATCAAACAGGTAATCCAAGTAATCATATATACATACTCATAACCATCCTTAAGATCAAAATACGAATACTTCCATGCATTTCGAAATACAAACAACGTACAATATACGTAGAGTAGGTAAGTAGAGGCTTTCTACCATTCTTCTTGGCGGTAGGTACGGCTACGAAAAAAGTAAGTACATCAGACGGAGTAACTTCCTACAGTGAGCTTTCGGTAGCTTCGAAAGAGAAAAGTTTCTCTCGAAACTAGTTCTTGACCAAACTACTTAAACTTTTTGGATCGAAAGGGTGGTCGAGTGGTGGTTTAGAGGCAGCCTAGAATGAGTTTCTTGAAAACTCAAGAAGAACCTCAAGAACACTAAGAACAAAATAAGAACAAGGCAAGAATACAAGACTTTCTAGAGAAAAGTTGAAGAATGGAAGGTGTGAGTTGAATGGTGAGAATGGGGTGCTATTTATAGCAAAATTCTTGGCTATTACCCAAGGAATAAAATTTTTCCTAGCAATTATTGTCCAATGGGTAAATGGGCAATTATGAAAGGTATGACCTTGAAAGACTAGATTTTGTACTTGGGTTAGATTTTTAGGAAGATTTGATGGAAGAAGAAGTGATGGTTCAAAGATTGGCTTATAAGGATGTAAGAAAATCATGTCAATGTACTCTCCAAATCTCTTCCATATCTCTCCATCTCTCACTAATACAAGGTACCTATATATATAACTATGCATATATAAGTATATTTAAGTACTATGTGATCTAGTCTAGGAAAGAGAAAGGCTTTCAAGTGTCAATCTAGAGAAGATATAATCAAGATTCTTAGAAATAAATTAAGCTAAGAAGTACTCATATCTATAGATAACCATATATGTGTACCTAAAAATCTTAGTTCAATATCTTTGGAGGTCAATGGCAAGTCTAGGTTTTCTATTATCCATGGGGTAAAAATTCCCTAATATTTATTATCCAATGGGCAAAGGTTAGGAGTATGGTCTAGGATTCCTTTAGAAATTTAATAATGGCTATGAGGTACATATACCTATATATAAATAAATAGGTGTACTTAGCAAATCTAGGAAAAATAACTTTATAAGGTACATGTACCTATATATAAGGTTATTTGTGTACCTACGAAATCTAGTAAAATATCTTATAAGGTACATATATCTATGTATGTCCAAGTATATATAGAAGTACACAAGGTACTATGTAATCTAGTAGATTTTCAAGTATCAAGATTTCCTAATAAAATAGTCTAATAGGCATATGCTCCACTTAGAATACTATATTTGTGCACCTAGTGAATCTATGGTAATAAATTTATATGGTACATATACATATCTTTAAGTATACATGCACATGGGAAATCTAGGAAGTGACTTATTTAATTTATCCTAGTACTTGTCAGTAAACTAACTTTGTTACCCAAGGGGTAAAGTTTTTCCTAGCATTTATTGACCAATGGTTAAAGAGGTAAGATAATATATACTTGAATAATACCTAGAAATGACTATAAGTCCTTTAAGCATGCTTATAATAGTCTATGAAGTACATAGGACTATATATAATCTTATATATGTACTTAAACAATCTAGGATGGTACCTTTGGTGGAAAATCTAGATTTAGGTCTACAAGTCTAGGTTTGTCCAAGGGATAAAAGTTTCCCTAGTAATTATTGACCCAAGGGTAAATAAAGAGAAGAAAAAATTAAAAATTAAAAATTAAAATTAAAATACACTTGGAATATATAATGATTTTCTAGTCTAGGGTTGGAAAGGTTCACAATGCTTAAAGATAGTCAAAAGGTCCATCTAGGGTTAGGAGATTGTAACAAGGTGAATTGGTAGTTTGGTTTGTCCAACTAATCGATTAAAATGCAATTCTACTTGCCAAGTAGGATTTCTAGCCAAGAAATAATTTTAAAGGACTAAAATCTAATTATGATGGATTTTTAGAATTAAAAAGGAATTTTAAAAGAAACCAAGTAATTTAAAATAAAAATTCAAATATTTAACGAAATTTTTATTTACCAAAAAAAATCAGGTTCTTTACATTGGAAAATGCGCCGTTTGTTTTTTTTTTTTTTTTTCCATGCAATTCAATAGACAATGTTTTCATCCATGGGTATATTTGGAAATATAATTTGTAATCCTAGCCCATGGTATTCCAATCAAACAAGGGATTGAGATTGCTAATCACAATCCCATTGTTTAATCCTTACACAATCAAACACCCACTTGGGATTACACTCGGTATTATTAATCTCATCTCCTTACCAATCTCATCTCCTTACTAATCCTATCTAATCCAACACATTTATCAAACATGTCCTTGAATAGTATCCTTTCTTTTTCTTTTCGTTTCCATAAGTTTCAAACGGAGCCTTAAGGCAATGGCTATACTTCCAATTGTTTTCAACCGTTGGATTGTATGAGTGGATCTCAACTATTAATTGTCAAAACATGTCATAGTAAGTGTAGCTATATAAATGTACAGCAAATTGGGCTAAGGTCCAAAAGAATGGACCCAATAAGACATTTAGCCCAAACTTAGTTTTTGAACGGTGACGGATCCATTAAGGCGTTCTTGTTAGAGTCTAAGGTCCATGAATTGGCAAAACTACCCTTATTTATTTAACCTTCACCACTTTTGGACAAAACTCACTCTTTCTCTCATCTGTGATTCAGCCTGATCAACGCTAGCGGCAGTGCGATGGGCGATTCAATCACGGTGGATGTTTCAAAACCTGTCAGAGCTTCGATTGGGGTCGCCAAACTTTGAAATATTTAGTAGAATGTGCTATGGAAATGAGAAGTTGTTAAATTGTACAAATTAAGAAAGATCAATGGCTGTTGAAGGCATTTTGGTGGTCGCCGGAAGTCAAATGGTCTTTGGCGAGGCTTCTCGGCTATCGATAACGATTGATTTTCATGATTTGTAAGCACCCATGGATCTTCTGCTCTTCACAGCGATTCTCGCTTCTTCAAAGTGCCATTTACTCCTCTTCTACAGACTTGAGATAAAGATGGAAGGGTTTTGGAATTTTGTGCGTGGGTGAACAATGCAATTAATGATCCAAAAGGAAAGGAAAAAAAGTACAATAGCTTGATAAGCCTTGTTAGGGATGTCGTTTAACTACTCCATAATTATCCCTATCATTATACTTTTTTCTTTGCATATCTTTGGTACTAAACCAATGTTATTTTAATTCTCTATACTGATCTGTTGAATTTTTTTGGTAATGCAGTGAATGGATTGGACAGATAACCATATCTATTGATTTTATTGTAATTAGGGACGATTATATAAACCACATAGATAACATTGTTTAATGGTCTTTTTGGAGTAATGTAGAATATAGATTTGAACGAATAACCATATGTGTTGGTTTTATTGTGATTATAAAGAGTACATATTTCGCCGAGATAACCTTAAATGTTCTTTTTGAAATAATATAGAATATAGACAGATAACCATATTGGTTTTATTGCAATTGTACAGAGCACATGTTTTGCAGAGATAACATTATCTATTAGTCTTTTTGGGATAATATAGAGTATAAATTTGGACAAATTACTACATCTGTTAATTTTATCGCTATTATAAAGAGTGTAGATTTTGCATAGATAACCTTATGTTTAAATTCTTTCCACTGGCGATGGAAAACTCCACTTTTTCATCACCACTTTTTTCAATTCTACTGTGTTTTATTGTTGATCTGAACCATTCATCTTATAGACCCCACATAGTAGTGTATCCATGAAAAAAATAAACTTGATCAGCTATTGATAGGAGTATCAAAAATTAAATTTTGCTTTGTAAAATGGATAGTTTATATTTATTATTATTGATAGAAATCAGATCATCCATTTTATAAAGTAAAATTCAAATTTTGATATATCTATCGATTTTTGATTTTTTTTTTGATCTGCTCTATCGACTTTTGATGAAGTCGATTTTTTGTATGGCTATAATATATTGTGGGTCTTAAAATATGAACAATTCATATCACAATAATAGACACTCGATGGGATCCATAATAGGCGGTGATGGAAAAGTGGAGTTTTACACCGGCGGTGGATAATTTTTTTTCTCTAACCTTACATGTTGATCTTTTGGACATAATACAAAGTATAGAGTAGGACAAATAGCCATATCTATTGATTTTATTACTATTGTAGAGAACTTGGGATAAGACATAGTGTAAATTCGAACAGATAACTGTATCTCTTGATTTTATTGTTATTATAAAGAGCACAAATTTTACATTGATAACCCCTTTTTTTTTTTTGGAATAATGCATAATATGGATTTCAAAAGAGAACCATATATGTACGAGGAATTTTAGGAAAATAGTATGAGGTGTGTTTTAGTTTGGTAAATTGGTACAACACATAAAGAACACATATGAGGTTATATATGTATTTTCTGTGCCACACATATAACATTATTTGTGTGTGTTTATTTTTATTTTTAAAATGACATAGAAAAAACACAAGGTTATTTGTATAACTCCAACAAAATACGAAAGAGCCAAGTTACTGAAAGCAAAATCTCCACAATTGCCTATCTCAAGTTAGAATAATACATTAGAATGGTGTGTTTCAATATCTAAAATAAATAAATATTTTTTAAATAAGTATTTAATTTTTGAATTGAAGGTGATGTATTGTGGAAGAATGATTTGTGTTATAAAGTGAAAAATAAGTACTTAAAAAATAAAAACCTTAGCGAAACCGGGCAGGAGATTGTTTTTGCATAAACAAGAGAGAGAGAGAGAGAGAGAGAGAGAGAGAGAGGAAGGAAAACCAAAAAGCCATCACGTGTCATCCTAAACATCAACTGACAGTATCAGATAGCCACATCTTCCCCTCATCAATTAGTTCATTATCTATCTAATGATCTAATCTCTAATTATATACATACAAACAATATACCTATATATATATATATATGCGCTCTATATCACTCTTTCGTTTAGGATTATTCAGTTTGCCGCCGAACCAGAGCCTTAACCTCCCGTCACTGCCGTCGTCTCCATCATTGACCACTGTGCTCGCCCTGGTTCCTGTAAACTCCAACAAGCGTATGTGGAGTAGGTGATCGGAAGGAATAGCGACACCGAGCTCCATAAGCAGCCGTAGCGAGGGGAGCGACCTAGCGCAACTATTTTGGACGAGATAATTCCACAAATGGTTGGAATCTTAGCGGAGCTACTTTTTCTTCACAGGTATTTTGGAACGTGGTGGAACAAAGTCCTATTGCTAGGATGGAAAATGCTTGATGTCCTTATTACATTATTAGACCCTATACTATGGACTCCTGGCCTAAATGCCCAAATGTACTAATAGCCATATAACATAGTAAGGGGCAAGGGTCTAGTCAAGTTCTCCTCAAACCAGTTTGGTCCAGATTTGGAAGGGCCCACAACAATGATCGAAATCGTTCATTTTTTAGAACTCGTCGAGAACACTGACCACAGCAAAAATGACATTGATCGGATGTCGTTCGATATAATTTCTAAGGGTGAATTTCAAAAAAAACCCCTCCATCTACCACCAAAAATCAAGGACCCCCCTCCATCTAACAATTGAATCATTAACCCTCCTCCATCTATTTTCGAGTTTCAACGTCCCACTTTTTGAAAATTACAATTAATGGAGAACACGAAAGGTCCATATTATCCCCTAACCCTAAAATCATTTGGGCGGGGAACAACTCTCATTTCTCCCCTCCCCCACCCCCCACCCCCACCCCCACCCCCACCCCCAATTAACTCTTGTAACCCTAAAATTCCTGAAGTCCTCTCCAATCCTCCTCCCATCGTAAGAAACAAGCTCTCTTATTTCTCTCTCATACGTGATGGAAAAGAAGATATGAGCTCCATACACGACACACTAATGAAGTAGCTGAGAAAGAAATTGCAAGCCCTATTTTTCTCTCATTCTTCTAGAAGAATTGAAAATCCTCTTCCTGAATCTGAAGCTATCTTCCAGGTAATTAGTGATTAAAAAAAGGTTAAATTCATAGTATAAAATATTGCGATTTTATGCATGTGTAGGGTTGTGGTATGATATCCCTTTTGGTTTAATAATAATGTATCGATTTCCTCCTATTTTTCTATTTACAAAAATTTGTAGTGGTCCCCTCATTCTTGTCTGCTTGTATTAATTATGGAGTTGATATGCCCTAATTCATTGAGTTGGTCCCCTTTGTTCATTTGTAGGTCATAAAAAAATGGTGGAAATGTGGGTTACATTGAATATTCATTTCGGGGGTAGATTTGTTGATGCACCGCAGAGAAAGTACGTGGGTGGGATTTAGGTATAAGCAATGTTGACCGAAACCTTTTCACGTATGCTAATCTTATTGATGTTATTGAGGAAATGGGTTGTCCGAGAAACTCTATCATATACCATAAACTACCAAATGTTGACTTAGATGGTGGTCTAGTAGGGTTGACTGATGATATTGATTTGTTAGACATGTTTGTAACTCATGAGGGGTTTAATGAACCAATTGAAGTATATATTGATTCTCCTAGGATGTATAATGGAAGTGAAGATGATGAGGAGGAATTTAATGTTCCAAGGGAATCAGACCCTGACACTGAACATGAGGGTGATGAAGGAGACAATGAGAGTGATACTAGTGGGCTTGTAATGTCTAATGAAGAGAATGAGGAGTATGATGTCCCTATTGAAGAGGAGGTTCATGAGGTTCAAAAAAGGGTTTGTACAGGTTCTAAGTGGATGGATGACCTTTCTGATGGTGATAGTAGTGACATTGAGCAGTTAACATTTCCTAGTGAAACACAGGAACATGGTGATGGAATTGAATATACTCAATTTGATGAGGTTAAGGACATGGCTGATCCTGACGTGGTGAAAGGCATGATGTTCAAGAGTGTGTATGAGTTCAGAAATTTTCTTAGAGAGTACCATGTAAAGACAGGGTCTGATTTCACATATGTCAAAAATGACAAAGATAGGGTCATAGTAATATGCAAAAAAAAATGTGGTTTTTAAATTCATGCATCCAATGATGGTGACAATACTGCATTTCAAATTAAAAGTTACATAGGTCCTCATGAATGTGGTAGGAATTATAACAATCCCAAGGTTTCATCTGCATGGTTGGCTACAAGAACATTGATAAGCTAAGTGATGATTCTACACTGGAGGTCAAAGGGATGAAAAACAGTATTAGGAGGGAATGGATGGTTAATGTTTCAAAAATGAAAGTATACTAAGAGAAAGGCACTTGAATTAATTCAAGGAAACTATGATGAACAATACCTCAGGTTATGGGACTATTGTGAGATGGTTAGAAGGCATAATCCCGGTAGCACTCGATGATTAAGGTAGAAAAGAATTGGCTTCACCAATTTTTCAGAGGTTGTTTGTAGCTTATGAGGCCCAGGTTGATGGGTTCCTTAATGGATGTAGGCCTTTCATATAGTTAGATGCATATTTTTTGAAGGGTGCATATGGTGGCCAACTCTTAAGTGCAGTAGCTAGAAATGGGAACAACCAAATGTTTCCTCTTGCAGTTGTTGTTGCAGAATTGGAGAACAATAGTAGTTGGATATGGTTTCTTAAAAATCTTGTAAGTGCCTTAGGAAGATGTAGTGGGATGGTGTTCATATCTGATAGGCAGAAAGGACTACTTGAGGTAGTGAAGAAGGTCGCCCCAGCCAATGAACATAGATTCTGTATGAGGCATTTGTATGCAAATTTTAAACTGGGGGGTTTCAAAGGTAAAGATGAAAAAGATGCAATATGAGGGGCTGCATGTGCATACACACAACAGGGATTTCAAGAAAAAATGGATGAATTGAAGGCTTTGAATGAAGCAGTTCACAAATGGATGTTAGATCAAAATGCGCAAAACTGGGCAAGGTGGCAATTCAGTGGTTTGGCTAAATCTGCAGTTATTTTTTAATAACTTGGCAGAGTCCTTTAATGAAATGATCATGGTTGCTAGGGACAAGCCCATAGTCACAATGTTGGAGATGATTAGGAGGCAATTCATGGTGAGATTTCAAGAGAGACTGCAATACATTCAAAAGTTTAAGGGTCCCTTGTGTCCATCAATTCATAAGAACCTAGGGGGAATAAAAAAAAATGGGCAAGGGGCTGTTAGTGTCTATACTCTAGAGGGAGGATATTTGAAGTATTTAATGAGTTAAAGACTTACCTTGTGGATCTAGATAACTGTACCTGCACACGTAGAAGATGGGACTTAAGAGGAATCCCATGCATCCATGGTGTAGCTGCAATTTATACTGATAAAGGGAAGCCTGAAAATTATGTCCATGAATATTACCATATCAGCACCCACCTTAGGGCTTGAGATAGACAGATCTACCTTATTCCTGATAAGTCAATGTGGGTACAAATAGACTATGATCCCATAATGCCTCCTCCGTTGAAGAAGAAGGCTGGCAGGCCTAAAAAAGCAAGGAGAAGAGCTATTGATGAGCCCAAGAACCCAAATGCTATTAGGAAGCAACCTGAGTCTTTGAAGTGTAGAAACTGCAGACAATATGGACACAATTCAAGAACATGCAAAAGCCCAACCCAGGTAAGTATAGACTACAATTTTTTTAATCTTTGGCTTCAATTTTTTAATATCTACCTTAATTATTTGTCTAATAAGTATCAATATTTGCAGGTTCAAAAGGGAAATGGAAGGGGTGTTGCTAGAGGAGGTGGAAGAGGAAGGGGTGTAGCTATAGGTGGTGGAAGAGGCAGGGGTGGAACTGCAAGAGGAGGGGGGTTAGCTATTGGTGGTGGGAGAGGTAGGGGTGGAGCTAGAGGTGGTGCTGCAAGAGGGAGGGGTGTAGCTGTTGGTGATGGGAGAAGCATGGGTGCAGTTGTCGGTGGTGGAAGAGGAAGGGGTGTGGCTAAAGGTGGTGGGAGAGGAAGGGGTACAACTGGAGGTGGTGGTGGAAGAGGAAGGAGTGTAGCTGTAGGAGGTGGAAGAGGAAGTAGTACAAGTGGAACTTCACAAGTCACTGCAGCAACCAATGGAAGGAGGAGCACTGGCATTGGTCATTGGCTTGGCATTGGTAGCCAAGCATCTTCATCAGCACCTTATGAGGACGATTTTTGAACCAAGTATCCGTATGGGCTACATTTTCAGTTGCAACAACTTTTTGTGTAATGGCAACAATCAATTTGTGTAATGGATGAAACACTTTATTATGACTTAAATTAGTACTATTTTAGGGAGGGATGTTGAGTCATTGCTGCAACTTTTTGTTTAATGGCAGTAGTTAGCTTTTGTGATTAGAATTGGAAAATACTATGACTGTTGGCTTTTGTTATTGGATCTGAATCAGAGAATAATATTATGACTGTTATCTTTTGTTTAATGGTAGCCATTGGCTTTTTAGCTAGTCCTAATATTCCCATAAAGTTTCTACAGGACTTTTTATGCCTGAATTGCCAAATTAAGGTAACAGAGCTTAATTAAGGGGCACCTATATAGTATGTGTTATTGGAATGCTCTCCTACAGAAAAGTAATGTATTTGTGCACACCATATCCTCTTGTTTCTCTTTAGTCACAGATTCAATATGTTCTGTTTTTTCTCCTAGTGCTTCTAACCGGTATGAAACAAATTTGTATCCTCAAATGATATGCGAGGAATTTGCTAAATAAAAATGATGTAGACACAATATAAAAAGAAGTCGGGTGCCTGAAACCACAATGGCATTCCATTTCATTCATAACCTAATCAAAAGGATCATTACATTCTTTTTTTTTTTTTTTGGTCAAACGGAAATTGAAAACGACCATTACATTCATCTACATAGTTGCATTACATTTGACCTCTCCCTCATGGCAAGAACAATATGTTTCCTTTGTTGTCGCACAACTCTTCAATTTTTTTGGCTGCGGTCTCATTTGACATGACCAATTCCTCAATTTTCATCACCGTTGTTTCATTTCTCCTTAGCAGCTCTTCATTTTTTCAGCCTACAAATTCATCAATTTCCTTAACAGATGCTTTCCATAATCCATTCCTTTAGCACAAGTTTCATGCCATCTAAAAAAGGTACAACAATTTGGCTTCTACAGTAATCAAAAACCAAAAATTAGCAATACATATCACTAAAAAAAAGAGAGGAAAACCCACACCTTTTATCAGTTTTTTTTTTTTGGGGGGGCGGGGTTTCTTTTGTTCAAAGGTCGTGATTATCAAGAAATGGAGGAAGAAATCAAAGAGTGAAAACACACCTCATAGTTTTTTTGGGGGGTTGTCATCTGTCTTTGATGTAACAAGTGGAGCCCTAATTCCACATGTACAGAACACAATCAGACAAGGGCTCGAACGTTGCTAGCTATTACCAGAGCTGCTACTTATCATTGAAGAAGACATGATCAAACAATGGAGGGGAGAGATGTGGAGGAAGAAGATGTGGAGGAAGAGGACTGTGATATGTAGACATAGGAGAATAGATATATCTTTCCTTTACCCAAAAAGGAATAATGGGGAGAGGGGCATTTAAGGGAGTTAAACTGTGAAATGATTTTTTTCCGTTAATTTTGTCAACAGGACTGTTAAAATGTGGGACATTGCAAATTGAAAAAAGATGGAGGAGGGTCCTTGTTTCTTTTGGTAGATGGAGGGGGGTCCTTGATTTTTGGTGGTAGATGGATGGGGTTTTTTGAAATTCACCCAATTTCTAAATACATTAAGTTTGCAACAAAAAAAAATGTGCAACACTGGATTGCAACTTATTTGACTCAATTATCTAAACTAAACAGGTTGGAAGGGAATTTAACTAGACCCTTGCTTCATAGTAAGTGTTGCCTTAGTAATGGTATGTAAACTTTGTTTTTATGGTAAGTAGTATTGTGATTTTTTGGCACAAAAATAGAAAAACCATCTTGTTTTTAGCAAATCCACCTTAATTTCTATGGTTGGTTTTGAACTTCGTGATAACCCAAAATTGAATAATTGGCAGAGTCATGATTTTTTAATATTTTCAATTTTTCTTGTTGAGACTAATCAATAATCCACAAAAGTTTGACGTAAAACTAATAAATGCAAAAAAAAAAAAAATGAATATGAGCAAAAAAAATTCCAAGTATTTAAAGAAATATTTAAGAAAAAATATATATATTTTCCTTTCGTTAATCCTAATTTATTCTGTATGTACATCTATATCTATATAATAATAATCATCATCATCCATATAATAAGGGAGAACGGTTTTTGAATTTTATGTCCTACATAAATCTTAACCATTAATTTGCCCCATAAATCTTACGGCTCTCCCTCTTCATCTCTCTCTCTCTCTCTCTCAAACAGTGGTAATTGGACAATTGCCACTAATCAGATCTTACGTTTAAAATTGAGATATCTCTCTCTCTCTCTTCTTCTATATTCCCGCTCTCCGCTCCCAAAGCCGACACCCCTCCTCAGCCCTGTGATTTTCTTCGAGAATGAATACTCTCTCTAGATCAATTTTGGTCACAAATCCAAGGGTAGATCAGGTTTTCAAGTTTCTACCTTTGATTCTATCCTATGAGTACATTTTCATTTAATGGTTATTTGTAACGTCCTCTCATATAGGGTGAAACATACACATACACGAAATTTACCCCATATGAGATGGAGTTAAAAGCAACCGTTGTATCCATTTTTTTTTTTGAAAAAGTGGGTTCTTTTATCCAAAAACAACCGATGTTTGATACTTCATTTGAATTGTGTTTAGAAAGCGTTGCGCTGTCTTTTCAGGCACGTGCATGCTTTGCGTCATGCCTTATGCACTAGTGAAAGTATAAAGAAGGTACCAACTGAATAGAAAAAAGGTTGACTTGTCATATAAGAGAAACTTGAATCCCATCTTTTACGGAATTGACCCCTTTTTACTTAACAAAAATATGTGGAGCTCGAAGAACTTTTATGTATCCCAGCAATGCTACACACACATCAAAAGTGCACAGATTTTGTGCACAGATTATTTGTGGGGCCCACTACGGGTCCCATACAAATAATCCGAGCCGTTCATTAAATGTAAAACATTTTTTCAAGGGCCTTCGTGAAAAATCAGCTCAATCCGATACTCATAGGTGCTCGATTCAATCATTTAACTTTTCATTCGATTTCAGGATAATGAAAAGTTAGATGATTGAATCGAGCACTTATAGGTGTTGGATTAAGTTGATTTTTTGCGGAGGCCCTTGAAAAAATATTTTACATTTAATGAACGGCTTGGATTATTTGTGTGGGATCCGTAGTGGGCCCCACAAAAAATCTGTGCACAAAATCTGTGCACTTTTGCTGTGTGTGTAACATTTCTGTTTGGATAATTGGCTCCGTTTATTTTGTAGAGTTCGGTGAGAACCTTAATCATACCGAAAATTGCTTCGTTCGCTCCAATGATAATATGGAATAATACCCCAAGCGTAGGGTTTAACGCGTCGGTTGAAGCATAATAAATCGGAAATCCGGGATCGTACCCAAGGGAATAATTATATGGCTTGATCGGATTTGTAGAGCAAGTAAGGGCTTTCGGCCTTTAGACGGCCAACTTTGTTTTACTTTTAAAAGGTGGAAATAAAAGGGCTAAATTAAAATGAATTAATTAGAGAAAAGATAGGCTAGGTCTAGGAATTATTAACACCCAAGACTCGAGCTAGATCACACTCTTCACCCAACTACACAATTTAAGGTACTTGATTATAGTCCTCAAATCGGAAAATAAAATGATTTGAGAACCAAGCTAGCTCTAGAATTCATTTGACAAATACCTCGTGCGACAGAGCTCTAAGCATCATGTGTGGTGGGTAGGCGATGCTCCCACCTACACAAGATCAAAGAGGTTAACACCTCGGTGATTTATCAAATAAACCCGAACCCCACATCAATTTTCAAATCAAAGTTTGAAACTTTATTGGGTGGAAAATGTAATTTTTGCCCGAGCCATGAGATGCTAATCATCCCATGACCTAACCTTTGAAACTACTCACCCATATCTAGAGAGATAGAAGTAAGCAAAAATCTAGCTACCATAATTGTAACAACTCCGATTTTTCGTTCAATAAAAATCTCGTTGTTATTCGAAATTTCTTAATTTCTCTTAACTGCTTGTTGGATTTCTTATTTAATTTGTATTACGGTTAGTCTTTAAGAAATCGAATGCCTTATTATCGTATTTCCCGACTTGATACCCTAATCGCACTTTAGTCCCTCAAGAATCGTTTCTGACACTTTGGTCCGACTTAGCAAGCCTAGTTAGCTTCTAACCGGCTTGACGGAGTAACCTAACTAGAAGGTTATCTAGTTACTTTTCCCTAACCGAAGAATGACCATTTTACCCCTCTTGAACCTTTTTGAACCTTTTGAACCCTAGACTAGAAATTGATTATTATTTTCTTTTATTATTTTGGTTTTATTCTTTATCCATTGGACAATAAATGTTAGGGGAATTATTACCCATTAGATAAAAGAAACCCATTTCTTTATAATAAAAGGATTTTGAAAGATTTAAATAAAAGTACCATGAGTGACATTTGAAAAGTACTTTCAATTATTTTTTATAATAAAAGTACCCAAGTACCTTTGGACCATTGGTTAATAACCATTAGGGTAATCTTTACCCATTGGACAAAAGCCTTTTCTTTATTTAAATGGTTAAGTATATATATATATATAAACATGGGATTTTATAAAAAGTACATGTAGTCTTTCCAAAAACTTATTTTTGTATTTAAAGTACTAGTACCTTATTATCCCTTGGATAATAACCATTAGGGATTCTATTAACCATTGGGTAATAGGCTCATCTTCCAAACAAAGTACTTTTCCCATTAAACTAATGTTTTGTTAAGATTCCCGGAGTACAAAAGTACATTATTTTATTAATTAAAGTACCCGTACTTTATAATTGTTTATTGGGGAAATCTTGAGCCTTGTAAGACTAAATTACCCTTAGTACTAAAAGTACCCTATATTTATTTGTAGTCTTACATGTTAGTACATACATATATATGCATATATAGTTAGTACATGAGAAAGAGAGAGGGAGAGAGAGGAGAGAGAGGCCGAGAGAGAGGAGAGGAGAGAGAGGCCGAGAGAGAGAGAGGAGAGAGGGAGAGAGAGAGAGGGAAAGAAGGAGGAAGAAGAAGAAGGATTTGATGTGTACTTGACCTTGATCTTCCAAAGTACTTCAAAATCCTTGGTGATTCCTTTCCTAGCCAAATCTTGACCCCATTAACCTCCATTGTACCTAATTCAATTGTTTACATCAAGAATCTTGTACCCATGTCCCCTCCTTGCCAACAAATCTTCCAAAGATCAAATCCAAGGACTAACATAGCCATGCAAGCCTACCATTTTAGCTTCCAACCTTTCAATCAAGCATGACATGTGAAATAAAGTTGACATAGAGAGAGAGAGAGAGAGGGCCGGCCAAAGAGGGAGAGAGGGAGAGCCTTGCCTATAAATAGAAGCTCATTCCAAGCTTAAACTCACACCTTCTCACTTTGCTCCAACTTCTCTCTAGAATTTCTTAGTGTTCTTGCTTCCAAAGTTCTTCTTTTCTTGAGTTCTTGAGTGTTCTTGAGAGAAACCACCAAACCACCTCCCAAAACCACCGTTAGATCTTTAAAAGTAGCTTAGATAAGTTAGAAGTTGTTTCTAGGAAGAGAAAAGTTCATATCTCTTCCTTTCGAAGCAAACCGACGACGTTACGCCGCCGAAATCGAAAACCGACGACCGAATCTTCTTAGTCTTCTTCTACCGCCAAGAAGCACGGTAGGGTCTTCTTATCTTCCACCCCACGTATAAAGTTAGAATTCCTTGTCCCCTATCTCTACGTATATGTAGGATTTCTTTAAAGTAGATTTGTATCAAACAAAGTTCATTTGAAAGTAACTTTGAAAGTTTTATAAGAAATAGATGAGGTTATCTTTGTGAGATTTTATGAGATGCATGATGTGGTTATTGTGTTTCAAGCATGATTATGTAGTCTAGAATTGTATATTCTTGTTGGTTTCATTTTGAGATTTGATAAAGTACTTGATGTATGGAATGTCTTACACTACGGAGTCTATGCATGATGAACGTGACACGAGAAACAAGATAGTAGAGACATGGCACCTAGGGTGTGTTAATAAAGATGAAAAAGTGTGTATTCGAGAAAGGAAATTATTTTGAAACTACATAATGACCGGTTTTGGGTGCATTATGTGAGTAAGATGTGTGTGTGTGTGCCAATGGGAACCCGGCGCGGCGGAACCATTGTGAGGATACTCGGGAACCCGGCGCGGCGGAACCGAGGTAGGGTGTGTGCTTGGTTATCCGCGGTTCGGAGCCAATGCGGTTGTGTGCCAATGGGAACCCGGCGCGGCGGAACCATTGTGAGGATACTCGGGAACCCGGCGCGGCGGAACCGAGGTTGGGTGAGTTAAAATGAGTTTTTGGGTAAAAAGGAAAGTGAGTTAATAACATGGTCTACGACGAGTCTAAAAGATGAACACAACGTTAGTTGAGTAAGGAACGTGGATTTGAATACTCGTTTGGACTATATGCATGATTTAAGTTGAATTGTTGTTATTATGCCTTTATGTTCGTAAGTTAAGGGTTAGAAGGGTTTGGATATTCTATTGAGCGTTAAGCTCACGGTGTTGCCTTTTTTGGTGACCCTGGCATATTATACCGGTGGCGACGCGGGTATAATGTGTCAGATTTCATAGATGAGCAGGGCGAGCTGTACACCTTGGAGGCCTTTGGAGCCGAGGAGCTAGCCGTGATGGAAGAACAAGCGGAGCTGTAGTTAGGAACCTTAGTTCCCTCCCGTTTGTAATAAAAGTACTTCCTTTATGTTTTGTTTGTAATAAAGAGCCAGACTCAGCTTTTATTTCAATAAAATGTTTTATTTAACGTACCCAAAATCCGGGGCGTTACAATAATGAAATAACAAGACTTGAATTAAACTAGAGACTAAGATAGATCGGGAGAAAATAAACAACTTTAATTCAGGCAACAATAACAAAAAGTAACAACTAAGGGCAGAAATTGAAATATATAAGTGCTGGAAAAATGAAGAACAGCAAGAACAATTCAAAAAGCAAATTGAATCTAATCCTAGATCTAGAAAATAATACTATTGAATCTATGCTAATTGTTTGTACAAAATAGTGACATAAGCTTAAATACTCCGGAGATCCGCGCTTGGAATATTCCCAAGATGCTCAGAAAATCCACTCTTAAGTCCCTCGGCATCGATGGCAACGGCCTTAGAGTGCTCTACTATGGGGCTCGGCATCGATGTAACACGATACATCCCATCGATGCCGAGATGGTTAAGGGACTGGACCACTAAGGGTCTCGGCATCGATGTAAAATATGGCATCCCATCGATGCCGAGCTCAATAGCTCAGAATTCTGCCTTGGCTGCCTTCCTCTTGCTCGGGCAAATCAGCTTCTTATTTTCATTCTCTAAACTTAAGTAAAGATTGCATTTTAAACATTTCTTTTACCTTTTCTTTACTTTAATTTATTTAATAAAAATAAGGAAGTACCCCCCATTTGGAAACAATGGCATTACCAGAATTTTGAAATTTCAATCCAATCAAAATGTTGACCCCCGGCTTTTAGTATAAAACAGAAAACAGCACACTTTTCTATCGAATAAATGGCTCAAAACATGACCTTAATCTTTGAATAAAACCTTGCAATTTTGAAGTTGCTCTTGGAAAAATTCAAGGATCAATTACTGCCATTTTTTATCTCGAAAATCGATATTTTTTTCGAAAAGTGATTTTTCCATACTTAGACAGATTTTCAGGGGCCGACAGGGTCTTCATTGGTTTCTCGGGTACTTGGACGCACTCGGACCATGGATGATGTCAAAATATGCCTTATTCACACAATTTACCTGAAAGCACTAAAAACATACCTTATGAGTAAATGCAATTAAGAAGCAACTAATTAAGCGATGAAATTAACTAAAATTAGATACTAGCGCACCATGCATTACATTCTCGGGTGCTTATCAAAAATCTTGTTCATTAGACTTTATTAGATATATGATCGGCACATGTGAAAATTGAAGAAAACCAAAACTGAATCCAAAAAGACACGGAATCAAAACCCAGTTTTGTTTTGTTTGTAATTTTCACGTGTGCCGATCATGTATTTTACTAAAGTTCAATGAACACAATTTTGGTATGATTATTGTTCTTGCCGAACTCTGCAAAATGAACAGAACCGATTATTCAAATGTGATAAAAAAAATGACTGAAAAATTAGAAACTCCCCTAGAGGATACCACCGGATACATAAAAGTTTCTCGTGGATCTCAGCATATCTGGAAGCACGGTTGCTAATGTATTGTCCCATGTTTAAACCAGAACCTATTACACTGTGTTCCAGAAACACAATAAGAACTTATTTTTTGTGTAATAAGAAGGCTTGTTCCGAAAAATAACAAGGCTGGTACTTATTTTGGAAGAATTTATATAGGTACCGACTGGCTGGGGAGGAAAATCGTACCGGTGGCCGTGCCGGGCCATCTCCGGCCACCGGACGGCCCATCCGAGTCATCTAAAAATTCTATAAAAAAAAAACAAGGGGGCCAACGCGGGAATCAACAGCATCCGAGATGTGTATGGTGCTTGATCCGAGCACCCCTTTTCTGTGTAGGGTGCTTGATCATATATACACAAAAAAGGGGTGCTCGGATCAAACACCCTACACACTTCGGATGCCGTTGATTCTCATGTTGGCCCCCTCGGTTTTTTTTTTATAGAATTTTTGGACGGCTCGGATCGGCAGTCTGATGGCCAGAGACGGCCCGGCGCGGCTGCCGGTACGATTTCCCTCCGCCGGCACCCATTATCATAGCAACGGTCTTATTTTTTGTATAAGATAACTTCAAGCTCAAAACTCATGTGTTTACACAAATAATTTTTCTACCACTATGGATCTTATTTGATAGATCTCATCGAGATCCAAAAAAATTGAATTTTTTTCATTTACATTATTTTTGAGTTTGAAAATATGAAAGAAATTTTTTATTTGAGTTTTGTAGAATGACCCTATTTATTTTTGAATAAAAAGTGGAGAAAATTTCAAAATAGCACCTGACCTTTTACACAAATCACATACATGCACCTGACCTTGTAAAATTATCAAAAAAACACCTGACCTATTTAAAAACCCATCAATTTTACACCCGCCGTTAACTTTCCATCCAAAACAAACGGAAATGCTGAAAATGTATATTTTGGCATGAATATTGGCAAAACAAGATTAAGGCTCATTTTTGCAAAACACAAGATTATTCTCATAAACAAGATTAAGGCTCGATTTGGCTTTAAAAGTCAATTAATAACTTATTTTTTATCTTTATTCAAAAGAAAAAAATCGCATTTGTTAGTTTTGTGTCAAGATGAATCAATAAGTCACAAAAATTACTTAACTTTTCAATCCAAATCCACCCTAAATAAGGAATCAAGCTTAATTTAATAATTAAATACCCATAACTATGCAGTCAAATAAAGTTACTTTGTATTAAACAAAAGAAAAGGCAAAAACAAAAAATATAGAATAGTCAAGCTTAATTTAGTAATTAAATACCTATAACTTGTCACTTTTCACACCTACTCATGACTATTATACGTTTTTTATTTTTGCCTTTTCCTTTGTTTATTTAATATAGAGTAATCTTATTTGGCTACATAGTTATGGGTATTTAATTACTAAATTAAGCTTGATTCCTTATTTAGGATGGGTTTGGATTGAAAAATTAAGTAATTTTTGTAACTTATTGATTAGTCTTGACGCAAAACTAACAAATGCGTTTTTTTCTTTTGAATAAAGATAAAAATTAAATTATTAATTGACTTTGAAAGCCAAATCAAGCCTTAATCTTGTTTATGAGTATAATATTGTGTTTTGCCAAAATGAACCTTAATCTTGTTTTGCCAATATTCGTGCCAAAATTCACATTTTCAGGATTTCCGTTTGTTTTGGATGGGAAGTTGACGGCGGGTGTAAAATTAATGAATTTTTAAATAGGTCAAGTATTTTTTTAATAATTTTAAAAAATCAGGTACCTATATGTAATTTGTATGAAATATCAGGTGCTATTTTAAATTTTTTTTTAAAAAGTGACAAAATAAATACATATTTTTTATTTTTTATAAGAGGTTTCCGGAACGGAGCGTTGTTTTTATTGACAAGATCCATCTCAACAACACTGGGTTGAGAAAGCCCAGGGGGCGGACCATCGACTCCCATGAGAGAGAAACAATCTTTGTGTATTGCTCGCACCGAAATTTAGAGGAACCGAAAAATAAAAAGTACATCTAGTATCGCGTCCTAGATACACTCGAGGGTGTGTATAGCCGGTGATATCATGGCGGAAAAAATAGCCGGAGTCGAGCAGCAGTCGGCGGCGGGGAATGTAGCCGGCAGCAGAATAGAGAGGAGGAAGGCGGCGAAGAAGGAGAAGAGGAGGCAGAAGAGGAAGGAGCTGGCGGTGAAGGAGCTGGAAGAGGAGGAGGCCCGGCTGAACGATCCGGAGGAGCAGCGGATGATCCAGCTGGAGGAGGAGAGAGAGAAAGAGAGGGTAGAGAGAGAGAGGAGGGAGTTTGAGGAGCACGAGAGGCTGTTTCTCGAGGCCTTGGCGGCGAAGAGGAAGGCGGACGAGGAGGAGGAGGAGCAAGAGAGGAGGAAGGCCCTAGAAGATGAATCTAAACAGAAACAGGTTCGTTACGTATACTTATATATATTATATAAACAGTTGTTATATACACATATCTCAGTATTTCTATTTTTCTACAATTTCGATAGGGAAAATCGTGCTGTTTTATGAAACCATGTGCTGTGGCTCGAATTATCATGAATTAGTAATTGCATCCAATTTCCACTCGATATCTTCAATCTGCAACAGTCACAATGGTATCATGAAAACTTGCTTGAGACCTTGCCCGTGAAGGAAATCATTGCACCTACACTCCAACCGACGGAAGACAAAAATGAAAACAACAGAACTTTTGGCTTGCGCATAGCACCAAAGGGACGAGGGGCTTGTGATAAGCTAGTTGGTAGGTGGTTTGCTGCTTAATTTTTTGTGGTTTGTGGAAGTTCATATAAGTTGCATATTATGGAGGTTACTTATTACAGGCATAGATTGGGTAATCACGGTTAGGGGTGGGCATGCCTGACACGAAAAACAAAATAAATTCATATAATTGAGTAAAAATAAACATTTTTTTGGGTAATTTTATACATTGGACGTTAGTTTGATGAACTGTCAACTAAAAAAAAATAAAAATTTAGCACAAAGTAGGACTTTTTGACATGACAACATGACCCGAACATGCACGAAAGATTTGATGCGTTGAAAAATATTGTGGGATTTCATAAATAAGATTTTGATACATAACCCGAAAATGACACGAAATTACCTCTTGCCCACCCCTAATTGCGGTAGTGTGTTTGAGTATTCAACTGAATCAGCTGGTGATTCGTGTATGTTGGCAATTAATTATACTATCATGAGGCTCTGATTTTTAGAAGATGAGATAGATGTGGGAAATGGGAAATTCATGTAAGGTTACTATGACGTTTGCATATTCGTTATTGAGTATGACTTTTTTTAGGCTGTATTACATGGTCTTGGATATGGTCATACGGTTGTGAGGTGCGGGTGAATATCTAGAGGAAGAACCCATAGTTCTATAAGTTCAATTTTTCTTTCTCGCGAAAATGGATATGTTTCTTTGTTGATATGTTTTAACGCATATTTTGGCATAAGAAAGTTTTTTTGTATACCATAGTTTAAAAATGACACTCAGCCTATTGCAACAAGTAGTAAAATATGCAGGTATGACATTGATATATTCAAATTATTCAATTATATGTCTGCAGGAAGTATCTGACGTATCTACACCTATTTCCAAGTGTCAAGTTTCTAATACGGTTTTTTTCCCCCTAAAAAGAAGCATGGAACATAGGTTTTGACGTATTGTGCTGCCGTGCTTGAAAACAATGGAGTCTAGTGGATGGCCACTGAGAGTTTGGGACTGTGGATTTATGAATCGTATGACACCTAGATCTGTTCATATTTTTCCTCCACGCTCCAGCTCATAACATCAGTATGTAGGTTTGAATAATCACTGGAAATTGATGCTGATTTTGTGGTTAAATTTTTTTAGGGTCTCCTAAATTTTATTGTTTCTGGGCTGATTTCATGGTTGAGTTCTCTGACTTCTCTCCTTTTGCTTTGGGAACTATCTTGCGCCGTCTGTTATGATTTTGTTAGCAGTTCTGACACTTAAGAGCATGGTTTCCCTTGTCTTATTCTGAATTCCTGACAGGTTGGACACAAGGATGAAAAATCAGACGATGATTGGGAATATATAGAAGAGGGGCCTCCGGAGATTATTTGGCAAGGAAATGAGATAATTGTCAAGAAGAAAAAGGTCAGGGTGAAAAGAAAAGATACAGCCCACCAGATAAAAAAAGAGGTACTTTATATGATTATGGCGTACTATTCCTTGAACGAAAAATGACATATACTTTAAGTGGCAAGGACTTGAACACTAACATAATAAGGCTATTTGCAGGATCCAAATAGGCCTACATCAAATCCTCTTCCTCCACAATCTGAAGCCTTTGCTGATTACAGGAATGGATTTGTGGCTTCTGCACAACAGTTATTGGATAATGTTGCTCAACAAACTCCTAACTTTGGTACCGAACAGGTATGCCTTTTGTGTCCTCCTGCATATCTCATTTTCCATTTATGCAACCTTTACGGTAGTTTTATAGATGTGTTAATGTTTATTACACTTCTAGCTTGAACAAGAAGATGTCGTATGTATGACAGGACAAAGATCATTGCCCTTTCCACCTTAAAACTGGGGCTTGCCGATTTGGGTCACGTTGTAACAGAGTTCATTTTTACCCTGATAAATCGTGCACATTGCTTATCAAGAACATGTACAGTGGACCTGGTCTTGCTTGGGAGCAGGATGAAGGGCTTGAGGTCTGTAATGAAGTCATTGCGTGATTCACGTATCCTAATGATTACATTTGGAAATTTGTGCACTTTCTTCATTGAATCAGTTTAGTCGTTATTGTTAACTGCTCTATGTTAAGAGTATCTATTAGTGTTCTCACTTTCTATGATACAGTTGTTGAGATTCTCCTTTGTCTGCCATGTATTACTGGAATTTTTTAGTTTTCTTTGTCTGCCCTAGGTACCAGAATATGTCATGAAATGGCAGTGTTCCTAATAATTTTTTTGTTCAATGTGTTGTGTGGCTTGTCTTGCCCGTGAATATCACTTTTTTTGCTAAAAGATCAAAGGTTCTTGAACTGATGCCCGATGCAGAAGTGAATTTTAATTTTTCCTCAGAAGGTTTTTTAATTGCCGATGCGGATAAGTTGCAACTTGTTTGTCTAAACGAGTCTTCGCACATGATGTGCAAGTTCTTCATCCTTCTCATTTGTGCGTGTTTTTTTTTAAAATTTATTTCATGTAGTGTGTACTTCCTCCTGAAGTCTGTTATTTGATGTAAAAAATTGTGATAGGGTTGTTATTGTTGTTCTTTGACTCAATTTAGTATCAGACGTGCATGTCGAGATTCACATTGGAGGTTCATTGTTTCAGCCCTGGTTGGGTTGGAGATAAAAGAAGGCAATGTTGTATCCTATACGTTGCAAACTTGATGTTTAGTTTTGATTCTCTTTAGATTGTTTGTTTATATACATTCTTAGTTACATTTTTCAAAGTTGATGATGTGATCTCTAAAAAACTAATACAATTCCAATGGAAACTTGCTAGTCTTTTGGTATGAAAGGACGATGCCAATTTTTTTTTCTCATGATACATGGTTTAGGCACCGGTTGCTTTTTTTGTTTGTTTTGCTAATGAATTTAAACACCTTAACGCCTAGTAAGTTCATTAAGTTATATCTTCCTTGTGGCATTGGAGATCTCTGGCTGGTAACTATCCGTACTCAACAAGTTTTTGGCTTGCAAGGACCAGTAAGTACTAGAATGTGGATGCACCGATGCACTCGTCTGCAGAGTTACTAAGAAGATGGACATTTCTTTTGATAGGTAAGGAATAGTATGAAAAGTATCAAAGGGTATGTGGCCAATGTGCAAGGCTAGCCTCTTATAACTTCTACACAATGGAGCATAGCAAAAGAGAAGGCCTTAAAAATGGGAACCTATGCATCAAATCCACAACATCAACAATTTGATCAATGTAGTCTACAGCTCGACTGTGCAACATTGGGAAAACAAAGCTTTTCAATCGATGAGCAGGTTCCTCAACACCTTGGAATGTCCTATTGTTGTGTGCCCTCCAAAGAAGACACATCAATCATAAAGGCACAAACGATCATGTCTTACTGTCTCTGTTTTCCAGTGTTGCCCCGCCACCCATGCAAGAGACAGACGGCATCTTTCTAGAAAACCCAATGCATTCCAAAGCAAGCAAGCACCAAACCCCGTATATTGGATGCCACCTTACAGAGAATAAGATGGTGGTCGACTCTATCTCCATCACACATGCAAATACAAACAAATTCGCAAAAGTATGACGCCTCCTAATAAAGTTTTCAATTGGCAAGCTGACCCATCTCCAATCCTGCACTCTCCTCCTCAAACCTCGTCCGAAAAAAGCCTCTCTTCTTCCCACCTAGATCTGCCTACAAAGCTTCCTTGTCTGTCGCAATACAAAATGTAACCGTAAATGTCTCCCTGCACCACCTTTAATGCCAAAACATAAAGCCCGTTCCCTGCCCACTTTGAGGCTTACCACCTTAGAAAAATCATCCCACAGAACCTAATCGATTTAGGGTTACCATACATTCTTAGGACTCCCTCTGCCCCCCATTGCTTGTCATATACTGAGAACTTCCCATTTCTTAAGGGGACATGCAATTCATGCATGCATCTTTAGAAAGTTTGATTAGAATACCCATTATTCTCTACTTTTGAGACTACTTTTCATCATTAATGAGGGTTAGTTTGTGGAATTTTATGCGCTTTTTGCTTTGACTTTTTAAAGAGGACTAATATTTTGGGACATTCCAAAAAGGAATGGCGGACCAGCAATATGGGACATGGGATGTAGTTCTTACTCCTTTCTTTTAAGGACTCTGCCGCTAACTTATGTTTTGGGGGACTCTAATGGAGCAGGGTAATGTCCCAGGAGAGTGTCGTACGTTTGATGTAGAGAATTTCATTTGCCTTTGAACTCTAATCTGCTACACTTGCCAACTTAATCCTGAAAAGCCTCATCCAAGTAATGAGGTGCTGTTAAGTCTAATGCATTTATTCCCAGATATACTTATGAGCAAATGCTTCATATTCCTTAATACATACTAACACTTGTATTTGCTGTTCATTTAAATGCTTCATATTCCTTCACACATACTAACACTTGTATTTGTTGTTCATTTCCTTGACTATTAACCTAATTCTAACATTAGATGTTTCGTTGGGCTTATTATCTGTTTACTGGCCATACAATCCCTTTTTGAGAAACAAGATATTGCTAATTATGTGGTGAAGGGTTCTATTTCTCTGGAAAACATATATACGTGTTTGTTTTTGGTGTGGACTTCTCTTTGCTGTTGGTGGTCTATACAGGCATGAATTGAAACAGTGGGATTTCACTCACGGTTGAAGAATATAGTTTATTCTGAAAGATATCTGTGCATGCACATTTAGTTGATCTTCATATGCGACCTTGTTTGGAGCAGTCCTAGATGCAATTATATGCATATCTCGTTTGGGTTGGATTGCTGTTTATATGTTTGGCAGCTTGAGCCTTTCAAGCTGAAGGTCTCGTCAATTATATGTGTTAGCATACTGTACATTACTTTCTGTGCTCCTTTAGTGATATTACTTTACGAGGATGGAAGAATATTACTTTACCGAGGATGGAAGAATATTACTTTACTGAGGATGGAAGAATATTACTTTACTGATATTTCCTCCTTTTTTTTTTTTCATTTCAGTGTACAGATGAAGAAGTTGAACGTTCTTATGAAGAGTTTTACGAGGATGTGCATACCGAGTTCTTAAAGTTTGGGGAGATCGTAAATTTTAAGGTGGTTGAGTGCTGCATATCATTCAGTGAATATTTGCTGTTTGAAATTTTGTAACATGTTTGTTCATCTCATTTGGAAGATAGTTCCTTTAATGACCCAACTGAAAACAGTCTATTTCTGGATGATATTAAGCTGCAATAAGTAGAATTTTCGTGGTTCTTTACTTATTTGCCTCTCAAGTACTGACAGATGGAAAGTCTTTGCATGAGATTATGTATTCGTGTCTTTTGCAGACATGGCAATCAATATTATTTTAAAGCATGGGTATTTCTTCCAAATGTTTTGCATTATTGAACTGCTATCATTTGAATCCATAATCTTTGGAATTTAATTGTGGCGAATAATATGTTGAAGTTGCCTCCAATCCCAATGAAACATTGTGGAGCTTTCTTTTATTTACTTGGAGTTTTGAAGCATGAACAACATTATCTTAATGTTCAGGTGTGCAAAAATGGTTCATCCCATTTAAGGGGCAACGTTTACATTCATTACAAGTCATTGGATTCAGCTCTGGCGGCTTATCAATCTATAAATGGTCGCTATTTTGCTGGGAAACAGGTACTTTATTTTCCTTTCATTCAAGTTATTTCCGGTTATTTATAATAAATTTTGGCAAATGTTCTGCATTCCACTGGTTTGCCAGTGAATCTCTTATGTGAGAATTGAGAACAACTCTGCAATACTGACATGCAATTATTGTTTTCATTCTAGCAGTTCATCCCTGATGGAGTAGTTGTCTTGTGCCCAATGCTCGTAGTCAGAAAGTAGTAGTTACTAATATCTGTGGATGCATGGGTCTCATGCTTGTTGGCTGTAGAGATGTGTCATTCTATTTTTCCTCTTGACCTCATACTTTTCCTCTTTCATCCTTGGTAGCTCATGCATACATTTCCTCTCTCATCCTATGTCTTTGGTAGCACATGCATTTCATGGTTCTTGGGGTTTAGCCTATTGAATTAACGGTCTTTTACTAACATTCGCGGGCACTTTGGCATCACATCTTGAATCTTCCTAACAAAACCTAGGTGATGAATCTGTTCATAGTAACAATGTTCTATGTTCTTTCTAATTTCAGTTAATATTTTACAGCCTTTTTCCAATTGCATATGAATAAGATAAATCTGACATAGCGTAAAGTGTAAACCTAGTAGAACTATGAATTCAACGTGTTTAGCAAGTGGTATCATGCTAATTTTGGAAAACCGCCATGTTAATGTCTCCGTGTCATGTCGCATGTCCATATCTGTGCTACCTCGGACCTGATGACCCATAAAGAGTTCTAGAAATTACAGAAAATCCAACTAAAAGAATCAAATTCTTAGACATCAGCTGAGCTTAGTAAATACATGCATGTGAAACTCACTTACTAATAAAATGGTTGTGATACAGTGTTATTTAATCCATGTAATAGATACGGTGTGAACTATAAGCCAAAGTGTTCTAAAACTCGGCATTACTCGGCGAGTACTCTCTGAGTACTCACTACTCGGTGCTTGACCGAGGCGAGTTAGGGCTACTCGGTGGGAATTACTTGGCTAGTCGATTACTCGGCGAGTACCCGGCGAGTTGCTATTACTCGGTAAATCGCGATTACTCGCCGAGTTGGGAAGTCGGGGGAAAATCGAAAATAAACTGAAAAAATCGGGGTAAAATACATA
Organism: Rhododendron ovatum; assembly: GCA_019656835.1. NCBI lineage: Eukaryota > Viridiplantae > Streptophyta > Magnoliopsida > Ericales > Ericaceae > Rhododendron > Rhododendron ovatum. Next base: position 17,078,231 of record CM033801.1, on the reverse strand, counting down.
TGTTAAATTTGAGGGGTCTTTAGTGTAAATGCACAAGGAGAAGGATGTATTACGATCTTGTGAAGCAACAAATGCGCAAGGATGGATTGTTGAATGTGGTGACGAAGAAGTTGACCCGGTTTCGGGACTTACATGGGAGTTGATTGGGGAAGCTACGGGAGCGGATGTAGTCCTTCAACCTAGAAGAAGTACTAGAAATGTTGAGTATGAGAGCTAGATGAAGAAGATTGTGTCGGAAGATGATACCGAAGAGGAGGTAGATGAGGATTTTGAGTTTGAGTCCGATGGAGACCAAGTTATGGAGGGATATGGAGAAGAAGAGGAGGAATAATTGACTACAAATTTCGTACTTGGTTTCATTTGGTTTGAACGTTGAACTTTGTAATGGACTAGTAATTTTGTACTTGGTTTCATTTGGTTTGAACGTTGAACATTGAACTTCTCATTATGCATTATGAATATCATTTGGGGAACATTTAAAAAATAATAATCCGAATTATTGCTACTCGCCAAGTAATCGCCGAGTACTCGGCCTCCAAGGTACAAGACTGCCGAGTACTGCCGAGTACTCGCCGAGTACTGAGTAGCGAGTTTTAGAACATCTGCACTGACACAAGACTGCACACCATTTGTACACGTTATTACTTCTTTGTCCAATCACACCAGGATACATCAATGGTCTTTAGCTATTATGTTTGAGTGTTTTACTTCCTTGACATTCACTTTGGCATATTTTTTTATTTTAACACATCACATATCATATGCACATGCCCTTTGGTTACTCCTGTATGTCAATGTGATTTCAGTCTTCCTGATAGGTAACATGCGAGTTTATTGGAGTGACCAAATGGAATGTTGCCATTTGTGGGGAGTATACAAGGTCGAGGTTTAAGGTATAGTACAATTCTCCAGTGAACCGTATAAATTGAAAACAATGAGCTTCTGTGGTTTCAGTCTCCTTATCTATTGAATTGCGATGTATAGTATTGCCTTCAAGGTTACAACAGAAAAGATGGTGTTCTTTTTCTTATCTTTGATGTTTTTCTTGAGATTTTGTCTAATTGCCTGTCGGCAATTTTACATTCTTTTATCTTCGCGGCCAGACATGTTCTCGTGGGACAAAATGCAATTTTATCCATTGTTTCTGCAACCCTGGAGGAGACTATGAATGGGCCGATGTGGATAGACCGCCTCCGAAGTATTGGGCGAACAAGATGGCTGCTTTATTTGGTTATTCAGAGGAATATGGTTATGACAACCATATAGAACAAGAAGAGGGGAACTCCAGCAAGATGAGGACAGCAGATCCAGACAGGTGTGCTTTTACTTTTAGCAGAAGATGCTGAATAGTATCATTTTCTTTGGGAATCTGGAAATTTTCCTCTACTTTGAGCAACTTCTTGGAGATATTGAGGTTTCATTGAAGTCTGCCTTGAGCAGAACCAATTAGGCCAAATCCCTTAACCCAGAGCTCATAAAATGTCTGCCCCCACCAACACCCCCCCCCCCCCGGCCTTCCCCCAAGATTCTGCCCACTGTGCATTTGGCATGGCCAATTCAAACTTCAAAGTGTTAAAACAACGTAACTGGACACGTCTCCACTTCATGCTAAAATTTCTTGAACTGGGCTACTATCTTGTTTCGGCGTCATAACTGTTTCTAGATCCTTGTGTTGGCCAAATGTAGTTTTCATGTTAAGAGGTGAGCCTGTGTGCTCAAGGAACAAAATTTTGTGTTGTCTCGATTGGAAATGATCAAAAAAATTCTGTCCCTGGAAAAGCCAAAACGAAACAGTGGGTGGAGCCCCAAAATTTCAAGGTTGTCACTGAAACACTATGAAGCATACTGAAACATTGAGATGTTGTGACACCTATTAGAAATCACACACCAGTGTTTCCATCCATCCCATATTATTTTGATGTTTCCATTGTGTTACCAGATTATGTTTCCTAGGTAACCAATGTTGTCAGATATGAGAAAAAGTGTATAGGGTGTTAACTAACCCTAATACAGAGATTCATTATTTATATTACGAGATAACTTGATAGAAGACTTGTTTAACCAATGTGGGACAAGACTCATAACTACTCAAATATTCCAACACTCCCCCTCAAGCTGGAGAATAGATATCACAAAGTCCCAGCTTGTTACATAACAACTCTAATCGGGGCTTGAACACATGTCAGCTAACTGAGCACTTGTAGACACAAAGGGAGTAGCTATTACACCACTACCTAACTTCTCACGCACCAGATGACAATCAACTTCAATATGCTTAGTCCTCTCATGAAATACCAGATTGGATGCAATGTGAATTGCTGCCTGATTATCACAGTACAAATTCATTGGCAATTGCACACTAAATCCTATCTCCTCAAGAAAAGATCGCACCCATACAATCTCACATGTCGTGTGGGCCATGGCTCTATACTCTGCCTCCGCACTAGACTGTGCAACCGCTGTTTGTTTCTTACTCTTCCAGTTGACAAGGTTTCCACCGAGAAAAACACAATATCCTGTAGTTGATCTCCTGTCAAAAGGTCCTCCTGTCCAATTAGAGTCAGTAAAAGCCTCAATACGTAAGTGATTATTAGCTCGATAAAACAAACCACGTCCTGGATGAGCCTTGAGATACTTTATAATTCTAAGAATAGCCTCCCAATGTGGAAGACGAGGAGCAGACATAAACTGGCTCACAATACTAACTGCAAACAAGATATCTGGACGTGTAATAGTAAGATAGTTCAATTTACCAACCAAGCGATGATATTGGTTAGGGCTAGAAAGCAGCTCCACCTGATCAACACAGTTTGACATTAGGATCCATAGAAGTATCGACAGGCTTCGACCCCAATAAGCCAGTAACATTTAGAATATGTAGCACATATTTTCTCTGCGATAAACTAATGCCATTTTTATATCGTGCAACCTCAATACCCAAAAAATATCGCAACCTTCCCAGATCTTTGGTATTAAACTTACTCAGCGAAAATTTCTTCAACTCATCAATACCTTCTTGATCATCGCCCGTAATAATTATAATATCATCCACATAAACAATCAATAATACTTTCCCTCGGTCAAATGTGAGAGAGAAAACCGAATGATTAGACTGACAGCGACTCATCCCAAATTTCAAAACTACGTCACTAAACTTGCCAAACCAGGCCCGAGGAGACTACTTAAGACCATATAGTGTTTTGCGAAGACGACATACCTGATTACGCTCCCCCTGAGCAACAAACCCAGGTGATTGCTCCATATAAACTTCCTCTTGAAGATCCCCATGAAGAAAGGTATTTTTAACATCCAACTGGAATAAAGGCCAACCAAGATTGGCTGCAAGGGAGATAAGAATGCGGACAGAACCAAGCTTGGCAACTGGAGAAAAAGTCTCAACATAATCAACACCATAAGTCTGAGTATATCCCTTAACAACAATGCGAGTTTTGTAACGCTCAACAGACCCATCGGGATGATATTTGACCGTAAATACCCACCGACAACCAACAGTAGACTTTCCTGACGGAAGAGGAATCAACTCCCAAGTGTCATTGTCATGAAGAGCAGACATCTTAGCCTCCATAGCTGTTTGCCATTCAGAAATAGATAAGGCCTCCTGAACAGTGTTAGGAACAAAAATGGACGAAACAGAAGTAGTAAAAGCACGAAGGGACAGAGACAGGTGAGCATAGGAAACAAACCGATCAATAGGATGGGAAGTGCAAGACCGAATACCTTTGCGAAGAGCTATAGGAAGGCTAGGTGATGATAGAGGTGGAGGTGGTGGTGGTGGTGGTGGTTGTGGAACTAGATCTTGAGACGGAGGAGGCACAGCGGAAGGCACTGGTGGGACTGTTAATACTTTCTGCCGACGAACATACACCTGCAAGGGTGGCACAGATGGTACACAAATAGGAAACACAGACTCAGTCTCAGGAGTGTCAACTGGAGTACGGTGACCCGAGTAAAAAGGTAATGACTCATTAAACGTGACATCAGCACAAACAAAATGACGACGTAGAGATGGTGAGTAACACTTATACCCTTTTTGAGTGCGCGAGTATCCCAGAAAAATACACCGAATTGACCGTGGATCAAGTTTATCCCGGTCAGAATCAAGAGTATGAACATAACAAGTGCACCCGAACACTCGTAGGGGTAATGAGTGAAGAGGCCGACTAGGAAATAAAACTGTATGGGGTATCTGACCGCCTAGGACTCTAGATGGCATACGATTGATCAAATAACATGATTTCTTTGAGGGTTTCAATCTAAAACCAATTGGCAATAGGTAGAGTAGCCTCTAGAATTTATTAACCAAGCTTGGATGGCTTAGATGAGCGATGTGGGACAAGTCTAACACTCCCCCTCACATGCAGCCCGGATGCACGTGGAGGTGACAGACCAATAGCGAGCTGACTGACTGACTGACTCGGGCGACAGAGATGACAGAGACTTTCCCACGAGAGGTGAGGCCACCCAAGACCTAGCTCTGATACCATGTAGAAACTTTTTTTAGATCAATGCCAACAGATGCCGCAATGAACAGTACTCGATGAACAGTGTCGCGTGAACAGTACTTGATGAACAGAGCATAAACAGTACCGATGAACAGTGACGTGAACAGTGTCGTTTTAGGGTTTTGATGAGTGTGGGTAGGTTGTTTTAGGATTCCAAAGGGTTTGGGTAGGTCGTTTTAGGGTTTTTTTTTTGAGTGTCAAGATGATGGCAGAGGTAGCGGTGGTGGTGCGTGGTGTAGGGCGGCAGTGGCTATGGTGGTAGGTTAGGGCGGTGGTGGCTATGGTGGTAGGTTAGGGTTAGGCTCTGATACCATGTTGTCAGATATGAGAAAAAGTGTATAGGGTGTTAACTAACCCTAATACAGAGATTCATTACTTATATTACGAGATAACTTGATACAAGACTTGTTTAACCAATGTGGGACAAGACTTATAACTACTCAAATATTCCAACAAAACAATAGACTGAACGGAATTTTGATCCTTGTGTGTGCTATTACGAGAAGGGAAGAAAGTTGGAATGGCAGAATTTCCCGTTAGCTTTAGGCTTCTTCAGGAAATTAACTTGACACTTTCTTACATAAGTTTCTGTAAAATTGGATACCAGAATTGAGATCCAAAAAAGGTTAGGGTTATTTTCTCATTACGTTGTACTTATACAAATGTAAACAATAATAACACATTAGACCCTTATCTTCTAATCTACTTACATAAGAGATTAAATGTAAAATACAACTAATTACATACAAACCCATAACTTAACACTCCCCTTCAAGTTGGTGCGAAGATATCAATCAAGCCCAACTTGAACGTAATGGGGTGGAAACTTTTGCTACCAAGTCCTTTTGTGAATATGTCAACTAGTTGATCTTCAGATCTCACAAAAGGCATACATATCAAACCCTTGCTCAGCTTCTCCTTAATAAAGTGCCTGTCAATCTTCATATGTTTCATTTTGTCATGTTGAACAGGATTATGAGCAATGTTGATGGCAACTTTATTGTCACAGTGGAGTTTCATAGGACCATTATCAGCAATTCCTAAATCACGTAACACAGTTTGGAGCCACAAGAGCTCACAAATGTCATGAGCCATAGCTCTGTACTTAGCTTCTGCACTAGACCTGGCGATCACTAATTGCTTCTTACTTCACCAAGTAACCAAATTTCCCCTAATGAAAGTACAATAACTAGAAGTAGAGCGTCTATCATCCACAGAACCAGCCCAATCAGCATTAGTAAATGTCTCCAATCGCAGGTGACCATGATTAGAGAACAGAATTCTCTTTCCTGGAGCTGATTTGAGGCACCTCAAGATACGATAAACTGCATCCAGATGCGAAGCACGAGGATCATGCATAAACTGACTAACAACACTCACTGCATAAGTAACATCTGGTCGAGTGTGAGCTATAAGTATATCAGTCGACCCACAAGTCGCTGATATATCTCTTTGTCAGTGCACTCCCCCACATTGCCACTAAGATGGTGATTCGCCTCAATAGGAGAATTTTCAGGTCTACAGCCCAACATACTTGTTTCTTCCAAAAGATCAAGTATATACTTCCGTTGGGAGATAAATATACCTCTATCAGACCTTGCCACTTCCATGCCAAGAAAGTATCTTAGTGATCCCAAATTCTTGAGCCAGACTAGATTTGAGATTAAGAATTTCATTCACATCATTGCCTGTCATTATTATATCATCAACATACACAATAAGGACAACAATCTTACCAGCACCTCCCTTGATTAACATAGTATGATCTGCATGGCTCTGTTTGTATCCAAACCCTAACATAGCCTTGAAAAATCTGTGAAACCACGCTCTAGGTGATTGCTTTAGCCCATATAGAGCCTTCTTCAATCTACACACCTTCCCTTCAGCCTCAGAGGAAGAGAAATCTGGTGGTACGTCCATATACACCTCCTCTTCTAACTCACCATGGAGGAATGCATTTTTTACATCAAACTGGTGAATGGGCCAATTCAAATTGGCAGCACAAGAAAGCAGAACTCGCACAGTGTTCATCTTTGCTACTTTGCTACTGGTGCAAATATCTCCTCATAGTCAATACCATAGGTTTGAGTAAAACCCTTGGTAACAAGTCTTGCCTTGTATCTCTCAACTGTGCCATCAGCATTCTGCTTAACAGTGAAAATCCACTTGCATCCTACTGATTTCTTTCCTCCTGGAAGTGATACTAGCTCCCAAGTGCCATTCTTTTTCAAAGCTGTCATCTCTTCTACCATAGCTGTTTTCCACTTAGGTATTATGAATGCACCCTGCCAATTCATGTGGAATACATATAGAAGAAAGAGACGAAACAAAGGCATGGTACGAAGGAAATAATCGATCATAAGAGACAAATTGAGAGATATGATATTGAGTACATGACCTAACACCTTTCCGAAGAGCAATAGGAAGATTATCAGACTCAATGAAGGGAGGTTCAATAGGGGAAGATTCATTACCAGATAAGTCAGCTGAGGAATCCGGAACTGGAGCAGGGGATTGTAATTGACAAGGTGGTATTACACATGAGGACTTTCCTTTCTTCTGTCTAATGTAGGTCTTTAAGTTAGACCCTTTCAGCCGTTGTGGTAGTTCCTCAATGTTGTCACCAATGTCATGAGTTTCGTTTTCAACAGATATTGGTTCATCTCTAAATTGTTTCCTCTCCCCCTCACCATGATTATAAAAGGAAGTAAACATCTCTTCCTCCCTCATCTCTTCCTGTCGATACTCTCCCTGAATGGATGGAGTGGAGAGAAAGTAAAAGAACACTGTTTCCCAAAAAGTAACATCCATAGAGACATAAAACTTTCTAGAGTGAGGATCGTAACATTTATAGCCCTTCTGGGTAGGAGAGTACCCAATAAAGACACACTTATGGACTTTAGGACCTAGCTTGCCCCCAGAGGGATGAGGGGCATGAACAAAACACACACAACCAAACACCCTTGGTGGGAGAGTGGTAAGATGAGAACTGTGAGGAAGACACTCAATAGGTGTTTTGAACTGGAGAACACTAAATGGCATACGGTTGATAAGATAAATAGTACTTAAAATTGCCTCTCCCCAAAAAAATTTGGGAACATTCATGGTGAATAAAAGAGAGCGAGCTACTTCAGCAAGATGACGATTCTTGCGTTCAGCAACACCATGTTGTTGTGGAGTGTCAACATAAGTTGTCTGATAAAGAATGTCATTTTCTTCTAGGAATGCCCTAAAATTCCTATCTATATACTCGGTTCCATTGTCACTACAGAGAATTTTAATATTCGTATCATATTGAGTGCGTACCATAGTGTAAAAAGATTTAAAACAAAAAAAGACGTCACTTTTTGACTTAAGTGAATACACCCAAGTAATACGAGAATAACAGTCAATAAAAGTGACAAATCACCGAAAACCTTTAAGAGATGTAACAGGAGAAGGACCCCAAACATCAGAATGGATAATTGTAAAAGGAGACGCACTCCGTTTATTAATAGGTGCATAAGAAGAATGTTTATGTTTTCCAAACTCACATGCTTCACAAAAAAATTGACTCCTAGGACAATGCCTTATTAAATTAGGAAAAAGTTTCTCTAAAATTCCAAAAGAGGGATGACCCAATCTACGGTACCACTGATGTAACATATTAAGACGTGCACCAGTATCTGCTTGTAGAGCAAGACCACATGACATGGGTGGACGAGGTGCAGACTCCAAAAAGTAAAAGCCACCATGTGATTTACCACTGCCAATCACCTTCCCCGTATCCAATTCCTGAAAGACACAATGAGTAGGAAAAAAGGTCACGGAACAATTTGCAGAACGAGTTAGGCTACTAACAGACATGAGATTAGTGGCAAAGTTGAGAATATGTAAAACTGAAGAGAGAGAAATAGATGGAGAATAGCGAACGGAACCCTTCCCTGAGATAGCAGAGAATGACCCATCAGCTATTCGGACCTTATCCTTACCAGAACAAGTAGAGTAAGAATCAAACATAGAGGAACACCCAGTCATATGATCTGAGACACCAGAATCTATAATCCAATGAATAGTAGAAGAGGTAGTAAATGCACTAGCCGGGATACCTGTGTGAGCAAAATAGGATGAAGTAGGAGCTGCTGTGGAAGAGGAAGCTATGATAGATGGAGAATCAGCCCGAGCCAGAAGGCGCCTGAGAGTTTGTATCTCCCCCTAAGAGAAACCACCAACATGATCAGATGACGCCTGAATCCCAGAACTGAACCCAGAATCAGGCAATGTGCTAACTGTAGACTCTGAAACATGGGCCTGGGCCCGAGAACGCACCGGACCACGACCATGGCCATTGCGTCCCCCCCCCCCCCTCGCCCACGAGAGGGCTTGCCATGTAGCTTCCAACAAAAATCCTTGGTATGACCAGTGTTGTGGCAATAATCACATTGGAGTGACGCACGATCAGGAGGCCTGCTGCTAGTACCAGATTGGGACTTGTTACCTTGGAGAATATGCCCGCTATCAGAACCAAAATGACCCTGAGGAGTAGCGATCAGGACAGAACGATCAGAAATAGGAGGGTGCAACATAGCACCCCTCCTATTCTTCTCCTGCTGAACAATAGAATAGGCCTCTCCCAAGGATGGAAACGGAACACGACCCAACACCTGCAATCTAATCGAATCAAGTTCCAGATCAAGACCAACAAGAAAGTCATAAACGCGCTCTTTCTCCATCCTTTTTAGCCAATTAGCAGCATCCACAGCACAAACAGCCTGAAAACCCTGATAGTAATCAAACTCCCCCCAAGCTCCACTCAAGTTAGCAAAATACACAGTAACAGAACGATGATTTTGCTCCAATGTACGGAGCCTCTTCCTCAACTCAAAACATTGTGCATCATTACCTTGCTTTTAATAGGTCTGGACTGCAGTAGTCCAAATCTGATTTGGAATATCAAGCAGCAGGAAAGTATGGCGAACATCAGCTCTCATAGAGTTAAACAACCAGGTCATGACTAACGATTTTCGAGATTTAAACTTCTTGAGTTCAACTGCCTCAACAAGTGGAGTAACAGGGCCCTCAATGAACTCTGACATCCCTTTGGTCTCAATAGCCAAAGTAAAAGTACGAGCATCCAACTTAATATGGCAAATATCCAGAGAAAAATTATCTAGAGTCCCTGCACGACTCAACTCATCATTTGTACTAGCGGAAACTTTTTGTTTATCCTCCGACATTGCAACAAACCCAGATTATGACAAACAATGTAGGACCACAAAAAATTCTACCAGAGAATGGACCACAAACTGACTGAAACCTAGAAAATACCTCCAAAGGTTCCAAAAAAAAAATGCAGAAAGGAACTCCAATTAAGCAAGTCTCATCAATTTTAATCGTGAACAGTTCAGTCCAGTAGAAGTTCGAAATCACAGATCCAGTCTCTGAAACTCCAAAAAAAACGACCTTAGACAAGCCTAAACCCTGAAACACACCTGTACGTGATTACCCAGTGGATGTTGGAAGGAAACTGAAGTCGTACGAGGACAGAAAGAGGTCGCCGGCGAGATTCGAACGTGTTCGTGGTCGGAGAAGACCCGTCTAGCAAGAACAAGGCCTGTCGTACGTCGTACGGCTTCGTCAGAGGCAATAGGGCCTGTCGGTAGGTTGTATAGCAGCGGAAGAGATCGGAAAGAGGTTCAACCAGCAAGGGTTTGCTGGTTTGAAACAGCCGTTCAAGATCGGTGCTTTGATACCATGTAAAATTGGACACCAGAATTGAGATCCAAAAAAGGTTAGGGTTATTTTCTCATTACGTTGTACTTATACAAATGTAAACGATAATAACACATTAGACCCTTATCTTCTAATCTACTTACATAAGAGATTAAATGTAAAATACAACTAATTACATACAAACCCATAACTTAACAGTTTCAATAAAAAATAATGCAGATCAATGTTCTATTTTTCTTAAATATATGTTCCTATGAATTGAATTGCCAACATTCTTGCTTGGTTTTGTTTGGTTTGTTTTTGTATAGCAATTATGCCAGTGCTAATGCTTTGATGTTTGATGAAAAATTTGCACGGAAGGTGTTTTTTTATTAGGTTCCCTTTTTTCTGTCTTCGATTCAAATCGATTTAGAAGTTATGTTTTGTTTTAGTTAGCAAGAGTTCTCCAAACACATCCTCGCTTGATGGGATGCTTGGTTTTGTTTTAACTCTTATTTTCCTGTGCATCCTTTTCCTCTTTATTTGCTGCAGTTACTATAGAAGATATCGGTCGAGGGAAAGGGATTCTTCTAGAAGCCGCTACAAAGAATATGATGCTCGAAGCAGCAGACACTTCAATGGGCGCCACAGTGGAAGTAGAATAGCAATAGAAGTTCTCGATGAGAAAAATCGTGGAGAAATGAATACTAAAAACAGCCATGAAAGCAACAATAGGAGGACCCACGATTCTGATTCAGAGGGAGATTGGCCTTCTAAGGACGGAGGTGAAGACAGACACCACAGCAACACGAGGAAAAACACGAGAAACTGGATTGAAGTGTTGGAGACGCAAGATTTTCGTGTCCACAGAGATAGAAGAGACCGGCACCATATTAGCACAAGGGACAGCTCAAAGCATCATAACAAAGTGCTGTCTCCGGATAATAGTAAGGAGAAGAGAGACCATGATAATGATTGCAGGGAAGAGGACAAAAATAGGCATCATAGGCAGATGAGGAAACGGTCAAGGCATTCCAGTGAAGGGCTAGGGTCCATTGATGAGTATGCCAATTCCGTGAGGAAGTCGAAAGATGAAAATAACCGTAAGGAATCTGACTTCGAAAAAGTTGAGCCACCAAAAGTGAAGAAACAGCATAGGTCTAGTAGAGGGGATCGTTCAAGCATGGAGCCAAGTGAAACTAATGCTTCTGCTGAAGGGTTGAAATCTGATGGGTATAATGAAACCATCAGTTCCGGCCATGGCGAGAGGACTAAATCGCGTGAAATAGCAAACATGAATGAGGTGGGTCATAAAAAATTGAGAGAGAGATATTCCTTGAGGCATCAGACCTCTTGCAGAGATTCTTCCAGTGATGAAAGTAGTAACGAGACTCAGAGCAGCCGTCTGTATAGTCTTGAGAAGTAAATCACATGATTCTGCATATTATTCTAATGAAGATTTGGACAAACAAAGTCGCTGGGAATCTGATAAAACTGATCTGGAAAAGCACTCTGAGTCTCAAAGAAAAACTAGTAGTGGTGATTTTGACTGATACACGGAATTCTAATTTGCAAGACCCAGATTCTGACGAGTGTTACAAAGGTAGGAGATCGAGAGGTAGTGGGTGGTCAAGTGGTCGGAAAAGCTCAGATGTGTAGGAGGAGGTTGATTCAGCTGAGGAGTGCAAAGAATATAAAGAGAAACAGAAAAAACATCGAAGAAAGCATCGAACTCATAGTCACAAACAGCATCATAAGAAAACCACTGAAAACAATAGTGTTCCTGTTTTGATTAGGTAGATTTTGGTTGTTGGAAAGATGATGAGTGTTTTGGTGCAACATTCCTAGGAATGTGGGATAGAGTATTGTTCTGTGGAGTTGATCATGAAGCTAGTCATGGTTACAACCGTTCATTGCGAGTGGAGTTTTGTGAATATGTACTTGATCACATGCCATCATTTTCTTCGTGTTCTTAGCATGTCTAATTTGAGCCTGGCTTTTCTAGAAGTTTGTCTCATGTCATTTTAGTGAATCATCTCTTTTTCTTCGTGTTCTTAGCGTGTCTAATTTGAGCCTGGCTTTTCTAGAAGTTTATGTCTCACGTCATTTTAGTGACTCATCTCTCTCTCTCTCTCTCTCTCTCTCTCTGTGTCTATATATATATATATACAGGGTGGTTCCGGGGACATTCAAAAAAACACCTCATAGTTTCCGATCAAATTTTGATGATCCAAGCCGCTCAATGTGATCAGAATGTGATTTTAAGAGTACTCGTGAGGAATCAACCAAAAAAATGACCGGAAAGGGTTTGATCTAAACAGTTTTGAACAATTTTTTATTGAACGGTTCAAATAAAAAATGCTTAAATCAAGTCTTTCTCGGTCATTTTTTTGCTAATTTCTCGCTGGCACCCTTAAAATCTCATTCTGCACACATTGAACGGTTCGAATCATAAAAATTTGTTCGGGAGCTATGAGATTGAGATTTGGGGTGTTTTTTTAGGTATTTTTTTGGGTGTCCCTTGAGAGAGAGAGAGAGCACTTTTATTATGGGTGATAAAAAATGGAGAATGATACCCCCATCGAACCTCCTCCATCGAACAGCCCATCGCACGCACGCCGGGCCCACTCCGGCCACCGGACGGCCGATCCGATCCGTCCAAAAATTCTATAAAAAAAAACTGAGTGGGTCTACACGGAAATCAATGGCATCCGACATGCGTAAGTGCTCGAACCAATCTTCCATCTTTTAACGGCTTAGATCTCTGATTTTTGGGATTTCGGATCGTGCACTTACACATGTCGGATGCCGTTGATTTCCGCGTTGACCCACTCGGTTTTTTTTTTTTAGAATTTTTGGACGGATCGGATCGCCGGTCCGGTGGCCGGAGTGGGCCCGGCGTGCGTGCGGTGGGCTGTTCGGTGGAAGTATCATTCTCCATAAAAAATGGATGAGGTGAAACCACCTGATGGAAAAAGTGTTTGGCTTTGGTTTACTTTTTGGCATTTTGGAGTATGTGTTAAAAGTCAGAAAAGCAATAGGATTTTGGGATCCAAGAAGAGAAAAGGGGACTTGTTGCTCAATCCGAATCCAAAGCTAAAATGCAGCTCAAAAAAATAATCCAAAGCTAATATGGCAGGAAAATGTGTTTGGCTTTGGTATACTTTTTGGCATTTTGGAGTATGTGTTAGAAAGTCAGAAAAGCAATGGGATCCAAGAAGAGAAAAGGGGACTTGTTGATCAGTCCGAATCCAAAGCTAAAATGCAGCTCAAAAAAATAACCCAAAGCTAATATCGCAATTTATTAACAAGCTGAATTTTCAAATCTCTTAACTGCTACCTTCCCATTAACCTATCTATGTTCTTAATCAAAAGATCATAAGCTACGAGCAAAACTGCTTCTATTTCCTCTTTTCCAGCTTCCCAACGAATTCCAGCAACTATTATGGTTTTAGGGACAAACTTACGGGGTAATATGTCTAGAAAAGCCCCAACGTAAAGAAAGCTGAGTTTAGCTTATTCTGCAGTTTTGCATCTAACAATTTAACATACATCCCTCAACTTGTGTTTGGAATCTCTGAAAAAAATCAGTTTTCTATTATTATTTTTTTTAGTGAATAATTTGGCTTTTTCTGTTTTTCTCACCAACCTACTAGAGTCTTTTGATTGATTTCGTCCTATCATGCAAAGACAACTCGAAAAAAATTGGACCTAAAACCTTAGCAAGTTGAGGAAAAACGAGCACATCTGTTTTAAGATCGGCCAAACTTAAGCTAATAGTGCAACTTAACCATACGAGAGAGAGAGAGAGAGAGAGAGAGAGAGAGAGAGAGAGAGGCGGGCAGGCGGTGGCCAAATGTAGTGCACAATATTGACAGAAAACCTAGCCTAAGACATCGAATAGGCTTTCAACCATCTCCAATGATTCCAAATCTTTGGATATCTAAACCTTTTCTATTTTTTTTCTTTGCAAAGCAAGTTACAATGTGAAAAAAAAAACAGACGATATTAATTCAAGAAAACAAAAGCAAAAACTCATGCGATTTTCCCATCCAAAGTCACCACTTGCAGTCCCCACCCTCTTCCACAATAGGCTTGAATAAACGGCCATTCTTGATGATTATAACTGAACTTATGGTGTAGAGACCCGTATTTTAGGCCTATTTTTTTTCTTTATTTATTTATATAAATGTACGGCTTGTCGAGATAAACGGTGTGGATTTATGGAATGACGTATTTGTGGAAGGATATAAAAGTAAATAGATGAGAGGTGCATGTGTGAGTGTGTGGTGTGAGGGCATGAGATTATTTCCCCCACCTCTATTATTTCCAGGGAACACTTTCCCCTTCTCATTTTTTTTTCTCTCGGCTGTCTCTCCCTCTAATTCTCTCGTCTCTCTCCGGCTTTCATCTCTCTCTCCCGACCTCTCTACCAAAGCCCACCAAATTGGTGCAAAACCCATACAAACCCACCTCTATTTTGGCTTCTATACGCGACTCCAACCTTGAATCTCGTGGGTCTTGCTTGGAAGAGGAGTATTCAGTTTATTTCGAAATTTGGAGAGCTAGGGCTTGCTTAGCTTGCGTGGGTTTCGCTTCTCGACTTGAGGTAGGAAATTCTACCTCTCTTTATATGTTTTATGAGTGATTTGGTGCATGAATCGTGCTTGTAATGTCGTGTTTAAGTTTGGATTGAAAATTCGTAGTTGCTGTCAGAATTGTCTGTTCTTCCTGGATTCCTACCGGTAGGCCCGTCCTTTCTACCGGTAGAATGTTGTTACTTTACCAGAAAATCAATTCCCTACCGGTAGGAGCTTTTTCCCAACCGGTAGAACAAGTGAGAAATTCTTAATAAGCAACTCAAACGTATAGCAGCAGCTCAAAAGCTGCTCAACGTATCGAACTTCTACCAATAGGAATTCCTTATCTACCGGTAGGTCAAGCACGATTTGGAATGTTGGCCTTCTTGTCTTTAGTCTTCTACCGGTAGGAATTCCTTACCTACCGGTAGGTCATGCACGAATTGGAGTATTGGCCTTTCTGTTTTCAGTTTCTACCGGTAGGGACTTTTTACCTACCGGTAGGTCAAGTTCTACCGGTAGGAGTCGCCTGCCTACCGGTAGGAGATTTGGAATGTTGGCTTTCTTGTCTTCAGTCTTCTACCGGTAGGTAAGGAAACCGGTAGGAATTCCTTACCTACCGGTAGGTCATGCACGAATTGGAGTATTGGCCTTTCTGTTTTCAGTTTCTACCGGTAGGGACTTTTTACCTACCGGTAGGTCAATAGGTCAAGTTCTACCGGTAGGAGTTGCCTGCCTACCGGTAGGAGATTTGGAGTTTCAACTGCTTTCTTGAGCTGCTGCAATATCTTTCAGCTGCTTTCTTGAGCTGCTGCAGTATCTTTCAGCTGCTTCCTTATATATTTCAACTCCGATTTTGAAGCCTTTCATCGATTCTAATGAGCTTGTTTACACATTCTTTCAAGTGTTTTGGAAAGTATTGCTCGTTTCTCACTTAGAGTGGCATTCTATGGACTAGAGTGAACATGTCTAGGGATTCGACAAGTAGTATTGCAATCCGTTCTCTCTCTCGACTCGTAAGATTCTTAGATTCTTTAGTACATGCTTTTACGGACTCCGAGTATAGAAACTAGATAATCGGGCATCGTAGAGTTTTGTCATGGGTTAATATGTGGCTCGTGAAGGTACGGGAAATGTACTTAGAGGTACGGTGAGGACGTGTGAGATTATGGTGTACTTAAAGGAAAAGGCGTGTATTAATTAATTAGTCAGAGTCTTGATATGGATGACAGTTAGGAACGGTTTGAGATTTAATCAACGTGGTGGATTTGTAGATTGTTTAGAATGCTTGAAGTGAAAATCAATGTGAGAAAGAATTGTTTGAGATGATAAAATAACTTGTGTCCTCACGACTAGTCAAGTCTTTTAAATCCTTTTGACACTCTCTCTAGGAGGCTCAAGTGTAGAAACTAATGGATAAAGTATGGTAGGATTATATGTACGGGCTTAGTGTGCTATGTCTGATGCAAATAGGTAAACTAGTGAAAAGACATGAACATGTACATTTGTGGAGTCACGTAATGATTAATTAAAATTCAGTGGTATAACCGTCAAAGGGATGATGAAATTGATTATGAAATGATGTCGATTGTGAAAAGTGTGAAAAGTGATCCAAGTGGTCGTTATTGAGGGAAAAGACTCAGGGTGACCCTGCGCTTGAGGGAACTAGACCCGAGGTGACCCAACTGATTCATATTATTGGAGGAAAAGACTCGGGGTGACCCTGCACTCGAGGGAACTAGACCCGAGGTGACCCTAGTGATTATTGATGGGAAATACCGGATTAAAGGAAAAGAAAGGTTTTGCAATAAAGGGAATTAATGAAGGTCAAAGTGGACACGAGAAAGATTGTACTACCGTACGAAGAATGATAAGATGTTTTGATTTGATTATAGACAAATGTAGAATGACGTGAGTTTAATAATATAACTAGTTAAAGAAGTAAACGACTAGTGACATTGATGTGAAATCTAGGACTCTTAGGCGATAATTTGCAGCTTGTTAGTAGTCACTTGTACTATAGGCGTATCTGTCCATACTCATTCATTCTCGGTGTATGATTCGTTCAAACTACATATATCTTGAGCTTAGAATTCTCTACTGGGCTAGTATAACTCAACCAAATCTTTCTTTTCAGGTTCCGATGCCAGGCAATAGATTGCATGCATTGTGTGCTTGACAATAAAAGACTTTTGGAAGCTGGCATCACTGGTCATTTCGTCATCTTTGTGAAAATCTCAATTCGTTAAAGATAGTTTTGTAAATAATTACTATTGAATTTTCTTTTGACTAAAGTTGTAATTATCTAAACTTAAAGACTTGTTTGTAAATTAAACAGGTGGGAAACTCTTTTGGGGTAACGTATATGATATGCGAGGTTTCTCTTTTATTGAAATGTATTACTTAATTATGTTGAAAATCGAGGACGTGACATATAGCCCAGCATAAGTGCCCCATTAAGAAAACCCAGAGCAAAAGCTGGAATCGTTTCATCCGATGGAAATGATTAAGGAGGATGATGAAGATGTACACAAACTACGACCAAGGAGGAAACCAGAAAATAAGAAATCCACTTCTGAAGTCCAGTAATCCTCACGGTGTACAATGCACTTCCCGTAATTACTATTCCCTGCTAAATTACTTAGCCAGTTCAGACTCACTAAGCAGATACATAATAACGTAAGCCAGTACTCCGACAGACTGAATTATCTAATCGTCGCTACTCTCAGCATTTACGCCCTTCAGATGCAAGTGCTTCTCCCTCCTCTGGAAATCCGTCAAACCTTTCCCACTTCCGGTTACACCAACTTTCCCAGTTGGGTCATCTGGGGACTTAAAGATGCTCTCCCGCTTGCGTCCAGAGAAGAAACCAATCTAAGGATTCAGAAACAAATTAGCCATAGCAGTCGAAAATAGAAAGTGAAAAACAGTACCATAAAAAATTTAGTAATTTGTGAAAGTATCTGCTTAATGCCACATCGAAAACTTGCTAGCCATTCCATAACACAGTGAAAGGACTATCTGGACACACGCACAGTGAGAGCAGAGAGTACGTAATTTCCCCATGTACAGATTACGAAACTTGGAATTCTATTTGAATTACATGCCACCATATTGACATCAGAGCCTCCTAAATTATGATCCACAGGTTGATTCAAGATCTGGCTTATTTACCCCGTTTAACTGGCACGAATTTAACCCGGGATATGGCCAAGCAACAACCATAAAAGGTGCACAGGCAATAAAACTACAGATACTTGCAATGAATCAATCAGAAAATAAGAGATCTAATCTAACAATGACTTTTTAATTTATCTAAAAGTTGTAGAAGGTGTACAAGGATTACAAAACCAATCCAGTAAAAAATGCTCGAGTCTAGGATCAACAAAATTCCACATGGCCTAGAATATGTAAATTTCCCAAAGTAATCAAATCTGGATTCTCGGATTTTTGGAACAAAATGGATTTGAATTCTGATTGAAATTTTGATTCAATTGAGTGAAAAACAAAGAGGAAGCCTATTTCTTTTTCTTTTGGGTTCTAAGTCCCTTAGATCTACTAGGGGTGGACTCTGTTCTTTTCTTTTTAAATAGCTTTTCAATATTAGGAAAAATAACCAAGATAAAATACAAGCTTTTTTAAAAGCAATAGTAATCAATCGTTGTTGTTTCAAAGTCAATCTATTCACTTGTTTAGATATTATTTTCCCTTGTTGACTAGTAAACCGACTAATTCAACTCACGTTTCTATAATCAATTCGATCTTGAAGATATCAAGATTAAAACATCATTTCGTACTTCAGAATGATTTATTCACATTCATTCTGGAGTACAAACCACACCAAAGAATTTACTCTTAACAAGCTATTTCCCCCCACAAATATAGGAAAACTGAATATCAATAAACTTCAAAAGTGAGAGATGAGCTATCTACCATTCAATTCTTCAATACAAAAACCAAACAGGGCAAAAAACGGGTCGGACAAAGCCATGGTGCACAATCGTAACGACGCATTGTAATTACATGCACTGCTGTGTTATGAAATTTTAGTTGGAAGATTTAATAACATCTAAATCTATACTCCTAAAAGTCTGCGCGTAAATGGTATTTTCTAACACATGAGTAGTTAATACGACCGACATAACAAACTGAAGGGTCAATCGAATAGTTAAATTGCAAGTTCAAAAGGGTAAAAGTTTACCTTCTTAGCACGGCCTTTGGATGTCTGGAATTGCTGCCAGGCATTTTGTCTTTTATTCTGAGTGACTTCAAGTTGTTCCATCCTCATCTTTGACTTAAAAGCATGTATCTTCTTGCGTTTGGTAGCTTTCTGGAATAGTAAAGAGTAAGAAAACATAAAACTTGCACTAAAAACAGAACCACAAACTCGAGAAACCAAGTAACGTCTGCTGCTAGAGGTTGCATTCGCGCAGCACGAAAAGAAAAAAAACTCCTGCCCTTCGACGTGAATCCATGCTTCTTACGCTAACTCGAGCGACAGCAGCCGTCGACCGAACAGATTTATATATGGAGAATCCTTGTTGAAAGTCGATTAGAACATAACATACTTAGTTTTTCTAACTCTCATTATAGGCTCCTCTCCTTCTATAGGTTTTATATTATAATCCAACAGCAGAGCGGACAGAAAGAGGAGGCCTTTGCTTTTTTTTAAAATGACAAAATTCGATTCCCAGAGCGATGCATGCTATCAACCAGAAAGGTAATACAGTAAAATGTTTACTAGCTTAAAGTGTGAATATCTTGGAAAGCCGAAATACAAGATACAATCAATGATTCTGAATGACGACATTAAAGAACAAGTGAGACTCTTAATGCATTTGAGAATGTAGTGGGTAATATTGTCAAACTGCAACCAGGCAACCTAGTGAAAATAAACATACTTACCACATCTTCAGGGTCGTTGGGATCTATACGAAGCTTTTCTGGTAAAGTTCGTGACTGGAAGTCAACAACGGCAGCTTGTGCAATCTTCCGCTTGATAGCTTGTTTGGTAGCCTCAGCTTCCTTCTCAGCTTCCAGCAAAGCATTAACAACCCCTTCTTGAATTGCTCTAACATTATCAGGATCCACCTGGAATTAGCAGCAGTCAGCAGCATAACATGCTACCAATGATTCATACAGAATATAAATTAGCGAATGTGTGTTCGTAGAATCAACGTGGGGAAAAAAATGCAGCATATCCTAAAGGCCAAGGGACAGCATGTCACAGGCAGTAGCAACAAGGGCGGGGCTAGTGATTGAATTTCTAAGGTTTCTGGTTTTAGCAAGGACTAGCCACATTGGGGAATGAGCAAAGAGAGGTGATGATAACAGGGAAATGAAGGAATGACAGAAACCATGGAGCAAAGTGATTGCTGTAGTGACAACATGTAAATAGACGGTTAAGACGGAAGCCGAAAAGAACTCTGCTGGTCAGGGAAACAATGATGCAACTTCAGCAAATCCCGTTAAGAAAGCTGAAGACACGGGTTTAGTTGAAGCTGGTAGATGAGAACCACAGCCTCGTCTCATAAATTCTTCCTTGGAATTACATTCTATAGAAACATTTACCAGCAATATCTGTACAATTACCTAGTCTCAACATGTCAATTTTGATAAATTCTCTTGAGCTTTGACTTCAATAAGTTTTGTATTTAGTACGCTTAGTTTGTGTTAGAATAAGAGTTTTAGACTTAGTCCCACATTGGTTTGTTATGTTATGTAATTAGTTCTCACGTAATATAAAAAAAGCTCTCTTGTGTTAGGGTTATTTAACACCCTAAACACTTCTCTCTTTCTCTAATATCATGGTATCAAAGCAGAATCTTAACCCTAATCCTAAACCACCACTGTAACCACCACTTTCCGTACGTCATTACCATTTTCTAGCCCAACCATCAATCGAAACCCTAAATCATCCTTACAGTGTTCGAAACACAAAACCGACAGCCCTACCACCCTTTAATCCTTCAATCGGCACCCCCCCAGTTCTTGAAATCCTAAAACGACCCTCAAAACTCCAACAAAACCCTAACCCATCATCCTACCATCCTATACGCCTGCCGACATAGCTAAACCACCATCCTATACCCCTGCCGAAACCCTAATCCACCATCAACCTTCTGCCGCCTCTAAACCCAGTCCCTAATCAACTATTTTATGGCTCGAAATCCTTTAATCAAATCAAAAATCTGCATGTAAACCCCTTACCTGGTCCTGACAGCCCACTATCTGTGTAACCCAGTGACTGAAATCTCTCAGAACCCTTATCCAGTGACTGGCAATCATCATCCAGTGACCAGCAACCATTGCCCAGCCATCGCTGACCCTCCGGCAACCCTTGCAAGTCTTCGGCGACACTCCTAGTTGCTGATTCTTCTGATTTTGTGACTCCTTTGTGGCTCTCTGGCCCTAAACACGAAGTGATCGTGTTTCTATGATCAATTTGTGGTTCTCCAAGCAGGTTGTGTTCGATCTGGGTTTCAGCTCCGTGGTTTTCTTTTTGTGATACGAGTTCTGGTAATGTTCAACTTATGCTCACTGATTTGGTAAAGGTTGTTTCTCGTTGGGTTATTATATTTGGTGGTTTATGGATCGTAATTCTTGGATCAGCTATGTTGGCATTGAATTTTTGGGTCGATTCCTTATGTTACTTGTACTTCCTTATGTTTCTTGTACTGTTGAGGATGTTGGGTGCTTGTTTGGTCCGGTGAATTACTTGGTAGTTGGTAGTAGCTGATTCTATTGGTTAAACTGCGTTGGTTCTGTTGATTGGTTGTTTGGTGCAATGACTGAGTCAAAGTCTAGTTCTGACGTTGCTTCTAGTTCTACTAATAGTGTGGCTCATTCTTCTTGATTTCGGGAGAGGTTGTCTATTACCTCTACACTTTTGAATGGCAAAAATTATGCTGTTTGGGCCAAAGCAGTTGAGGTCTATTATTTGGTTGAGGCACTGTATCATATTTTGACTGATGACCCCCCTCATGGTTTTGGTCGTGGTTCTGGTGGTCGTGACTCTAGTTTTGGTACTTGTGGGGGTCGCATATCTGGGGGTGGTAGCCGTGGTCGCAGCCGTGATTCCAAGTTTTGTAATCATTGTCGGGGAACTAATCATACAGTGGAGTTCTGTTATGATCTTCAAGGTTTCCCTCAGGCTCATCAGGTTGCTATCTCTCAGGATGACGGACAACTTACTCATTCTTCTGCCAAGAATGCGGCGACTATGTCTGCAGAGGAGTACCAGCGCCTTGTGTCATTTCAGTCTCCCATTGCGGGTTCTTCCTCCACTGCTACGCTTGCTCAGAAAGGTCTATCTGTTGCTTGTGTTGCATCTTCTCTTACTTTTACTCCTTGGGTTATCGATTCTGGTGCCTTTGATCATATGACTGGTACTTCAGCTTTGTTTACTAGTCGCCAGTTGGTAAACCATCTCATGTTACCTGAGCAGATGGCTCTACCACAAAACTTACTGATTTGGGTTTTATTCTTGTCACTTCATCTCTTACTTTGGACTCTATGTTACATGTTCCTCGTTTTCCTTTTAATCTTATATCTGTTAGTAAGCTTACAAAGTCCTTAAATTGCTCGGTCACATTTCTTCCTCGTGGTTGTGTGTTTCAGGATCTAAAGACAGGAGGAAGATTGGTGGGAGTACTGAACATGGCGGCCTATATTACTTTACTGATGACATCTGTCCTGCGTCTGTTGCTCTTCAGTCATCTGTGTCTCCCTATCAACAACATTGTCGTCTGGGCCATCCCTCACTTCAGAATCTGAAGCGTCTGGTGCCATCATTTAGTAATGTTAAGGACTTGAAATGTGAAGTCTGTGAGTTTAGTAAACACCGTCGAGTGTCTTTTTATCCTAGGGTTGAGTGTCGTGTGTAGCGTCCTTTCCAGTTAGTACATTCGGATATTTGGGGTCCTATTCATGTTCCCACTTTAACTGGTTTTCAGTATTATGTTATTTTTGTCGATAATTTCGCTCGTGTTACATATCTTTATCTTATGAAAACGATATCAGAGTTGTCTTCTGTCTTTAAGTCATTTTATGCAAAAATAAAGACTCAGTTTGATACTTGCATTCGTATTTTTCCTTCCGATAATGCACACGAATATTTTCATAATGCTCTTTCTCGCTTTTTTGATGATCATGAGATAATTCACCAGTCTTCTTACGCTCGGACTCCACCAAACTCCACAACAAAATGGTGTTGCCAAACACAAGATCCGACACTTATCTGAAGTTATGCGTGCCACGTTAATCCAAATGCAGGTCCCTAAGTCTTACTGGAGAGATGCTGTTCTTATAGCCTGTTGATTAACCGTATGCCCTCCACTGTTCTTGGTGGTCAGATACCTCACAAGGTTTTATTTTCTGGCTGACCTCTCCACTCATTACCTCCTCGGGTATTCAGGTGCACGTGCTATGTTCATGCACTAGATCTTGACCGGGACAAACTTGATCCTCATTCGATCCGATGTGTCTTTCTCGGTTATTCGCGTACTCATAAAGGGTATAAGTGTTACCCTCTCTTCGTCGTCACTTTGTGTGTGTGCTGATGTCACCTTTAATGAGTCATTGCCTTTCTTTACGGGGACCCCTGAGTCCGAGTATGTCTTTTCTGAGTCTGAGTATGTTATTCCTATAGATGTTCCTCCTGTTCCTGTGCCACCCTTGCAGGTATATGTTCGTAAACGGAAAAGATTAACAGCACCACCAGTGCTTGCCGCCGCGCCTCCTTCGTCCCAAGATCCCACTTCACCACCTCCACCTCCCCCATCACCTGGTCTTCCTATTGATCTTCGCAAAGGTATTTGGTCTTCCACTACTTATCCTATTGCTCAGTTTGTTTCTTATAATCATCTGTCTCCGTCCCTTCGTGCTTTTACTACTTCTGTTTCGTCTATTTTTATTCCTAACACTGTTCAAGAGGCCTTATCCGTTTCTGGGTGGCAGACAGCTATGGAGATTGAAATGTCTGCTCTCCATGACAATGGCACTTGGGAGTTGGTTTCTCTTCCGCCAGGAAAGTCTACCGTTGGATGTTGGTGGGTATTTACTGTCAAGTATCATCCGGATGGCACTGTCGAACGGTACAAGGCCCGTCTTGTGGCCAAAGGCTATACCCAGACATATGGAGTTGATTATGCCGAGACTTTCTCTCCGATGGCCAAGATTAACTCTGTTCGCATTCTTATTTCTCTGGCCGCCAATCTGGTTGGCCCTTGCTTCAATTGAATGTCAAGAATGCATTTCTACACGGTGACCTGCTCAAGGAGGTGTATATGAAGCAACCTCCTGGGTTTGTTGCTCAAGGGGAGCGTTCTCAGGTGTGTCGTCTTCGCAAAGCCCTCTATGGTCTTAAGTAGTCACCTCAAGCTTGGTTTGGCAGGTTTAGTGATGTTGTGTTGCAGTTTGGTATGCATCGCTCCCATTCTGATCATTCTGTCTTCTCTATTCAGTCAGATCGGGGGAAAGTAGTGTTCATTGTGTATGTAGACGATATCATTATTATTGGGGATGATCAGAAAGGTATTGATGAGTTAAAACAGTTTTTACAGCGTCAGTTTCACACCAAAGATTTGGGTAAGCTTAGATATTTCTTGGGTATTGCGGTAGCAAGATCCAAGGATTAGTTTGTCCCAAAGAAAGTATGCACTAGATATTCCAGAGGAGACTGGTTTATTGGGAGCAAAGCCTGTAGAGACCCCTATGGATCCAAACGTCAAATTGTGTATTGATCAGGAGGAGATATTTCCTCATCCAGACCGTTATCGTCGCTTGGTAGGAAAGCTGAATTATCTTACCAATACACACGGCCTGATATCTCATTTGCTGTCAATATGGTAAGTCAGTTCATGTCAGTCCCTTGTCTTCCACATTGGGAAGCTTGTCTTCGTATTGTGAAGTATCTCAAGGCTCATCCTGAACGCGGCCTCTTTTATCGTTCAAATGGTCATTTGCGTGTTGAGGTCTTTACCGATGCTGATTGGGCGGGATCACCAACTGATAGACGGTCCACAACTGGGTACTATACTTTTGTTGGTGGAAATTTAGTTACCTGGAAGAGCAAGAAACAAACTATGGTTGCTCGGTCGTGCCATGGCTCATACTACTTGCGAGGTTGTATGGTTGAGAGCTTTGCTCGAAGAGTTGGGGTTTGGCGTACAATTACCTATTCCTATGTATTGTGATAATCAAGCAGCAATACATATCGCTTCGAATCCGGTATTTCATGAGAGAACCAAACATATCAAGGTAGATTGTCATATTATTCGGGAGAAGATAGATAGTGGCATGTTGGCTACCCCTTTCGTGTCTACAGGAGCTCAGTTGGCATCTTCACCAAACCGTTATTTAAACCACGTTTAGAGTTGTTATGAAACAAGCTGGATTTTGCGATATATATTCTCCAGCTTGAGGGGAAGTGTTAGAATAAGAGTTTAGACTTAGTCCCACATTGGTTTGTTGTGTTATGTAATTAGCTCTCACGTAATATAAATAAAGCTCTCTTGTGTTAGGGTTAGTTAACACCCTAAACACTTCTCTCCATCTCTAATATCAGTTTGATTGGATGAGTTTACGTAGATGACTTCTCACTTCTCAGAGTTTCTAACCCACCAGGGTAGCCCAACTATTTAATGATATCACCAGGCCCATCCATAAACTCCGAGAAGTTCAACTCTCGAAGGAAACACCTTGACTATATCGAGGGTTCCTCAGTTGAGGTAGGCTGTTTGTTTTTTTTGAAAATGAGGCAGGCCATTAGAGGCTCAAGAAAAAAGGCAAATATAAAGAGGGTGCCAAAAAAATGAAATTAGTATGATTTCAAGATGGGACCGAAAGGAAGCATAGTCAAACATATAGCCGTAGACTACATCTTATAATCGCTATTATAGGATTAGTACGTTGCTGATCGATTTTAAATAGTACATGCTTTAGGGGTCTCTTTGTAATTTTTGTGTCAAGTTATTAATTTGGTCTAATTACCAGCCTTATTCTATAGCGTCTAGGTTTTAGAAGTCTTAAGGAATCAGTAGTTTCCTTCTCTCAAAACTCATTGTTTTGGTTGTTCTAGGAAGCTCTAGTCTATACCATCTATAAAGGATGTTATGCCTCAATAGTAATGGAGATCGAAGATTATAGAAAATTCAGAGATTTGAAGCCTCTTTGATAGTTGTGTGACGCAATCAAACCCTAGGTGGGTTGCCTAGACCTATCTTCTATTCTTCTTTCTTTTCTTGTTTTCTGCTTGCAATCAGCCACTTTCACAGCTTGTGAGGTACTATTCTCAGCTCTAAACGACAAAATTGTCCTTGAATGTTGCCAAATTGTGGTCCCAAAACCTTACCACTTTGTAACCCCATTGAAACCCTACAATCCTTTACTTGTCCTACATCACCACCGTCATTACTTCCCCTCGTTGCCTTTTCTTCCTTTGGCGGCTTAGCCATTATGCACGAAGAATACTCCTCCATTTGCATGATCTCTACCACGGGCATAAGAGCATCTCCTACAATGCAACAAATATGGAAGGCTTTCACGTTTTGCTGGAACCCACTTGTCTCCACATGGGTGGGCAAGACTACCACACCCAAGAAATCTTTCATGCTACATAAATTCAATGATATGTTTGCGATAAAACTAGATATACTCAGCCTTATAAATATCCTACGCCAAATTTATGCAGCTATCTTTTAATTTGTTGTGTATAATAGAATGAACGTCAACTTGTACAAAAAGGGTCTCATTATTCTTTCTTTTCTTCTATGCTCTCCAGTCAAATTAGTGTCAGCAAATAATTATAACTCGAACAAAATTAACGAAGCAAATCCGCCAAGTAAAATATCTACAGAGCATGCATTTAGTAGTTAGAATGAGAGAAAAGGCATACCTCTTCCTTGTTACCCCACCCATCATAGCGAACAAAATACCCATTTGGAGTTATTGCCTCAATTGTTCCATCGTACCTGAACATTCAACTAATCAAAAATAGAAAACAAAAAGGACGAAGGTAAAATATATGAAAATGGAGGGAAATAAACAAGACATGAGTCAAAGTTGCATATATCTCTTTGTATGGTTTGCACGGTAACGTACCATTCCCCATCTTCACTCCAGATTGCCTGAACTTTGGTACCAACTGGAAACTTGTCAGAAAGGTCAGACATGTTTCTTGGTTCCTGATTGGTCAAAGAGGGGAAAAATTAACATCATATGAGCTCAAATACATGTGCCCTAGTAACGGGGTTGGTCATATATCAAGTACCGTCTTCAAACCAACCATATTACACAACTGAAAAGCAACTTAAATCAACAAGAGAAGTAAGGGGGAGGAGCTTGCTGTGAGATGATGGTTCAAAGGAGCTCATAAAAAAACAGACATTATAGGCAGAGAAAAGGTGTTGACAAATGCAAATAGAAACAACAATAGCAGAAAATAAACAGCATCAATAGTATCATTACCACATACATTTATCATGGACCAGCAACATGACCAATTGTAACATCACCTCACATGGTGCACATCAAAATTTTCACTATGCACGAGCAAATGAAAAGGAGGATGGGAAAGTTAAGAGTATACAATTGACATTCGAAACTTGAGATATCACTCAAGGTTCCCCAAAATACCAACTATAGTTTACTTTCACAACCAAAGAAGGCTTGTTTCAGGGCTTCGAGTTTGTCTTAGGAGATTTTCCTACTGCCTTTTCGTTTGAGATTGATTTCTTTTCGCTAAAAAAGTTTCCACATCAGCCCCCACCCAACACCACACCACCTGTGCGCACGCGGCATCTCTGATCATCGTTGTCAAATTCTCCTATCAAAAGAGAAAGCTTCCATCTGTGTGTGCCAAGAAAGTGAGAGGTGGGAAATAGGTGAATCTCTTATTCACAATTTATGCTGCTGAAACACCAGCGAATATGAAAGAGCCTAACAATGCTTCACCTAAGCCCAAATAAACCTATCCAAACTTGCACCGACTATTTCAAACTTTTTCTCTCTATCTAATAGCTAGAGAACCATTCCTCTGTAAAGCTATTCAAACTCCTGTCTACTGGGAGTCTAACTAAACATACATTCCAAAATCCAAATATGTATCACATGACTTATATGCTTCTCATCAAATAAGTTATTTTTCTTACTGGAGCAATAACCCCGGAAATCAAAATTAATAAAACTTGGAAGTGACAATTTATAAATACTTTGCAAGACTTACATTATCAAGCTGAGAATCAAGCCTTGCATGCTTGAAACTAGGAGAGGCATCAAGACTTGTCAAGATATCTAATCCAGCATTCTCACTTTGTCTTGCTGTTTCTAAGAGTTCTTTGGTCAACGAAATCACCTGCAAGCCCACGAATTCAGCCAAGTCCATAGACCACAACTATTTACATCACAACAATAGAATATAGGTAAAATTCAAACTTAGAATCTCAATGTGAACATCTGAAATCAGGATAAAGTATAGGCTGGCCCTTCATGACACATAGCACACCTGCACAGAAACCAAGATAAAAGTGATGGACATCTTGATAAGGTACCCATGTCAAATAATTTGTAAACTTTCCATCAAGTTCCCATCTCTGGATATATTGGATTCCATTTTTGAAAAAGAGCACCATTTGCCTTTTCACTCAAGAATAGAGCAATCCTCTCGAGTCATGGGCAAATGTTTGGAAAGGAAGAAAAAAAAATTGTAAGAAAGAGAAGGCAATGGAAGAAAAAAGTTGCACTGAGAAGTTACACTACCGATCACCTACAGTCAAATCCGAGATCCCTTATATGCCAGAAGCAAGTGAACTCTGTTTCCCAAAAACAGCCATACACAGATGATCATAAACAACTCCACATGAAAACTCTAGAGGCAGAGTCCTACACATTTCAGGTGATAGAAGGCACTAAAAGAAATACCAAGGAAGACATGTCTTCAAGAGGAAGTAAGTGGGAAAGGAGACAGAGAAAAGGGCTGTGGGTATTGAAATGAGAATAATAGAACAAGGATCACCTCTACAAGCTCTTTCTCCATGTCTGCATATTCAGAATTCCCAGGGTCATCATCCAACAGCTTTCTGACCTGATTCATAGACAAGAAAGGATATATTGTGAAAACGTATAAATCGATTTCAGTCTTCCAGAACAACATAAACCATTCCATCTCGAATTGCAAAACAAGGTGACATTAGAGTTAAAACGTTCGAATTATGCACATTAGAAGTTACGAACTTGCATGTTCATGCCATAGGAGTTCAAACTCAAACCCAACACTTGGACAAAGGACCACAAGAACAAAAAATTGGATCTCCATGCCACTTTGTTTGGTAATTTCGCCCAACATATCAGGTACAGTGGCACCAGTTACACTACACATGTTCTATTTAACTACTGCTAACAGAAAAATATAAACCAACAAGCCCATTGCCACCTGAATGTCATTTACAAAGACTATGTTAACCAAGGTAATAAAATTTTCGGAAAAAAGGAGTCTTCTGCCGTGCCAGAGAGTTCTGGAAATCTGGCACTATATCTGGCACGGTGGCACCAGTTACACTAAGATGCTTTCCAAAGTCAACAGAACATGGTTTACTATTGATACTACCAGTCTTTTTTCTATATATCGAACAAAAGAATAAAATCAAGCCCTTCCATGCTTTAATGAGAGCACTATATTATATAAACAGGAAAGACTGCTCACAGTTTATTGTGGCACAAATTATCTATTAAACAGAACACATAAAATTGCCAGGATGAATGTAGAGCCCCAAACAAGTAGACTAATTCTTCTAGGAAATAGAGTTCAACCCCATTTTGTTTGACATCACTAAAAGATTGAATTGAGTCCCATCTCAACCCAAGTCTCTCCGATATTGGTTCCCCTATGATTCGATCCACGTGTCACAATCAATTGGGGTCGGCAGTTTGAATCATTTATTGTCATTCCGCTCTATAAAGAGCTATACGTTCAGTACTATCTCGAAACGCATTGACAAGAGATTTGGCTCCGTCCTAAGGCACAGACAACCTCCTTCCTATGAGATTGAGACTGGTTCTGAAAAACATAAGACTCTAAGCATGACATGGGCAGACTAATAAGAACATTATATGATGAAAATACAGGTGCCATGTCCAGGAAGTACTAACTAGAATGACGAACATACATGGATGACAATGTATCCGTTATGAGATTTCTCCTCTCAATAAGTTAAACTTTAAAGGGGAGAATGAAGCATAACAACGTAGAAACAAGTAGAGTACGACAACTAAGCGGTGCAAGCTGCAAATGCATTTGCATTTTGGAAACGTCACTATAGAAGTTTTTAGGGACAGATTTGAACTTTCTATCAAATAAACTTGGTTTCCCCGACTCCAAGGCGATTTTCCGAGAGAGGCGATTTCTCCACTCGTCGCGGCTTCTCTTCTCACCGTCTCCTCCCGTTCAGATCTGCGAATGCTCCCCCGCTCCTTCACGTTTACGATTGCTGCAGTTGTGAACACCAACAAGGTGAGAAAAGAGAGGCGATTCTAAGGCGACTCTGAGGCGACTTCTCAGGTTTTGGTTTCTTCGTTATTCTCTTTCCTTTCCAATGGCGATCTACATTTCCTAGTTCGTTTTTGTTCCTGTTTTAGTATGATGGATCAATTTCCTTCTTTACGTTCTGGTAAAAGCCCTAAAAATCCAAAAAATCTCAAAAACTCTAACTCATCACCTGTGATGAATGTACCACATGTGTTCTCCCCTAAGGCTGATACTGGGGTTAATTATGTTAAACTGGTGGATTATTTGGAGGAGGTTTCGTCCCCTGTGGTACCAATTCCGGCTCCAGCGGATGGCCCTTGTCCAGAGTCCAGTAAACCCAAATGGGTTGATGTTGTAGCGCTTTCTCTGTGTGCTTCTGCTTCATCTCGTATGAATCTATCTTACTTTCCCCCTCAACTTCGTGATTCGAAAGTTGTGGTCTGCCCCCCTCAGAATGTAGTTGATCAGGGATCTGATCTTTGGACTGAATGTATAGTCGGGTATTTTCTTGATAAAAAGGGTTCCCTTTCCTACTGTTAAGAACATTGTTATGAGGATATGGGAAAAGTTTGGAATTTATGATGTTCGTGCAAATGATCAAGCGTTTTTCTTCTTTAAATTTTCTAAGGTTGATGCTTATCATTCTCTTATGGAGACAGGGCCTTGTCATATTGCTGGGAAACTTATGATACTCAAGCAATGGGAACCCCAAATGGTGTTAACTAAGGAGAAACTGAGCACTATTCCTATATGGGTGCAGTTTTCTAATATCCCCTTGGAATCCTGGACTGAACGAGGGCTTAGTTATATTGCTAGTTGTGTAGGTAAACCCATTTGTGCAGATGATTTGACAGAGAAAGGGCAGCGACTCAGCTTTGCAAAAAAATGTGTGGAAGTTACTGTTGATTCTCCTCTACCGGATGTGGTTGAAGTGGAATATACTAATGGCACCTCTGCTTTTGTGGTTGCTAAATACCCATGGAAACCTTCTCGATGTTCTGAGTGTCGTGTCTTTGGGCACACTGAGGCTCGTCATAAGGTGTATGTTGTTGAGGCTGGTGCTATAGTTCCCCCTCCTGTTTTGTCATCTCTAGGGCAGGTAGTTGGGCTTCCTTCTGATGAATCTATTGACCAGGCTATGGTGAGTTCTGTTGAACCAGTGCTGAATGCTTCTGAATCTCTTGGGCAAGTTCCCTTTTCTACAAAGCCGCTTCGATCTCCTTCTGTGGGTATTCTGCTGGCTCAAGGTAATACAGTTGTTATGACTGATGGGGTTGCTTCTGATTTGTCTGTTAGTGGCAGAGGTCTGGTTGAAATGGCTCCCCACGCTGCTATTTGATCTCAAGGGTCTCCTGTTGACAAGGCCTCTCGTGTTACTCAGGGGCTTGGCATGAACAGGTGCTCTAATATTTTTCAATCTTGGATACTACTCTTCCGGATGATACTGCATTTCAGAAGGAACTTTTGCAACAAGGAGGTAAGCTGCTTGTTGGTGAGGGTTCTGGGAATGCCGTTCAGGCTGTTGAGGCTTTGGTTCAACATGATTCTCCAAATGCCAGTGGCTTGGTTGTGACCCCCCCTCAGGCTGCTAAGAAGAAGGGCAGAGGCGGGGGTGGTGGGGGTGCTAAGAAACATTAGTAGGTTGTTCGTCTCTTGTAGGTTTTAATGCTGAAAATAGCTTCGTGGAATATCCGAGGGCTCAATAACCCCTTGAAACAAAAAGAGGTGTGCTCTTTTGTCTCTTCCCAGAAACTTCAGTTGCTGGGTATTCTTGAAACTAAGGTCACGGCAAATAACATCGGTTCTACCTGTGGTAAATGTTTTCCTGCTCATTGGTCCCACTCTCATAATTTGGGTTCTTCCAGTGTAGAAAGGATTGTGGTTGCTTGGGACCCTCAGTGTTTGACTGTTGATGTTCTTCAGTCTTCTGCTCAAATGATTTGTACTAAAGTTCAGATTATTGCCTCTCAAAAGATTTTTTACTTGTCTTTTGTGTATGGTTTCAATAGTTTGGTTGATCGTAGGAGCCTTTGGGCAGAAATGAGAACCTTTAACTCTGCCTATGGAGGTTTTTCCTGGATGATGTGTAGGGATTATAATATAGTTAGGGCTAGGGCTGAGAGATTGGAAAGGTTTGATAGCAATGCTGTTGGTGAGTTTAATAATTGCTTAGATGATTTGGAGATGGAAGATTTGCCTTCAAAAGGATTCTGGTTTTCTTGGTCAAACAAAAGGGGAGTTGTGGGGGATAATAAGAGTAAACTTGATAGAGCCTTGATTAACCCTTCTTGGCTGGATGAGTTCCCAAATTCAGAGGCAGTGTTGCTTGCTCCAGGTGTGTCAGATCATTGCTCCTTTATAGTTACCATTCTGCCTGAAATTAGGTGTAAAAAACCTTTTAAGTTTTTCAACTTTTGGATGAGACATTCCTCTTTCAAAGACTTACTTGCTCAATCTTGGTCTGAACCTATGGGAGGGTCTTCTCTGATGTTACAATTCAGTCTTAAATTGAGAAGGCTTAAGTTTGTTCTTAAGGATTTGAACTTACGGCACTTTTCTAACATCTTTGCAATAGTGGAGCAGGCTCGAGAGGAGTTATATCAAGTTCAGTCTTTGTGCTTCTCTAACCCTTTTGATGCTGCTTTATGTGCTAAAGAGAAGGAAGTTCTGAGGACTTTTATGGAACTTAGTTTAGCTGAGGACTTTAAAAAGCAGAAATCAAGAGTTCAATGGCTCTCTTTAGGTGATCATAACACCAGATTTTTTCATCAGAAAATGACTTCTCACAGGGTTAGAAATAAGATTTTGAGCATTACAGATGCTAGGGGAGTACGACTTGAGGATCCTAGAGATGTTCAGAAGGAACTAGTGGGCTATTTCCACTGCCTGTTGGTTACTGCTTTCTCCTCTACTGGGAATTTTTCTTCAGAACTTAGAACTGCTCTTCAGAATAAAGTTTCTACTGAGATGCAGGGGTCTCTTATTCAAGATGTCACTGCTTTGGAGATCAAAAATGCTTTGTTTTCTATTAAAGGTGATAAGGCTCCTGGGCCAGATGGGTACAATGCTAAATTCTATCAGTCTAACTGGGAAGGGATTGGCTCAGATCTTATCTTGGCTGTCCAGCAATTCTTTAGGACTGGATTTATGCTTCGGGAGTGGAATTCTACTGCTATTTCCCTTGTTCCCAAGGTTAGTGCTCCTTGTACTGCTAAAGATTTTCGTCCTATATCTTCCTGCAATGTTGTGTATAAGTGTGTGTCCAAAATCTTGGTTTCTAGACTGCAGCCCCTCCTCTTATTCATCCCAATCAGTCAGCTTTTATAAAGGGGAGATCTATTATTGACAATATTCTTCTTATGCAAGAATTGGTTCATAATTACCATAAGAATGAAGGCATTCCTAGATGTGCCATGAAGCTGGATTTGATGAAGGCTTATGACTCAGTCTCTTGGGATTTTCTGTTTGAAGTCATGACTGTTATGGGGTTTCCCCCTCAGTTTATTCGTTGGGTTAGTCAGTGTGTTTCTACAGCCAAGTACTCTGTAGTGATAAATGGGGGTTTGGAGGGGTACTTCCCGGGGAAGAGAGGGTTGAGACAGGGTGACCCCATCTCACCTTACTTGTTTCTTTTTGTTATGGAGCTTTTTCAGCTCTGTTGGATTACAGGATTACTAGTGGTTCCTTTTCTTACCATCCAAAATGTCAGAGTCTTGGCATTTCTCACTTGATCTTTGCTGATGATTTGTTTCTGCTATATGGGGCTGATTCTCAGCCTTTTCAATTAGTTCATGGTCTATTAAGGGATTTCCATTTATACTCTGGGCTCCAGCCTAACTTTAGGAAGAGCTCTGTTTTCTTTGCTGGGGTATCTCTTGAGATGAAGACTCATTTGCAGGGCATTCTCCCTATCTCCGAGGGTACCTTACCAGTCAAGTATCTTGGAGTTCCTCTTATTACTTCCAGACTTCTTGCTTCTGATTGTCAGATATTAGTTTCTAAAATTATAGATAGAGTTCTTTCTTGGTCCAATAAACTCCTTTCATATGGTGGCAGAGCTGAACTTGTTTCCTCGGTTTTATTTAGCATCCAATGTTATTGGAGCTCTATCTTTGTTCTGCCTAAAAAAGTGCTGAAAGAAATAGAGAGAATCCTTAGATCTTTCTTTTGGACAGGGCCTGATTTGAAGTCTTCTGGGGCTAAGGTCAGCTGGGACTCAGTTTGTCTTCCTAAATCTGAAGGAGGTCTTGGATTTTTAAGATTAAAGGACTGGAATGCTGCTGCTATGTCGAGATATATATGGGCCCTAGCAAATAAAGAGGATACTCTTTGGATCAAATGGGTTCATACATTTGTAATTAAAACTAAATGTCTGTGGAATATGAAGGCTCCAGCCTCTTCTTCATGGACAATCAAGAAAATTTTTAAGCTTCGGTCCATGGTTCAGCCTTGGATTAGATGTCTTGTGGGCAATGGGTCTAGCACTTTTCTTTGGTGGGACAATTGGCATCCGGTTGGCCCTTTATTCCAACGTTTTGGTGATCGATAAGGTGATACTTTGCGCAAAGCCTCCACTGCTAAGGTTTCCTCTATTATTGTTGGGAATCACTGGAGATGGCAGTATGGTAGATCCGCTGTTGTCAGGGCAATTGAGAGGGCTACCCCGAACTCTTTTTTGCCTAATGTGTTGTGTGAAGATTCCATTCGTTGGCTTTTGTCTCCCTCTGGGATTTTTTCAATCAAGACAGCTTGGAATGCTTTTCTCTTTAGTGCTCCTGAAGTTGACGGGCATAAGGTTGTTTGGTTTAAACATCATGTTCCACGATGGGCTATAGTCCAGTGGCTGTGTATTTTGGGGAGATTGGCCACTAGGGATCGATTGCATAGATGGGGAGTTATTGATTGTGCTACTTGTGTGCTTTGTACCTACTTTGATGAGTCACATGAGCACTTGTTCTTTGGTTACCCGTTCTCCACTTCTATATGGCAATATTTCTTGGTGAAAAATAGCATCCACAGGCCTTGCTTGCCTTTGCTTAATGAGATCCAGTGGATCAATGTTCATAGGGGTGGTGCTAACCTCCAAACTCTTTTGGTGAAGCTGTCTTGTGCTGCAGTTGTTTACCACTTGTGGCGGGAGAGGAATAGGCGCATTTTTCAAGCCGTGAGTTCTACTCCAGCTCAGATTATTAGTGTAGTTGCTTCTGATATGCGTGGCTATGTGAGCTCTTGGAGTAATATTAGGAAGTCTGATGTGAATAGGCTACTTTGCTTGACTTGGAACATTTTAGGTAGGGTTTTTGTCAACTCTTAATTTCTATATGTTTTTTCTGGGGAATGTCCCTTAGGTCTTGGTTGTTTTGTTGGTTAGGGGAATGCCCCTATTGTGTAATGTGGGTTTCTAATAAAAATTTACCTTAACCCGAAAAAAAACTTGGTTTCCCATACATAAATTATGGTCCTTAAAAAAAAGAAAATTTCATCCTTATTCCCTAGTTCCATTGCTAAAAAGGCATTTTAGCAACCATATGCAGTCCCAAAAAGTAAATTTTGAAACCAAAAATTCACACCCCTAAAGACAGAAAGGAATGGGGGAAACAACTACATGCAATATAGTTGAAGTGGCCCAAGTTCGTTGGAATGTGGAAATAAATTCCAGAACTTTCTCTACAGCTAAGATAAAAACAAAAAGGAAAAAAAGAAGCGCCCAATCACGAAGAGAATTTAAAGCAAAGAATTGAAGGAAGTATAGAATTGAACTGCACTTTAAATAGCTGGAATACACTACACCAGGTAACTCGGTCATTGCAATTTGCACATCTAGTCAACATCAGCTAACTTCGTCATCTTCTGCAATCTACCAATCAGTGCTAGCTATCAAATGAGTATAAGCCCAAAAGAACATAAACAGTTCCATCATCAAGTTATGGTCCTATGTAGCTATAGATGCAACAAAAGGTCGTCTCAAGAAAGCAAAAGACCAGACCAATAAGAACACCTTTTAGATTTTAAAGTTCAGAAGAGCATAGATCTAAATCACCGGGATGTTAAATTTAGTAATACCAGTTAAGCAACCAGCAAATAATGCTTTACTCATTTGTTTGAGTTGGTTGTATAAAACCAGGTGTCACATTATTAACTATTATTTTTTGTGATTGCTATTTTTTGAGTTTTAGCTATTAACCAATGGTTAGGTGCTTAAAACTGGGCCTGCCAACCATGAGGTAAAGGGTGGCCACTGGCTAGACACTTTGCACGAATGCCCTGTGCCGAGTCATTATCCCCCAAAAATGGAACTGTAGGGAACAACTATCTACTAGGTTGAAACGTTAATTCCATTTAGGCATTTAGTAATGGTAATCATTCGTTATCATAGGGACGAAAGTTTTAACCCAAAAACCGCACCAACTGATCGAACCGATTAAATTTTTGCAATTTTGGTCGGTTTTAGTGGTAAGTCGGTTCGGTTTCAAATTTTGAAGAAATTTAAGGTTCAGTTTCTGGGTGAAAAAGACCGAAATGAACCAAACCGATATATAATACTTAAGCGTTTTTTCATCCCAGCCATTCATTCCAAAACATATCATGTGCTTACCATGCGTACCCCATATCAGATAATAATTCTCTCATTTAACAACTGTACCCAACTGGCACATCTCGTCCTCTGTCCACAATACATCGGAATCTCATCGGAAAGCCTCTCTCTCTCTCTCTCTCTCTCTCTCTCTCTCTCTCTCTCTCTCTCTCTCCATTACTGATATGCACCGATCAGAGAGCCCCTCTCTCTCATCTCTCACTCCATGTCTCATCTGAAGATTAATCTCGACCGCGTATTCCACAAAGAAGAAGACAAACACAACAGACTGGTGCAGCGGCCATTGGCAGTTAAGTTCGTCCTTAAATCTTCTTATTGTTGCTGGCAACATCCCAAGTCAGCAAAACCCAAGGAACCGACCCCGAAACGATTTAACCACCACCGAACTGAACGGTTTTCTCCCTTAATTGGTCGGTGTAGGTTTGAAATTTTCAAAAAAGACTTGGTCGGTTCAGTGCGGAAATCGGCAAAAACCCAACCAAACCGAACCAATTTCATCCCCACGTTATCACTTTCTAAGAGTATGGAACAGGTGCG
Organism: Rhododendron ovatum; assembly: GCA_019656835.1. Lineage (NCBI taxonomy): Eukaryota > Viridiplantae > Streptophyta > Magnoliopsida > Ericales > Ericaceae > Rhododendron > Rhododendron ovatum. The sequence continues at coordinate 17,040,782 of CM033801.1, read as the reverse complement.
CTTGAGGTGGTGGACCATCATTCAGTGAAGACTAATGAGTAATGAGAGACACCCAAGATCCACAAGAATATTTACCCAAAAAAAAGATCCACAAGAATTGTATGCACATAGATGGAGCATAGAAAGGAGTCGTGGCCTTGCTTCACCGCTTGTAACCTCGCTTAATACTACAACAGAAGCTCAATTCCAGAGGCTACAAGCGTGCAAAGACGCAAATCTTGTAACCAAAATGCAAACCCCAAGGATTGGCAAAAGATTGTTCTGCACCAAACCATTAGATTGAGACTGCCAGCTTATTCTGGGATTATTCAAGTACGGAACTAATATAAATATCCAACCGACAAGTGGTAATGCCAAAGGTTAGATACTTAGATCCATACCCAATCTTCCCTTCCCAAACCCCTATCAATGTGGACTAAACGGGGTGTACTTTTTCCTCTTTTATAGAGCTAGTGTCAATAACAAAAATAGGTGACGCACCTAGAGTTTCATGAGTAGTGTGGGAGCCCATAGGAAAGCCAAAGATCGGAGGACCTTCATCCTAGATCAAGATAGGAGCACTATTTTCAGCATCGTTCACTTAGCCAATCTCCGAGCACTATTTTCAGCCATGTAGGGCTGCAAAACGAACCAAGCTACTCAAGTTCAAGTTTGTGTTCGCTCATTCAAGATCGGTTTATTGCATGAACAAGCCAAACATGAACATTTCTTGAAGCTCGTTCAAGTGTCAAACCAAGCTCAAACAAGCTACTAATCGGTTTGTTCAGCTTTTCATGTATAAAAAATTGAAGCTACTCATCGGCTCATGTGCAGCTCGATCAATGCTCTTTTGAGATCGTCTCGTCTCACAAACAAACTAAGCTTAAATATATATTTTTGAAGATTGTTAAGGTTTCAAACCAAGCTTGATTAACTATTTGGCTCGTTTATCAACCCTTCAGCAATGTTAACAAATATCTCCGATCACCATTTTCAGCCATGTTAGCTTAGCAAATCCCTATTTTTCCTTCTCTGGTTTCAACCAAATCCAAGAAGTAGTCTTTACCAATTTCTAGTAGCAAGTACACTCATGAGGATAATGCAGCTAACGACTAGAATCAACTAGGAAGCGAAAGCATTAGTATGCAGCGTCATTAGAACAGCAAGGTTTCACTGAGGTAGAGCAAGGTCAAAATCAGCTTGTCTGCAGAATTGAAGCAAAATCAGCTAAAGGTTTCCCAACTTTAATTGCACGGGGATTTGTCCCAAACAAACCCTCTTATTTGAATTGAAATACTTCAATAGGTTCCCAATTTCCTTACTTTTACGAGTTCAAAAAAGATATATCCCCAGAATAACGAAGAGGCCAAGGGTATATGCAAATACAAAAAGCTCCAGGTATGTATCTACCTACATAATCAACACAAATAAATACCTGGATATACATATATACATATATGAGAGAGAGAGAGAGAGCCATGACCTGTTGAAGCTGCTCTTGGTAAGTAGAGAGATTTGAAGCGAGCTCTTTTATGCTAAGCTCTTCACCACCGCTCATGTTCGATTCACTGAACGAATTTATACGTAATTTTTATTGTTCGATGATCTGTGTAAAAGGAGAACACAAATCTCTCTGTGTGCGCGCGCGGGGGGGGGGGGGGGGGGGGGCGGAGGCGGTGCGGGCGGAGAGAGCACTGAAGAGCGGAGAGAGAGAAAAGGGGGATTTTCTTTTGTTAGGGAAAAGTTTTTAGTAATTGCCGTTGAGTACCTTTTTCTTGTACTTTATTTCAGAACTTCCCCATGTCTTTCGATCTTTCTACCAAAGCTTATCTGTCACTGTCCCTCTTTGTGTATGTGTAGAGCGGTTCCGCTAACGCCTAAAATGACACTTACAATAACACTTTTTAAAATTTAGAGTCCCAGTAAATAATCAGAACCATTCAATTTATTTAAAATATATTTTTAAGAACTCCCATTAAAAATTAGCTCATTCTGATATCGGTAAGATCTTGATCGGTATTTATCCCTAATTCTAACAGGATAAAATGAATGTGTTGATGCCTTAATGATATCAGAATGAGCTAAATTTTTATGGAAACTCTTATAAACATGTTTAAAACAAATTGAACAGCTTCGATCATTTGATAGGACTCTAAAAACAAAAAAGTGTTATTTTACGGGTTAACGGAACTACCATCATATATTAGTTTTACGCGACGTGCTTTGCACGTAACCGTGTACTCATTGGCATTGATATTGCAAATGGTTTTGTGTTTTGATATTCTGGTTGTATAATTGAGTTATAAAATGACAAGAAGATTATGAAATTCATGAGTAGGAATGTAGGGGGTGTTTGAAAATTTGTATAATGTTGTAGAAGCACTCAGCATTTTTCAATATATGATATGGTAGGCTTAAAAATTTTAGGAAGTTTGGCAGTTCGCCAGGGTAGCTGATTTGGAAAAAAAAATGGTTTGTTCATATGTATAATATATATATTACAGGGCGGTTCCGGGGACCCTTAAAAAAATCTCTAAAAAAATCTCCCAAATCTTAATCTCATGGTTCCCAATCAAATTTTGATAATTCGAGCCGCTCAATGTGTTCAAAACGTGATTTTAAGGGTGCCCGCAAGAAATTGAAAAAAAAAAAAACCGGGAAAGGCTTGATTTGAGCAGTTTTTTATTGAACCGTTCAATAAAGTTCAATAAAAAAACTGTTCGGATGAAGCTCTTCCCGGTCATTTTTTTTGCTGATTTCACATGAGTACCCTTAAAATCACGTTTTGATTACATTGAGCGGCTCGGATCATCAAAATTCAATCGGGAACTTGGAGGGGTTTTTTTAGAGGTTTTTTTAAGGGTCCCCAGAACCACCCCATATTACATCGGGTTATATACGTAGTTATAAATCTAGACCCTTCCTTTCTAAATCCTACGGTTAGCAAGTGTTAAGAATTTCTCTAAATCTAGACCATCCATCTTTTGTTACCAACGGCTAGGATTAATTTCCCAAACAATAACTTATCTAAAAGGAATGATTTTGGACTCATTTTATTTGTTATAGAAGTAGAACATATATATGGTAGTCGACACAACCATATTGATTTTATATGCTATGGAAGTAAAACTCATATATGGTGGAATTTTAATTGAGCGTTCGAATAGTGCCTTCAGGCACGGGCATGTACTAGTATATGATGGTAAGCGAGAAATAACATACTCCACATAAATTTGACATGAGATCCTATGTTATAATTAAAGAAGGAAGAAAATAGTTTGGTCTTTGCTCTTTGTTGGTGTGTCTTCTTTATTGTAATGGTGACAGTACAATTGTATTTTTCTCCCTATTATTATTAATGTATTTCTTGTTCTTCCACCCAACAAAAAAAAAGTTATTTCATAGGAGGCCGCTATTCACAACTCACTATTTACTCCACACAACCCAATTTCTTCACACAATCAACTATCCATTTTTTATAAACACAATTCACTCCACACAACCCAATAAATTTTTCAAAACACCCAAACATACCCCTCGTCTTAAATTCCTCAATTACCACCACCACCACAAAATCCATAACCACCACCACCACGACATCCTCCTTCACCACCACGTTCTCCATGACCACCACAACCAACAATAGTATTGTAGTTGTGTTGGAGACGTTTTCTATCGTGTCTCAAATATTGTGTATTCTAGTGCCACTGCTATTGATAGGGAAAGGAACGGAAATTTAATCTCTGAGGGAAAAATTGTTGATTGTAGCCAAATCAAGAATCTCGTTATCGGAACTTAACTTCCGAAAACTGCTACCCAAATTGGAACTTAACTTTCAAAATAATCAAAAGAATTTGGAAGTTATGTTCCGAATCTTGTTCAGAACTTAAGTCCTGAAAACTGCTACTAGAATCGAAAGTTAAAATCCAATTTTAGATCAGTTTATCGGAAGTTGGTTTCCAAATATGAACAGAAAATTTCTAAATGTCCCACAAACTTTAACCTCAATGTTGAATATACACCAAACTTTCTTAAACTTCAATTTTACTCTTAAACTATTGCTTCATTATTCAATTATACCCCTACCATCCAAGTCCAAATCTGTCAAGTTGCTAACGGTTTTACTGACTTCGACCATTATCTCTGTAAGAGGGGTTGTATAAGGTGACCTAGCCTAATTTGGAAAGAAAAAACATTAACAAAGACTAAATCAAACCCCATGAAACAAATAAAAAGTGTTACGCCCTCGATTTTAAACATAAATATAGATAACTTTCATAAATAAAAAGCCTTCACTTTAATTACATAATATCCCAAAAGAGTTTAATATGCTCATCTCAACCAACTGTAGTTCCGACCTCTAAACTTCCAAAAGTTTACTATTTAAGGCACCATGACCCAATGTTACATAAATACGAAATTAGAAAGAAAATTAAGTGTTATACAACTTCCCAATAATCCGTTGAATACAAAATATGATCAAAATTACAATTACATCTTCAAAATATGAGGTACAAAAGATGTCAACGTAATTCTTCAAGATTCGCTTTCAAAAGTTTGTCCACACATGCATGCCAAGCACCCAATGCTATTGCCTCTGGTTCACACCTGAAAAGTGAAGAGTTGAGCTACACTAACTCAGTAAAAAAATACTACCAACTCTATATGTATATGAGATGACATGTATGAATGTGAAATAGAAGGTAACAAAGATATTTTATAAAGATAGGTGCAATCGCAAACAAGACTATCTATTACCCATGTGAATACTCATTACTCTTAGGGCAATGACTTTATCACTCATCGAATCTTTTCCTTTCAAGTTTCTAATTACAACCAACCAGATCGTCTATTCTATCCATTTTTATCCACTTTCCACTACAAATTCCAATCCATCATCATGTGATGGATTGCCGAGCATTTAGGACCTTGCACTATCTCCTATCGAGCGTTCAGGACCTCGCAATATCCCCTGTCGAGCATTCGGGACCTTGCAATATCCTTTGCCGAGCATTTGGGACCTTGCAATATCCCATACCGAACATTCAGGACCTCACAATCTATTTATCGTATGAGTATATGTCAAACAATCTTCCACGATCTCTATAACATGCAAATACATCGAAACAATCCAATGGAAATGAATTACGGCCTTAGAATGCAGCCAACCAATTACCAACATGCAAGTGAGGATAATAGAAAGACAATACTCTCAAAAGAATGTAAGAAATATGTTCAATCAAGGCTACCGAAGTTCCAGTTTCATTCAACATGAATCCTTGGATCACGGGTGTTTAAAGGGTTATTGGGATATGTATCTAAATATCGTGGTGTGGTTTGGAGGCATTGAGAATGTATTAGAAGTGATTTAGGGTTCAGAACAAACCATGCCCAGCGAATATAAATATGTCCATCTCGAAGACCTAAAAGTGCACCAAATCATACGTGAAGTTCGAAAACAACATGATGTCCAAAATCGGTATGAATCTAACAACCAGCCTGTCTTATTTTGGCTATAACTTCTTATAGGTTTAGAATTAGATCATAAGACCACTACCATTAGAAAGTAGACTTTTAGTACATCAATTTTGATATATAATTTGCCTTAAACAGAATTCGAATGATCACCTGTCTGAGTGGTGCCGGTACTAAAAAAAAGTGGTATCGATACCAAAAGCACAGAACCAGATTCCAGAGATTTGGGTACCGGTACCGAGAAAAAGGTAGTACAGCAGCATGCGATTTCAACTTTTCAAGGGTTTCTCTAGGAACCAAAAACAACGATCAAACACAAATTTTAGGTACCAAATCTACTCATAAACACATAAAGATAGCGAGAAATCCCTGCCTTAAAGATCGGAAGTCCAAACTCCAAGATCAAGCAAGCCTAAGTTGTTTTCTTTGAAGAACACCAAGAACGAGCTCCTCCAAACCCAAACCAACATTTTGCAAGACCTAGATTGCGATTAGGTGGGGAATTGGTGGTTGATTCTCGTGGGTTTCGAGTATAAGGGTGAGATTTGAGAGGGAGAGTGAGGGATTGAGAGAGAAAGAGAGATGGGGGGTGGGGATGACGCCCTTTCACTTATGACTACACTACACCAACTTCCAAACTTCCTCATCCTTACACATTAAACCTCCAATCCCATTTGGGAATGACTTCGGTGTCCCAGGTCATTTTGGGGACACCGTAACTTTTGGCATAACAAAACTATTATGAGTATAACCAAAACCTATTACAAACATAACAGAACCATAGAAAGGCATAACCAAAACCATAGCAAGACATAAGTTATTAGTTATGCCTTAGTTGGGTTTAGTTATGCCTTGGTTGGTTTTTAGAATATTCCTTGGTTATGTCCTGTTTGGGTTTTGTTATGCTTGTAATTGATTTTAGTTATGCTCCTAATGGTAAAGTTATGCCAAAAATTACGGTGTCTTCAAAATGACCGGGGACACCATAGCATCATCCAACACATTTTCATATCATATTTCATTTTTTTTTAACAACTATAGCATTTATAAAATGGGAAGTATTACAATACACACCCCTGATTTGGATGTGTATCATATGTACCATCATTGAAACACACTAAAATGTTATGATTCCCAAAATATTATGAATGTATTACTCAAAAGTTACGAATCATATGATGAAAAGTTACGAATTTTTAGTATAAAAGTTACGATACAAAATAAAATGTTATGAATGATCGGTCCTACAAGTAATTTTTTTATGAGGTGGTACAATATGAACCACATAATAAATGCATATGGTACACACCTTGAAGGGGTGTGTATTGAAGACTTTTCCTTATAAAACATTAAAATTATTAAAGTTTAACATGGGTCTCTAAAAAAAGACTCAACCACACCTAATTCAAGTAGGTTAGAACTTCAAAGACTAAACAAATTAAAGACTAAAAAAGAAAATTCAAAAAAACAGAGAAAAAAACACCAAGACTAATGAATCTTCCCAGAGATCCAAAATTCCTCCTCTATTCAATCACTTATTCTTAATTGCCATGCTTCCTGAATTCCCACTCTTTGAACGAAAGTCAACCAAAGCATGCCCATGAACCAAAAAATTGAAGAATGATAGGTTCAATTTCGTTTCCCCAAACGAAGAATTTGGTTTCGATTTCTGGATACCGACTGGGAATCCGATTTCTCGATAACCGAGGACAAATACGATTCCAATTATGATTTTCCAACGTGAAAAATAAAAAAAGTTCAATGATCCTTCAAAGCAGCCCCTATTCTTAAAACTAGGAAAAATCGCAGCTTCAATTTGCAATTTCGGAAAATCATAAAATCAAATGTAGACCTACATATATGTGTACGTATTCTATATACAAATACAAATTATACATATAGGAATTTGAAGTGCGTTTTAGACACTATAGAAGGGATCTGTCTCTATCGTAAGTATCCCAAGAAATTCCAACAAAATAGGTTATATGAGGCATAGACCGTGTATTCATCTCAGTGAATTGGATGCAATGATGATAAATGTAAAAATTAGCAACAAAAATTAAGTTCAACTTACCAAACAATGACTGGGTTTGTGGGATTCTGATTGATTCAATTAAACTCGATAGATAAATCAGATTTAGAGAGAAGGCAGCAACACCCATTACCGAAACCCCCTTCGCCATGCTTGCTGGTAGCGAGCTCTTTTCCTTCAAGATGTCCCTACAAAAGCCCTACTGTAGGCGTCTCGAAAAACAATCGGAGTCAAAATCAAGGGAGGGACAGAGGTGAGCGGGGTCAGCGGGAGCAGTGTTGAAGATGTTGGGATTTTAGCGGAAGCAAACCAAAGCCAAGATTCGAAAATGAATAATTCACACCGACAACGAATAAATGACGATGAAAACGAACTCAAATGAGAGACACACAAGAATTTACATGGTTTGGCCAAAAACAACCTACATCCAAGGGAGAGAGATTTATTCTTCCTTATGGGATAGTAAAGAGTACAAGAATTTAGTTAAATCTCATAACCCATAATTCCTAAACACCCACACTCACCACCCAAAGAATAACTCACAATAGGACAAAACCCACCCTATTAACTCTCACCAGAATACAATTACTCTCTTTTTCCTTCCCTTCTAATATGCTTAGCTACTCCATCCAACTCTGTATAGATGCAAACAAGCATCAACTCGATACAAACTTCCAAATACAATAAATGATCCAAATCCTAATACATTAGACAAGTCATTATCATATATTTGATACAGTGAAATGTAAAACACATTTGTAATCCAAGAGCTTTCCAAGGGCAGGAAATCCTCTTCACATTTAGACACCAACTTTGACTTTTCTAAAATTAAGCCAAAGTGCAACAATCTCCACCATGACACATGTTTGAAGAAAATGTCAAGCACGAACAACTCCACGAGTGCTCCACCAGTACCCAAAACTGGTACCAGCAATAAAACATTGGCCAAAAAATATATCTCAGCTACACAAATTCAAATTAACAATATGTGGTCCAACACCTTTATTGTATACCACGGCCAATGCATGTGAAGCTGACCCAAACTACCTTTGCTAGTTAATTCTAGAGTAGGGTCTCGGTTTGCCCTCTCCACCAGCAGGAATTTCCACCTCACAATCATCTGCCACCTGAAAATCTGTCACGTGCGTCTTCGCTCCATCAACAAAAGAAACACAACGTATATACATATTTTCCCGTGCACCTCTTTTTTGGCTACTAACCGAGTTTTTAGGAGTCACTGTGCTCCCAACCAAATGATATAAACCGCCATGCTTTTTCTCATTCATAGGGATCAATCCATCGCGTGTGACTATCATGGCTCCACCAGTTGTAAAAACTTCACAGCTCAAGGAGTCCAACCGGCCCAGAGAAATAAGATTCTTACACATTTTTGGGACATAAGTGCATCTCCAGCCTTGATCCATTTTAAGACTCAAATTTAAAAATGGAGCAAAAACCACAAAAATCTCTCTCCAATCTTTGACCCAAACCCTTCCCCATTTTGGGTTTTACTCATTTTTTTGTCCAAATCTGAGACAACTTTTGTCTTGACTCATTTCTCCAACGGCTAGTTAGAGAGAGAGAAAGAGGGAAATGTTTAAAATTTGGATTTGATGGTTGGAGATGTGTCTACCCAAAATGGGTTTTTATCCAAAATTTGACTCAAATTTGAGGAAAAATATGGGTGAAGGCTGGAGATGCTCTAAGCCACACCACCCAAAATGCGAACTGCCCCATTGAACATTTTAATTTTTACGGTTCCAACATCCATAATTTTACAAGGAGACCCATCGCCCAAAGACAACAGTCCAACACTCCTTTCTTCAAAATTATCAAAATATTCTTTCTTAGAACATACATACATAGTGCACCTGGAATCTAATATCCACTCTTTACTAGAAAAAGTGTTAATACCTTCGGAGAATATGAGGGCATCTCCAAAATCATCTGCTATGTCAAAAGATAAATTACCAACCCCATCATCAACTTGCTTATTACGAAGAGCATAATCTTTCTTCACATGGCCGAACTCTTTGCAACCATAGCACTAAACACCCTTTCCTCTGATGTTAGATTTCAACCTGCTGCTTTGAGATCTACCACAGACCTTCCTCGATTGTCACCTTGAACTGCAAGTGCAGAGGTTTCTCTAGACTCACTTTTTCTGAGTACAATGAGAAACTAATGTTGCCTGCACCTGTTCCATACTCATTGTATCTTTTCCGTACAAAAGAGTCTATCACCAAAGTATCATACGAATTTGGAAGAGATGTAAGAAGTAAAAGGGCTTTATCTTCTTCATCAACTTTTCACAATTGATCCAAATAGGCAATAAACACTTTCATGTGCTCCATGAGGTTCCCGCCTTCCTCCATCTTTAGCCGATAGAGTTGCCGCTTGAGATGCAACTCTTTGCAAGCTAGAGTTTTTCCAATTTCTCCCACAAAGTAGAAATGGACTCTGCATCCATCACATTATTGATAATGTTATGGATAACAGAGTCGAATTGTGCTTACACACCGCAACTCCAACTCCTCCCATTCATCAGCTTTCATCGCCTCCGGCTTAACATCATATCCTTTCAACGCTTTTGACAAGCCTTGTTGAACAAGGATATCCTTTACCCTTAATTGCCAAACAGTAAAGCTATCATTTCTGTCACACTTCTCCATTGAGAACTGAGAGTTGATCGCTACCTTCACAGTGAATTATTGGACACTCAAATCTCAAAGAAAGAAAAAACACCCAAAGAAATCGAGCTAGACTCTGATACCAATTTGTTGGGAATTTAGCGGAAGCAAACCAAAGCTGAGATTCGAAAATGAATAATTCACACCGACAACGAATAAATGACGATAAAAAGAACTCAAATGAGGGACACAAAAGAGTTTACGTGATTCGGCCAAAATACATTACTTTCCCATTTATCGGATTCTCATGCTTCATTTCATTACAGAAGAGAAAAGACTTGGACACAAGAAGTTATTAGCAGACAAGCTAGGACTTGATGCAGATCACGATTTATCCAACCACCAAGATTAGTAGATTTGCGGGTTTAGACACCAAGTTGGGCTTCGTTTGTGCTTTGTTCTTGTTTTCTTGAACTTGCTAGACCTGTGTCCTTCGTATTTGTTGAGTTATCAATACACATTTCTGTTTTCTTAAGTAAAAAAAAGTAAATCAACAAAAAACCAATGGAGAAACAGATAGATTACCAGTTGAGGTACCAATTAGCCGACTTAGGGTGAAACGAGCACATTGTAACTCAAAAGCATCAAAAGAGTAAGTGTGAAGAGTTAAATGTCAACACCACATTTGAGTATGAAGTACTCAAGAATCAGAACCAATATGCTGCATCTAAATCCAAAGTAACACATTGACTGGCGAAAGAAGAGTGACAAAAAACCACAGCAGGAAGGATAGTGGCATGAGTCCACAAAATAGATTTACGGACACAGTGAGGGTGAAAAAGTTTCGGATGTAACCCTATACAATGGGAAAAGACCACTCTTAAGAATCCACGTAGACTATTCCCTAATGTATTACCCCCTTCAAGCAGCATTTCGATTCACTGCCACTTTTGTGGATGACTATAACCCTTTTCTGACTAGTTTAACCTTTCTATCTTTGGGTAACACCCCCTTTTGTCTTTCGTTACAAGGCATTTGAGGAGAGCCAAGATCAAACACAGTTATCACTCGTTTCGGATGGAACAGTACTTCTCCCACAACGTTTGAGATTTTGCTATTTCGCTCATGAGGTTCTTGAACTTAAGACTGCAATCTCCTCCACTGCAAAATCGAAACAACTAATGAATGAACAGAAATAACAAAACATCAACCAAAAGATTGGGGAGGATGTGGGTTCAGTGTGAGTACAGGGACGCAGATGTCAAGGCTCGACCAGAGAAATGAGAACGTAACCATTGTTTTAGGAAAACTAATAATTGTCAAACATGATTCTATTTACAGTTAAATTATTAGAAGGAAAAAATTACTACTACAACAACAGAACCCTTGCAGTCCCCAATCATTGGGGGTATGGGCGGGGGAAGAGTGGAGACAGACCTAACCTTTGGCAATATGCACAAAGTGGTTGCTCTCAGATTACCACTGAAACAGCGGCCCCCCAATACTTGTTTTGCTAATGTAATTTTGCTTTAACTTAAACAAAGGGGGAACGTCTTTTCGCTTTTTTTTCCACAAAGACAACAGAAGAAACATGTTTGGTAGACATACATTGCTCAATAGAGGTGATTGTTATATAATAATTGCTCACATAAGCCCCATCTTTTTGGTAATCAAAACAACAATGGGACTTGAGTCAATGACATCAAGATTGAGATACCAATCAGTCACCAATGCCAGTTTGTCCACATCAAGGAGAAGAGGATCACTAGCAATTTATCAAAATAAGGGTATTCGCTAACTTTATACTACTCACCAATGCCCGTTTGCCCAAATTAAGGAGAAGAGGATCACTTGCAATTCAATTTGCAAAATTTACATGAAAGTAAAAGCCTCACCTTATCCGATTGAGGGATGCAATTGCTCGAAGAGCACTCCGAATCATGTCTTCATTACGATCCACTTCTTGCTTAACAGCATCTTGCTTTGGCCTAAAATTTATAGTTTTCTGGAGAGGATCCACCAACGAGTCTAATACTGGATAAACCAATTTGGTATGAGAAGCACGTGTTGCAGATATGGACCAAAACAGAAGAAAAACTAATGATAAACTAACCTGCCAATACAGCCGAGGGACATTTATCCGCAAGTTTTGAAAGGATCAAATGGCAAGGCATTTTAACATCATAATGATCTGAAGAAACCAAAATCTACATTTAGTCCCAAAGGAATGTTGCTTACAAAATCTCCAAGCAATTATTCTTCCAAAACCAACATCAAAAGTGAAGTAATTTCACACATTCCATTTGTCAGCTTGTAGAGACTAAGAAGCCAACACAAAAGCAGGCAACTTCCATGAAGATGGGAAAAAACTATGTGCACAGATTGAGGGGAGGAATATTATATATATATATATATATATATATATATATATATAGAGAGAGAGAGAGAGAGAGAGAGAGAGAGAGACATGCCTAAGAGCCCGCGCGCACACACACAGAGAGAGAGAGAAGGGGGGATTGATGTCAATAACCAATTCTCAGAGCAAAAGAGGAGAAAGTGACTTGCTCCATATAAGGATATAAGTGGATTTCAAACATTATTCCAAACTAGGAGCGTGGAAATGATAATAGACCAAGCAACTCACCATCCAGACCGGATTTGAGGAAGGGAACAATGAAAGTTGAAGGGTTCACTTGATCGAGACAACCGTCCAACAAAGTGTCCACACATTCAAAAGCTGCTTTCCTCAGCTCAAGCCCATCGTCCACTATATGCTTGAAAGGACCAAGATCAACAGTTCTTATCAATTCTTGCTGCAACGGAAACGCATACAGAATTATGTGACCACTAACCAGAGAAAAAAGGGCCAGAGAAAAAAATAACCAGGGAAAAAACTAAAAAGATAGAAATTGAAAGAATAAAATCAATAAACACCAAATCTCAGCCTCTAGGTGTAATTCAACTCTCCGGGGGCCACTTAACCACTAGAAGATGGAAAGGGAGAAGCAAGCAAAAACTTCTTTGGATCAAAGTCGATGACAGCTTGGTTACACGATTTGGTAGTCGAAACTGGCTGTTTTCAGCTGAATTGTGTTGCCTTTATTTCAGCGGAACAGTGTTCCTGATTCTCGATAAGGTTGAACTCCTGATTCTTGATGATGTAGGACTTACCTTGAGGCATTGGCTATACTTTTTCCCTTCTACTTTTTTTCCCAAGGTGCTTCCTAGACTCTCAACAATGTGTTTGGCGGGAGAGAACTTCCTACACTCCCTCCCTCTCACTCCCAAATAACAAATGCCATGGGGATCAACTTTACAACGATTAGTAAGTAGGTTGATGTCTTTCTATCATGAGTCATCAATGAGTTGCAAAATCTTTTACTACTACAGTAACATAAATATGCAACAATAACACCACCAAAATATGAAGCGCCAAACATTAAAGTACAATTGACATGCATCAAATCGCAACTCATTCAAGCATTTTATGTAAGAGAAATTTGATTATTAGAGAATACCCTATACATGCATCAAAGGAAAGTCAACTGCTCAGAAACGCGGCTTCAAAGGCTAAAGTTACCTTGACAATGGTCTGATCATAAAGAAGTGGCAATAATTCAGGAAGCAGACCCTTAATGAGGTTTG